>JAHLSL010000072.1:1863847-1899514 GCA_025920805.1 Petroica traversi | reverse complement strand
ACGTAACCCTTGGCATCCCCCACTGGCAGCAGCCTCTCGCACTGCCCCCGCTCCCAAAAATCCGTGTTCGCCATTCCTCACCCCCCGAAATTAAAGAAAAAAAAAAATCCAACGGGTCCGGCCGCGCCCCTCAAGAAAATCGGGATCTGGCATTGTTGCCCCGAATGAAGGTCCCTCCTAAAGCAGGGTCTGACATCCCACTCTCAGATGAAGATAAAATATCTTCCCCTACCCCCAACTCAGTGTCCACTCTCCAAACCAGGCTCTGGCACTCCCCTCAAATCACCACGGAGGGGGCTCCTTCTGCACCCCCCCGGGAAGGGCTGGGCAGCACCCTGCGGTGGGACGCCCATCCCCGTGGAACCACCGGCAGCGGGCGCAGACATTGTCACAATGTCATGGGAGGGACCCAATCCATGCCCCATCTCCATGAGCCCGCTTGGTGACAGACTCGCTCAGCCTCTGCACAGATCCCAGCGTGCAAAGTCATTCCCTTTCTCCAGCTTCCCCAAGGTCCAGCCTGTCATCTTGGAAGCCCAAATTCAGCGTTCATGCTGAAACCCCACCATGATGTGGTCACCAAGCTGTTGAGAAGCCAAGCTCCCAGCACAGAAAGTCCATCTCCGGATCTGCTGACCCAAATCAACTCTTTAACACCTCACTCTTCATGGTCCAGCACCAGTATTTTACCCCGTACACCATGGCTGGCTCCTGCCCCAAGGAATATTTCCTCCTGACACACCTTCACAGGACTCAGGAGAAGACAGGCAGACTGCAGAAGATAAGACAGAGGTGCCTGCCCCACTCAGTTATCCTCCATGGAATGAGTTCTTTGCATGGGTGCACAATGGGAACACCTGCAATCAAACAAAATAAATCCCAAGATCATCAACTCCTTCCCAGTGACATTTCTATCCCTTACAACCCAAAAATTCACAGGTGATCTGTGAGCTGCACACCTCTGCATGTTATTTGTAAATAAAACAAGGCTTTAGGACAAAACTTTTTGTATGTAAATCAAACCACGAGCTCAGGTAAGCTGCTCCTTTCATCACAAATACCGCGACACAATCTTAGTAGGGAAGCAGCAAAATGGTGCCCCCGAGTTTTATGGCTGCAGGAGCCACCCAGGGCTGTGTTTAATTGGAAAACCAATCCTGCCAGTCTGTAGGTTTGCCAGCTTTTCCTGAAATTCATATTTAAATGAGAAAATCAACATAGCCTTTCATAGTGCGCTTCTCAAGTCCTGGCTTTTTGGCTGTCTCCTAATTCCTCAGGAGGATCCCAGTGAGAACTGATGGATAAGAGGAGCACTGAGATTAAAGCTGCTGCCTGTCACTCCCCAAACCCTGTCATGCACGTTGAGAGAAGAGCGAGCGTGGAGCAGCCCTACATTTTTCATGAACAGAACGTTTCCTGTGACCCATATTCTCTTCAACACATGGCTGAAAGAGAAGCCATCTCTGCAAGGCAGGCAGAAAAGTAAAGCTGGGTTAAATACTGGAAAAAAAGATCTGCAAGAATGTCAGTGAATAAATTGCACAATTCAATGAGGGGCCATTCTATTCATTATTTGTGAACACTTGTAAGATCATTAGTGTTCTTTAATAGGGTGGCCAATTACAAATGTGCCTGGCACTAATATACAAAGTGCATTATTATAGATCCAGTGACGCAGTCCCAAAGCAGGAAATATCCCCCTCCACAAGAAGGCCAACAACAAACAAAGAAAGCAATTTTCAATTAACAAATTCAAGATTACAAATAGTCTGTGAGCCCTAAAGAAGAATCTAAATTCAACACACTCCTCTCTGCCTAATGAGTTGGTCATTTGCAGTGTCACACTGCAGCACAGCTCTGGGTATCCTGCATCTCTGAGACCACCAGAAATCCGGAGTGGGAAAGGTACGGGATGGGATCTCATCCTTTCCAGGGCATGGGTGGGCTGAGGAAAGGCACGGCCTGGTTGTAGGGACTGTCAGGGATTGTTGCTTTACTTTGGGAGTAAGGTAAAACCTCAAAGACAAGCAAGGCCTTGAGAGCAAGTGGCTTCAAGGATTGCCTCCTTTTGTGAACAGAGTGGTCTTTGGGAGGTGGAAAAGGCTGAAATTGTGGATGAAGGCCTGTTCTAGCCTCACCCCTTCTTTCTTTTCACCTTGGATTCTTAAAGCATCTCTAACTCCATTTTTGTAATTCTCCATGGGTTGGCACTGTCAGTTGAGCATTCAGAAGCACATGGCTTTCCCCTCTCCACCCCACCTCCCACCCACCAGCTCACAGGAGCTGTCCCTTGATCCAGATTCCAGTTCCTGGCCAGGTGCAGGCCGGAGAGGAGCAGCAGTCTCAGGGAACAGCTGGGACACAAAGTGAGCTGTGATGTCCTGCACAGAGCCTGCAGCGGGTAATTTTGGAGATGAAGTCACTTGTGTGCCACTTCTGCTGGGTGGCAGAAGACAAGACACAGCCATTAACACTGGGAATTAATGAGGTATATAAAAGCAGCAGTGGGAAGGTGCTTTTATCTGATCCAAGGACATTATGTCTCCACAAACAAACAGAATTACTGAGTCAGTCCTTTGCTTTCAACACTGGTGATGGCTTTAAAACACAAACACCATGGCAGAGAGCTTAGACCCTGAAGGTAGGATGAAATCCATCAATCCATGTTAAGATACAGAAAGTCCACGCTCTGTCCTCTGGCGATTTTTGAGATGTAGTAAGAAATGACTGGTGTGAAATAAGTAGAATTACCCCAGGGATAAATTTCTGCTTGAAACACTGAACGGGAGCCCTTTCTCCATCCCCACCCAGCTGGTGGTTTGTGTGAACTGTGCTACCCAGAGCCTGGGTTTTGTCACTCATAGCTCTCTCCCAGAGCTATTTTCAAACCCTAAAGCAGATGGCTTTACCTCCCCTTGTTCAGGATGCTGCAACATCCCAGCAACACTAACCTGCCAAGGGAAGAGATGTGAACAGCTTGGTCTCTCTGCACTCATGTCCACCCATCTCTCTCTGCCTCAGCTCCCCTCACCTCCCACCACCCCAACCTCTTCTCTGAGCAGAAAACAGCCCTCAAGAGCCCCTGTATATTGATTATTCACGTCTCTTCCCTGCTTGACTCTTCCCAACACATGCCAAACCATTTTTTGCTTTGAAACCAGGTGCCGTGACCTAAGAGAGGTTGGTTCATACAAGGAGCTCAACCTGGAAGGAGATGCTTCCCCAGCATAAGGTGGAGCCCTCAGGGAAAAAAAGAAAGCTGTAGGAGAGGCAATTCATGTGCACAAATGGAGAAATCTCTGTATTTCCAAAGCAGAAAGCTGTGTGTGACATTTCTGGCTAGAAGAGAAGGTAATGCTCAACCAAAGCTTCCACATTTGGGATGGGGAGATGTGGGCACAGCTGCAGAGGATTTGCAAGGTGGTGAGAATGCTGATGCAGAAGGACCCCCTCAAGAGCAAGAGGGTTCAAACTGGGCAGAGAGTAAAGGCTGCTCTTGGCAATCAGTCACAACCACAGCATCAGCACTGATTTTTTAAACTTTTTTTTTAATCACCTGAAATGAAGATGCACCAGATGGTTTTCCAGTTCCAATCAAATCTTACAGTCATCAGTTTCAATGCTAATTAAGTTTCTATCAATTTTCATCAAAACGAGAAGCCTTGATAGACAGAGGCTCCCCAATGGCTCCTTCTTTCTCCTCCAAAGGTGACTTTTAAGTGTATTCTCATCTTTACTGGCACAGGAAAAGGTGCCCATGAGGAGACCACGCCTCCCAGCCACTAAAAATCTTCAATCAGAATTTGCAAGCAACATGCTGATGAGAAGAAGCCAGGCTCCCTTCATCCTGCTGCTGACGGAGCTGCTTATTTTATATTACATATTTATTGGATGCAAGATTTCTGTGCCACCATCCATCTTCCTGCCCTGTTCTTAGACAGCACCGACCTCGTTGGAGGCTGCTCCAGAAAAACCCAGGACAAATCCTGCTGTATGAGAGCAGTTTGAGCTGCAGCTTGAAGTGTCTGACTGTATCAACAGAAATCTCCCCGAGTTACACTGAACTGACTTGGGAGACTCACATACTCAATTCTTAACTAGAAATTTATCTTCCTCCTTTCTAAGCGTGATTAGAATTGCTGAGGTCTAAATATTAATTTGTGCTGTGGAGGCCTGACTCTAAGGAAAACTAGTTTCTGGAAAGAGCAGTTGTTTGTCTGGGTATTGGAAGGAGAAACTAGTGGGGAAAAACAAAATTAAGGTAAATTCTCTTGAGTTAAATTGTGTTACTCTCAGAGCACTCACAAAGCTGAAAATAAGTCTCAGAGGGACCAGCACCCTGCCCATTTCCCTGTCACCTTTAGACTGCTCTTTTTTCTGCCCCACTCAACCCCCACAGACCCTTCTGGCAAATTCCCCAGTGGCCAGGTCTCCTTCCCCATCTCCACTCTCCATGCTTCCATCATTGCCCTCCAGCTCCTTCTCCTGCCCTCGCCTCCTTTGGGACCATGTGTAATTCCCTTTCTTCATTTATACTGTTACCTTGAAGGTATTTTTAGCCCGTGACCACAGTTGCCCCTGAGCCTTCCTTTTCCCAGACTCTGTAAATTTAGCTCTCTTAGTCATCCCTCCCATCTCCCAGTGCTCACATTGTTCCTGCTGACCTCCTTGGGTTCTCACCTCCTCCTGCACCCACAAGGACCAAAGCCACACCACCACATTTCCATCACCTCAGTGCTCTTAGACCTCATCCCCCAGGACAAGGCTGCTCCAGGACCTCATCCCCCAGGACAAGGCTGCTCCAGGACCTCCTCCCACACCCTGATGGCCACCACAAGCTCCATGGGGATGGCCACTCAGAGATGGAGAAGCCTTCCCACCAGGAGCCCCCCTTCCAGTGTCTCCCAGCCAGCTCTGTGCTCTCCTCAATACACAACTCTCAGCAACAGAACTCAGCTTGTTCTCACCTGGGAGCTCTTCCAGCCTCGCCTGGCTTCAGGAGCTTGGAATCCAGCTCAGGACTGGCTCTGCTCCCAGAAAAGCACCTCCCAGAACCATAACTGCATCCTGGCTGGGACCCAGTCCCACAAAGCCCATTAGGTGCTTTGTTCCCATTCAAGCACCTGCCTCCCACCGGCTTCAAAGCTGAATCAAAACCTGCATGAATATTTAGGGACTGGAGGATGTCATCTGTAAGAAACAAGCCCATACTGAAATAGCTGATTCTGACACATCATCTCTGCAAGGAGGGGCACATCAGATTGCTCTGTGCTTCATCCTGCCATGGAAGGGAAACCAGCTCAAATAAGCCAGGTGTCCTGGGTTGGGAGGGACCTTCTAGAGCCCAACCCTGGTAGGTGCTGGGGGCATAAAAGGGGGGTTGGTGTGTAGGACAGGAGATGCTGGGGCAGGATGTGAGGGGTATTCCAGCTCTGTTGGGGTTACAGAACTTGGGGAGCTCTGCTGGATTACAGGGGGTCTGTGAAGGAGATGATCCCATCTGATCGTGTCCCAGGGATGGGGTATCCTGCAGGGAAAGGGGGTACAAGGCACTGGCTGGGAGGGTCCCTGCCAGCAGGAGGAGAGCAGCAGGAGGAAATGCAAAAGCTCTAAACCTGAATGGAGAAAAAAATTATTTTCTTTTTTTAATGCAAAAAGCTCATTTTTTTTCAATTTTTTTTTCTTTCCTTCTGAAATATCATAATCTCAAGATTTGGCAAGTAAGAAAATCAAACCAAATAACTGAAATACTGAAAGCTTTAAGGCTAATTATTTTACCTCTTCATTATTGAGAGAGATTAAAAAAAAACCTGCCAAGTTTAAAAAAAACCCTCTGCTTTTCATTTCTTTCCATTTTATATTTTCTGTTCCAAAAATGTTAAAGAAAAAATATTAGATTTTTATTTTAGTTGCTTTTGATAGGAGGGTTGCTTTTGATCCATGTTTCAGGTTAAAAAATTGAAGTACTCTGTTGGGAAGCTGCCAGGCAGACGTGGCTGTCTCCATGCTCCTGCCTCTGTCACAGCATACCATGTGTCATCTGCAAAGAAAAACTCTTGAAGTCACTAAATTCATAGTTTCTCTGCACCATGGGCTTTTGCTGCAGGCTTCCTTCAGTCTTTCAGCCTGGACACCTGGGAAATCAAAAGAATGTGAAAGGGCAAGGGTTTATGATTTATTTATCTTTAACCTGAGGTCTGAAGGAAAGCTGATGTGCATCTGCATCGCTCTTTCCTCCTTTAATAACTGCAGAGCTTTTGGGCAATTTTAATCTTCTTTATTAAAGATAAGGGGGGGACATTTCAGATTGCTTTGAGTGAGAATATGGGATGAGAGAGAGGACAGAAATCTCCTCTGCAGGAAATGGTGATGCATGGACACGATAATAATGGACATCAGAGAACCCACAGGGCATTATTAAAAATATAAATTTTTGGGGAAACGGACACCTCTGGTTCTACTGATCATGAAATTCCCTCTTTGTGGGCTCACTTTCGATCCTGTGTGGGAAGCACCTGCTAAACATCTCGGGATCTGGGTGTTGGACAAAGCAGGATCAAGCACATTGGGCACGTTCCCCCAGGTAGAAATGCGGGTGCTGTGCCTGCAGGGTGACATTTCCTCACTTCCAGCCTGATTTTCGTGCAGCCCAAAGGCTGTTCCTGTCCTCTGGGCATCCGGACGCTCCGGCTGTGCCCTCAAAACCTCTCGTTCAGCATCTCTGTGAGCTCGCCTGCGTGTGCGGGCAGAGCAGGGGAGGCAGCTGTGGGACTGAGCTGTGTCTGCAGCCTGACAGAAGCTGTCACTGGGCACAGCCCGGGCCACCCCGCGAGAGAACTTCAGCTCCACCTGGAGATGCGCTCAGCCTCGGCCGCCCCGCCGTGTCCGCGCTCTCTGCACGTTCCCCGTGGTGATTTATGGCCGGGGAGGACCCCAAAGCCATTGACCTGCGGCAGCCCTTCCCTCCCGGCCACGGCTCTGGTGGGAACCGCCCGGAGCATCCGCGGGGCCGCTGCGGCCCCATCCATCACAGCCACCTCCCGCCTCGCTTGTCACCGCAGTCCCGCAGGGCGGTGCTGGGGGAGAATTCCACGCTGTGTCCTTGGAGCTGGAGGGCGTTGGAGAGGTTCTTCTCACCGCACTGATGTGTGAGAGGTGGCAGGGCTGGCACAGACGCTCCCGCGTCCCCTGCACTCCCACACCAAAACCCAGCACAGAAACCTGTGCACAGGAACTGCTGCCACACCCATCACACCCCACAAAGCTGATATTTGGGGATCCTCCTGCTCTCTTTCCCCTGCCTGTATCCCCATCCCAAAGCCTGGCTGCTCCCAGACTCATCACTCTAAGTGCTCGGCTGTGGCTGGCCAGGGCTGCAGAGAGCATTTAGCAGATACAAGGCATGAGAACATTGCCAGACATGGGGTGATTACAAATCATTTAGACTAAGCAAAACCAGGCCATCCCAAATTTGTAGGCAGCAAAGGAGTGTTTGTGAACAGAGCTGGAATGAGTTATTTGAAGATGCTGCAGTACCTCTACATAAAACATCAGAGCAGTGGCCAAATGGTACCCAAGGAAGAAGGGAGGGTCTGGCCCAGAGTTGCTGCTACAGCTCCAGTTTCTCTTCAGCTCAGCAATATCTCTGCACAGGGTAAAGCACAGGCCAAGAGGAGGATGGGACGTGGTGCATTGCCCTGGCCACAGCTGCTGCTTTGTGTTCTCCTGGCTGCAGATGCACCTGAAAATGTGGATCTCAAACTGAATGATGAAGAGAGAGGTGGTTAAATGAAATTATTAAAACCTCCCAGGTTTTCCCCTTGGTATGTTGCAAAGTGCTGGAGAAGGACATGGATTGCCACCCTCCTTCCTGGATTTGTACCTCTGGGGCAGGATTTGGCCAAGGGCTGATGGACTTTGTGAAGGGGGTGTGATGGAAGCAGGATGGAGAGGGAGACCCACCCAGGCATGGGATGTTCTCAGCCCTGATCAGCCTTTTCCACCAGCTTCTGGTCTGGTTCATCCTCTGTTTCCCAGGAAGGTTTAGTCCGAGGGGTTTGTGTCCAGCCCCAATGACAACTAACTCAGAGAGAACTCCTCATCTCTGCTGGGCCAGGCACTGCCCAGGCTGTGGGGATGGCCCCAGCCCCATCTGCTCAGACCTGGGTGCCCAACATCATGCAGATCTGCTCAGAAAAGAGGCCAAGTCAAGACATTTGGGCTGGAAAGCAGAGCAGCGGTGATTTACACCCATGCTGGATGGAGGGCTGCCCACTGGCAATGCAGTTTTGCAAGGGGAAATGTGCTGTGCAACTTCCCAAGGAGAAGAGAAGCATCTGCTGGGACACAAGGAAAGACATTGGTCAGTGATGAAGTCACTTTGTGAGTCTGTGTAGTCACTCTTTGTGCTGCATGTGCATCATTCCCACCTCTGCCACAGATGGTTCAGCATCTCCATCACCAGCAGGCGATGGCAGGACCCCCTTGGGTGATGTCCTCTGGGAATTCTGGGCTAAAGGCCACCTTGGCCTCCCTGTCAGTCAGTGGCATTGGCTTCCAAGGTTGCAGGAATGGAATGGGAGGTCAGGAGATCTTCATTTGCTTTTCTTCCTTTCTGTGGTATGTTTTTAAATGCAGTTGAAATGCTTCAGATGTCACCAAGACTTCTGAGTCAGCATGAGACAGGCAGGACCACACTGCCCACGTGGGGTTAAGGTTCAGCAAAATCGTGTGACAGATGAGGAGCCATGGGAGAGGAACTGCCCTGCCTGGAGAGGTTTTCTGAGTGCCAGTGACATGTGGCCTCTGCAGGGTCTCTGCAGGGACCTGCCCAGGCTGACAAGGGGTTGTGGCTGATGCTTTTACTCCCCTCCAAGTGCAGAAGGGCAGCAGGCAGTTCAAATTCCCCCAGCTCAGCATCTGCAGCCTGGATTCCACTTGCAATCTTGCGAAAGCCTTATAAATTTTTTAGAGCAGCCCCAAACGCCTGCTGAGTCGGCCAATCAGCACGGGTGGATTAAGAAAACTTACCTTAAATTATTAACAGCACATAGCCAGACATGAGGGTAGAGGTGGGAAAGGAGAAGCCCTCATTCCTCATTCCACTGGATGCCACAAGAGCAGCCAGCACCAGGCTGGGGGTTCCAGAGGTGACCACTCACACCTAAAAGATGGTGCAAATCTTGGGATCTTCCCTTCTCCATCAGGAACCCCACGAAGGCATCAGTGCCCTGCTGTGCACGGGGTGTGCTGCATCGTGGAGATGATGTCCCCTTTAGGAGCTGGGTGCTGGTTCAACCCAGTCCCAAACACCTCCCTTTTCTTCCCTCCTCTTCCAGGTCCATTGGGTTCGCTTCTCCTGAAGAGCTGATCCCCAGCTGTACAGCAGAACCAACCCTGATGTTTCTTGACTTTCCTACAACCTCGAGTAATTTTCCCTCCACCAGCTTTAAATTTCAGGAAATACAATCAGATTTGCAAACTCTGGTCCCCAAAGAAATGACAATAAGCACTTTGCATCTCCCGAGGCTTTTCCTTTTGCTTTGGGCGTGCTGCCTGCCAGGATCAGGGACGTGGATCTGGATTTGCTCTGCTTGGCAACTGAGCCAGGAGGATTTTTTGTCCCTCTTTCCACGAGATGGCACCGATGAGGCTGCTACAGGAAGCAGCCACCGCGACGCCTTCAGAGAGGACTGGGATGCAAAATTACTCCAAAAACAATAAAGTTGCCATGAAAAAAATGCCTCTGAGCTCTGGGTTGTGGCGTCCCTGCACACCTGGCCATGGCAGGGAGGAATTGGAGGAGAATTTGGTGTTTTAAAATCCATCTCACCGTCACAGCTCCATGTATCACCTGCCATGGGTCACGCACACCCACCTGCTCCAACACAGTGCTGATGGTTCCAAAATCAACCTGAGCACACTGCAAGGTTTGTCAAAATCCATCTGTGGTCCAGTTCAGGGGGCTGTTGGATTGCTTATCATTTTGGTAGGACCTCCAAATGGATCATACCAAACAAAGGGCACCATTGCTTGTGTTCCTGCCAGCCCTGAGGGGCCATGCAGTGATTCACACGTGGTGGGTTGTTGGTCCAGTCCCAAAACACAGATCCACAATGGATTCATACTCAAGGTTTGGTTGGAGGAAGGTTGTGGCTTCATTGATACTATGCTGAAATGCCCAGAAGTTCAGCATATTTTTCTTTTGGGAACCTCATTCTTTGAAGTGGGTTGAATCAGAGTATTTCTGTTAATTCTGTCTTGCTGGCGATCCTGACCCAAACCTCCCAAAACAGGGGCTGCTGCTGCTGCTGAGATCTCACTTCAGGCACTGTCTCTTCTCTCTGCTCCTGCAGATCACCTGGGGTGCCAACCCACATTGAAATGAGGCTGAAAACTTGGCCCTGCTCCGAGCCATGAGCAAGTCTGAGTTAAATCCTCTGGGGTTTATATTTTTGCTGTTCTGCAGTTCCATCATTAATTACCTCACCACTTGTGCTGTGCTCCCAGAGTATCTTTCCCAGCTCCCAAGGCATGTTTTTCCTGAGAAAATGTGTTCCTCTGCCTAGGTTTCTAAGCAGGAGAACATCCTCATGGCCATGATTTTCCTGCATCCTTAAAAGCAGCAGCAGCAGCAGGAACTCCTGTGGGAATATCCCTCCCACGCTGTTCAGGAACCTCCTGCCCCCTGGTGCCCCATGGATGTCAGCCCCTGGCACAGAAGGAGTGGGGATAGCCCTGGGGTCAGGTGGTTCCTGAACAGCGTGGGAGGGATATTCCCACAGGAGTTCCTGCTGCTGCTGCTGCTTTTAAGGATGCAGGAAAATCATGGCCATGAGGATGTTCTCCTGCTTAGAAACCTAGGCAGAGGAACACATTTTCTCAGGAAAAACATGCCTTGGGAGCTGGGAAATGCAGAAGGAGCTGGAAGATGAGATTAAAGTATCAGTGGGAAAACAACCTTCTCCCGTGGCTGAGCTGTGCCTGCAGGGATCCCCAAACCCCCTTCCAATTTGTGGCTTGCCAAGGACACGGCACTTCAGAGAGCCCAGATACTGAAAAGTCCTTGGGCATCAAATTGATTTCTACGGATGAAGCTGGTGGATGTGGGGTGTGTGGAGAGGGGTGAGGAGTGTGGCCTGGTGGCCTGTGCACATTTTTGGGGATCTTGGCTCAGGGAGCCAGTCCATGTCTGTGGGCTGTCAGACCCAGACATGGAATAGGAAGAGTGTTGGGGCAGCAGGCAGGGTGAGATCATGCAGAGCTCTCTGTAATTCAGCTTGATGTCAGCTCCTTGAGGCTCTGCCTGGGGACACTCAGCACTGCAGAGCATCGGATGTTAATTAGGATCATTAAGGGCTTTGTGACACGAACAGTAATGATGATATTTGTGCCTCTGGAGCTCTCCTGGGAAGGGCCTCGCATGATGCTGCCCTTCACAGAGACCGCGTAGGGCTGTTCCCAGCACTGTCTCCTCTTGAAAGCCGAGTTATGGGCACAGATGAGCTGCGGATGCCCCAGCACTCTGCTAATGCCTCCTTCAGGGAGGGAATGTCCCTTGGAAACCTCCCGGAATGCTGTAGTGGAAGCACAACTCTCACACCACCTCCCTCTTTCTCCCTGCCCCATTGTACCACCTACTGCTCCTCCTCCCACTCAGTGCTCCCACTCTTTCCCCCTCACAGCTCCTGGCTGTTGCTATTTGGTTCAATCCCAACCACAACCCTTCGGACTGGGACAGCTGCACTGGGTGCAATTGGGAGATGCAAAATCATGGTGGGAGTGGAGACACCACCCTGGGTGAAGAAGTTTTGGGGCTTCTTGTGAGACCTGAGTCATGTTTGGGCTTCAGTCAGGAAGAAATGTTCCTGTTGTGTTGTTTGGAGAGGGCTGGGGGATTCACCATGTGTGAGGCAGAGCAGAATGTGGAGAGAGAAGGCACTCAGTCACTGCTCCCAAAATGTTGGGGTATGACAAAGACCCAAAGAGATGCTGCTTGCCTTTCCAGGAGGCTTGGGGTGCCATATTTTTCTTACTTTCAGGTCAATTTAAGGATGTTTTGCATGAAAAAAAAATATAATAAAGGTCCTGGAAAACTATTTTAGAGGCTTGAGCTGGTTAAGGAGAGGCTCAAGACTGCTGTGAGAGCTGTGGCTGTTTCAGGCTGGGGGAATCACCCGGGTCAAGAGGTGCGAGCTGGGGAAGGGCTGAGTGCTGGCTGACACCCTGAATATGGGCTCCCAACTCTCCTCCTCCCTCCTTATTTCCATCCCACACCCTCCTGTGCCCATCCCCACCACCTACTCTAAGTGAGATTACAAAACCCCAGCCAGCCCAGCCCCTCTCAATGACAGACGCACACACACACAGCTCCACACCTTTTGGGTTGGTTGGTCTGGTTTTTTTTTTTGGGAAGGGGGGGTTTGTCTGGTTTTGTTTCGGTTTTGGTTTTTTTTTTTTTTCCACTGTGGATGTTATACCAGTTTTATTGGTAAAATTAACATGAAGCCTCACAAACGCTGGAACATGCTTTTCCTTTTAAAGAATTTCCACTGGACCTTAATGGTGAGCATCCAGTCGTTGACATATAAACTCTTACAAGCTGATGTGCACACGTGCGCCCGGGGGAGACGGTGGCAGCGTCCTGGTGTCAGGGATGGTTTCTGCGCGATGCACTGGGAGCCCACAATTCATTTGCCAGCCTTCTGGGCCTTCTGGGCAGACTTGGTGACCTTCCCAGCCCCACCGCTCTTCTTCTCCACGTTCTTGATGACGCCCACGGCCACGGTCTGCCGCATGTCACGGACAGCGAAGCGGCCTGAGGGATGGACAGAGGGGGAGTGCCAGTGAGACACCAAGCCTGAGCCCTTCTGGGGGGAAGTGGTGGGTTCTACACCCCTCACTCAAGGTGCCATGTGTCATCTCTGCCCTTGGAGCAGGTTCCTGAGCTAAAAATCCTTTCTCTGACCACCGGTCCTGATGCTCCCCTCTATTTAAATTACCATTTTTACAGCTTAAATCCCATCTCTTCTCTGCATGCTCCTGGCGCAGCTGAAACTTCCAGATGTCAACATCAACCTGGTCTAGTGGAAGGTGTCCCTGTCCATGGCAGGGGGGGGTGGATCAAGAAGGCCTTTAATGTCCCTTCCAATAAAAACTACCTTAGAATTCAAGCATGGCATTTCCCTGCCTCTGTTGAGCAAACTCCCCTCTTTTTACTCCTGACCAGTTTTTTTAGGGCAGAGAGGAGGAAACTGGAAAATGCTTCTGTGTTCAGAAACACCAGGGTTTAGTAACCATGAAGGAAAGGCCTTGCTGCTTCCAGAGGGAAAACCCAGCCTTTGGAAACCCAGCTGGGCAGAGAGCCTGCCCCATCCCACCAGCACATGGGGAGAGCAACAAAACACCCTCAGCTCCCTCCTCATCTAACTGGGAGAAGCCCAGCAAATCTGGTGTGAGCTCTGCACCCACACAGCCCTCCTGCTCCTCCACAGGAAACCCCCAAACAGCCGTTCCCTTACCAAGGGGTGGGTACTGGGAGAAGCTCTCCACACACATGGGCTTGCCAGGGATCATCTCCACGATGGCTGCATCACCCGACTTCAGGGACTTGGGGTTGTCCTCCAGCTTCTTGCCGGAGCGCCGGTCGATCTTCTCCTTCAGCTCAGCGAACTTGCAGGCGATGTGTGCGGTGTGGCAGTCGATGACGGGCGAGTAGCCAGCACTGATCTGGCCAGGGTGGTTCAGGATGATCACCTGGGGGACAGAGCAGTGTCACAACAAGGCTGGGAGCTGGGGGATGGTAGCAAACCAGGCGTGGTGGCATCAGCAGCCTGGCTCACCTGAGACGTGAACTGCGCTGCCTCCTGCGGCGGGTCGGACTTGCTGTCCCCGCAGACGTTGCCGCGGCGGATGTCCTTCACCGAGACGTTCTTCACGTTGAAGCCGACATTGTCCCCGGGCAGAGCCTCGCTCAGGGCCTCATGGTGCATCTCCACAGATTTCACCTCAGTGGTGATGTTCACAGGGGCAAAGGTGACCACCATGCCAGGCCGCAGGATGCCAGTCTCTACTCGGCCCACGGGGACTGTGCCAATCCCTGCGGAGACAAGGACAGAGCGCAGCAGAATTAAATCTGCTTGGAATGTCCCTGGGCCAGAACCTGGATTCAGCCAAAGCAGCATACCTCCAGTCATTTTCATCAAAAAACGTGTTTGCTCCTTGCCCAAAACCCCCAAGTTTTCAGCAGATCGACACTGGGACCTTGAAAATCACTATGAGACCATCCTTCCTACTCAAAGTTTTTTAAAAAAGAAGTAACTCATAATCAGAAAGTCCTGAACAATCTGCATGCCCCAAAGCTCGTCCCTTGGAGCAACTGTGGCATTTCCTGCATGGAGGACTGGGACATCCCAGCTTGTGTCCAACAACACTCTCCACATCCCTGATGGCCACACCACCAGCTGTGACAGAGAATAAGGGTGGCTCATTAAATGACTGGGACAAATTTACACTCTGTGTCACCAGGAGACTTTGGGAAAATTCCCCTTTGGAGGCAGGTGAAGAATGATTGAGAGAAAAAACATCAAAAAAAACCACTGAAGAGGTTGGCTGAACTCATCAGCTCCTCCACATCCACCCTGCTGCCTCCACTTCCCTTCTTCCCACAGTGTCTCTGCTCCCCAAAGACCTGCTTCCCAGTAAAACCAGATCCTTTAGGGGAGAACACAGACCTGCTCACCACCTTTCACCTCCACTGCAAACAGCAGCCTGCATTAAAAACCCAGCTAAATCCCATGTTCAACCCCTGCAGTGCATGTGTCCTTGGAAAAGGGTGGGAAAGAGCTGGAAAAGTCTGTGCCTGCCTGATCCAGCAGCCAGGGAGTCAGCAGTGATGTCCACTGCTGCCAGCACGTCAGAGAGCTCACGGGGTATTTATAGCTGAGCAAAGTGTCCCCATCACCTCTCCAGAGGGAAGGGGACACGCGTCAGCCACAGGCTCCCTACATGGCTGGCACAGCTCAGCGGGAGGAGGTGCTGATGATGGACACCAGCATTTGGGGAGCTCAGGCAGGTCACAGCCAAGCTGCCATGCACCAGCTCCAGGGGCCCTCCCTGCTGGTCTTGTCTCTCATCTGGGTCACAGAATGCTTTTTGCTGCCTCCAGTTCACCTGGCCAGCCATGACCTCTGGGACACACAAATTTGCAGCCATTTTGGCATCATGTGTTCCATGTGGAGAGCTCACAAACCTGCTGCTCCTCTCTGGTGCCTGGGCACTTTTGGGCATGTCCCCTCCACCCCAGACAGCCCAGGCTCAAAGGGGGTCTTTGCCTTGGAGCTACCACCCTTTTCTCCAACATTATCTCTGGTTTGAAGAGTCAAATCCCTCCAGTTTCCCAACACCTCCCAATTCCCCTGGGACAGAGACTCCAGTTAAAGCAGAGGAATGGCAAGGCTCACCTCCAATCTTGTAGACATCCTGGAGGGGCAGGCGCAGGGGTTTGTCTGTGGGGCGGGTCGGGGGCAGGATGGTGTCCAGGGCCTCCAGCAGGGACACCCCACTGGCGTTGCCTTCTTTGCGCTCCACCTTCCAGCCTTTGAACCAAGGCATCTGGGGAGAGAGCAGCCACACAGGATGGTTTGGGTTGGATTGGACCTTAAAGATCATCTTGTTCTACCCCTCTGCCATGGGTAGTGACATTTTCTATGAGACCAGGCTCCTCCAAGGCCCATCCAACATGGCTGTGAACACTTTCAAGCCTGTCCTCAGCACTCAGAGGTGAACCCAGAGAGATGTCCCACCAGGAAAACCTCCATAAAGTCACTCTTGCCATGTCCTGGCTTTACCAGGGGGCTGGGGATCTCCTTCCACTCCACCACCCCTGCAGGTTTATCTGCCCCCCTTCGCTCAATCCCCCCCTCTCTCTTCTAGAAATGAGCAATACTTCAATTAACAGGAGAAAAAGGATGGAAGTGGTTAAAGCAAACAAACTCACAGCCCCCACTTCCAACACCACCCCATGGGCACAGCACCAGCTCCCTTGACTCTGCCCTCCAGGAATGCTGCCTCCAGCACAGGGACCACAGGGTCTGCAGCCACAAAGTGCTCAACCTTCAGTCCTGGGATCCAAGCTTCTCCAAGGCGAGCCCCAGAGAGATGCTTCTCCCCCCTCACTCCTGCTATCACCTCCAGGGTCTGGATTCTAAAGCCTGGCTTGGGATGATGCTGGAAACCCAGCTGCCAAGGGACAGGATTGCTTTTTACATATGTTCCTTTCTCCTGCCCTAAATTGGACCTTTGAAACTAAAAATTGCCCAGAAAAGAGGCAGAGAGGGGTGGAAATGTGCTCAGATACCATGGTTTAATGCAGGGAACTGCAGTGTTTTATTGGGGTGATCCTGCACATCCAGATGTTGTAGCAACATCTGGAACTTGCTGGCAAGAAAAATTTAGTCCTGGGTGTGAGACAACCCTAATTCAACAAGCAGAGATCTGAGTCTGCAAGGCCATTCCCCTGCCTCTGCACAGAGAGGTTAGATGGTATTTCCCCATTCCAATGCCAAATGCTTCCTGTGTGTCCCAAATCCATTACATACTTTGTGGTTATGGCATTCTTCCCTTAGCACCAACACCAGTGGCACAGTGCAGTGGGCATGGGGGGCTGGGGTGAAGCAAATCCCCAAAAATGCCCCCAGCCTCACAGCCATCCCTGCAGGAAGTGGCTATGCCAAGGCTGGCTTCCTACCCTGTGACCTGCACCAGCTTTGGGAAGGACAGAGGGAAAGTCTGGATGCAGCCAGGGAAGTCAGCCTGCATCCAAAGGACTCAGGTCAGCCCCCTTCAGAGGGTTGCATCTGACAGCACTTGTCTTTCTTGGTGGCAGTAGCAGGAGGGGCCTGGGGACACTTTTGCAGTGGGTTCTTCCCAGGGCACCGCAGCTCTTGCTGTGCAGCCAGACCCAGCGCCAGGCAACAGCCTGGCAAAATGAAAACTCCGTGCAGGCAGCGCGGGAGCCTCGTGTGGTGTGCAGGATGACTCAGA
The DNA here is from genome assembly GCA_025920805.1 of Petroica traversi. Lineage (NCBI taxonomy): Eukaryota > Metazoa > Chordata > Aves > Passeriformes > Petroicidae > Petroica > Petroica traversi. Next base: position 1,882,471 of record JAHLSL010000072.1, on the reverse strand, counting down.
CCTCCCCCCATTCTGCTGTCGCATGGCCCAAACACCAGGCAGGGACCTGTGCCAGCAGCTGCCTGGTGGCCACCTGCCCACGGGCTCTGCTCTCGAGGATGATGGCCACCAATGCCCACAGCTGCCGTCCCTCTGCCCCACACAGCTCTGGCAACACAGGAAAATAACAACCTCTGCCCATGACACCTGGCTGTCAGAGCCATCCCTGTCTCCAGGGGCCTTCTGACATGCCAAGAATTAGGTAAAGATGAGCTTAGACACCTTCTGGCAACAAATCTCTGCAAAACCTCAGCGTGGCCTCAGGGTGAAAAGAGTCTGTAAAATCTGGCTTGTGCTGCCTCCTGTGGCCACCCAAATAAAACCTCTGCCGTGTATTCCCCAAATCTGCTTCCCAAACAGCAATTCCCACCCCACCACTCCTATGGCAAAAGTAGGATCTGACCAAATCCTGCAGGCAGAGAGGCTCCAGGCCCCCAAAATAACAGCTGAGTTCCAGTTCTTTTACACCCAAAGTCTATTTACAGGGAATTCACCATTCCCTGACTTTCCCCAGCCCATGAGCACCTCAACACCCCCACTCACACACCCCTGTTGAGGCTGCAGCCCCTGGCACCAGTGACTGGGAGTGTTTGGGTGGCAGCGTCCCATGGGGTGAAAGTCTCCCAGACCATGTGGAATGGCCCCATTCTGCCAGCTGCAACATCACAACATCAAAACTGCTTCCCAGAATGCCCCAGTTCCCGAAAAGCTCTCAAATGCCAAACTTTGATGGAAGCACAGCCCAGCTGTCATTTTTTGCAGATGGCCTTGGGAGTCTGTGCAACTGGGGTGTGGGCTGGAGTCTCCCACACAAAGCTGGTTCAAGACTAACGTACCAGCACATCCCCCTTGCTCAGAGGCAGCAAGAACTGCAAGGACATCATGGCTCTAATCCCCACTTTCTGATAAGCCCCCTGACACACAGACAAGTCACTTGACTGCCTTGTGCTTCAGTGAAACCTGTCCAGAAATTACAAGTGAAAATAATCAGGCTTTTTCAGGAGAGGAAAGAGAGGAGAGACATCTATACCAGGTTCCTGCTTAAGCTTTCCCAGAGGTGATGTAATATGGGGAGGAGTCTGTCCCTGCACCCTCTCCAGCAGAGCTCATGCTGTTCCAGATCAGGCCAGGTTTTCTCCTCAATTCCCTAGCTCAGGCAGTACCCTGGAGCCAGCTGCCTCCTTAGGACAAAGGAAAGAGTTATTTAATTGTATTTTATGCCTTCTCTCAGGCAGCACGTCACTTAGGGAACCTGCCCTGAGACCTCCCTGGAGGAAGGAGCCACTGAGCCCCTCCTGCTCCATGCCTCCCCTCTGCTGCCTATTTATAGGAGAATTGGTCAGGATCATCTTCCCGGCCCAGCAGCTGCTGACATTTGGAGCCTGCCTGATTTGAGGCACCCAGGAACCACGGGGCTGGGTTTGGCATGGCCGTGGCTGACCTTTATCCCAGCTCTGCTCCTCGGGGAACAGGAATCTCCCAAGCACCCCAATAATTCCTTCCTTCCAAGCCATCCCAAGTGAGCTGCCTTTCCTGTGCAGGGCAGGAGCTGTGTTTCATGACTGTGTTTGCATTGCAGCACTCCCCTTCCTCAGGCCTGTAATCCCTGACCTCCCTCACCTGCTGCTGGACTCATGGATTGCCTCCCTCATCCCTGTAATGTCCTGAAATCACCCTAAGCATCAAATTTCCCATTGGTTTCACAAGAGATTCCTGGGGTGTCTGATCTGAGCAACTTGCTCAAGGTCACACAGAAGTCATCAGGAGAGCAGGGACCTTCCTCTGGCCAGAACTTTCTAGCCCATCATTTCTTTAAAAAGACTAACCCTGGGGTAGCTTTTTCTCCAAGAAAACCAGTGTCAGAATAACAAGAGTTATGGGCAGCCTGACTGCCAATAACCTCCATCCTTCTTAAGCTCTTCCTTCTGTTGTATGAAATGTGGCACAGGCCCACCCAGAGCACCCTGCCTTTGTCTCCCCACCATCCCCATCATAGGGGGAGTAAAAACCAACTGGAAAAGGAGCAGCCTAAATGGATACTCTAGGGAACTGTGGTTTCAGCAGGGGAAACCTGGTACTTCCTCAAGAAAACATCACTTTTGGGAGTGAGATCCCAGCACTGTAAGGGGAGGTTTGGCCACTGCAGTGACACAGAGCTTCGATGGGAAAGGGGACCTGAGACCCAGCACGAGGGAGCCTGGCTGCACAGAAGGAACTGCTCCAAGCCTGACCCCAGATTGTGTTATTCCCCTCAGAAAACAATGCCCTAAAAACACACCCTCCAGTCCTGCTGAGAGTGACAATTGCTGCTCTAACGTCGCCATGAGTTATGACAAGGCAAAAACTTAAAATCCAGCCCAGAAGCAACGCCAGACAGATCATCTGAAGATGCACGTTTAGCTGCTGGGTGCCTGGGCAGGGCACAGCCCCGTGAACAGAGAGCACATTCATTCTGCCCAGGGCTGAGCACAGCTCCGTGACACATCATCCATGCTGCCAGCACGGGCCTTTGTGCACAGCGAATACATGAAATGTCTGCAGAGCACGGAGTTCATCTTCAGCCCAGGTCAGGAGCCTCAGGGTGGGGGGAGAAACGTAACACAAGGCACACTTACATTGGGAGAGGGCTCCAGCATGTTGTCTCCATGCCAGCCCGAGATGGGCACGAAGGGAACTGTGGCCGGGTTGTAGCCGATCTTCTTGATGTAGGCGCTGACCTCCTTGACGATCTCGTCGTAGCGTTTCTCGCTGTAGGGGGGCTCTGTGGAATCCATCTTGTTGATGCCCACGATGAGCTGCTTCACCCCCAGGGTGTAGGCCAGCAGGGCGTGCTCGCGGGTCTGCCCATTCTTGGAGATGCCAGCTTCAAATTCACCCACCCCAGCAGCGACGATCAGGACAGCACAGTCAGCCTGGGGGGAGAGAGCAAATGAACTGCTGCACAGCCCTGGTGACACTCCTGAGGGCTTTGAGGGAGTCCCAAATGACCCCCTGCCAGCTGCTACCCACAATGCTGCTGATCCGCCTCAAAACTGGCCCAGCTGTGCTATTTCAGACTTGCCAACCCCACAAGGTTCTGCATTGTGGGTGGGAAACCAGGGTGGATCTCTCCTGGGCGCAGGACTCTGACCAGGACCTTGTCTTGATCATCTACAGACAAGGTTTTATCTAAAACCCTACTGAAATCTAGCAAAAAACTCCCCTGGGTGACGGATGTGACTCCAGCTGTGGAAACTGTTCCCCAGATTCCTTTTGTACCCAGAACACAGAGCAGAAGATGCCTGGGTTTGACAGAAAGCCTTGCCCAGCCAACTGGCACCTCAATGGCAATGTCACTGGCCATGCAGTGGGGTTCACCCAGCACCCATCAGTCACAGGGAGATGCAGGAATGTCCCACAATGCAACGAAGGGAAACCACCCTACTCAGGAAGGGTAGACCATTGGGTTTGGCAATATAATGTAGGACAAAGACAGCTGTTTCGAGGAAAATGAAGGAGAAAAGATCTGTGGAGCCTCCTTTATGCAATAAAATCTAGCGGATTGCTGGAATTTTCTTGTATATCTCATTTGGCTGAGGTTAAAATAACACAAAGGCCTGTAGCTCACAGCCTGCTCGCAGGCAGGTCACATTCATCCCACCTTCTCATGTGGGTGGAAATGGGGTGGCGAAAACACTTCTTTGTGCCCAAAAGACACCCCTTCTCCTAGACACACAGGAGATGCAGGACCATGGAGTGCTGGGTCCCCTGGTGCCACCCAGTCCCTCAGGTGGACCCTGCTGAAAACTCCTCAGTGTCTGCTCTCTCAACTCCCCACCGCCAGAAGGACTCCAACAGCACCTGTGTGACCCTGGACTTGTGAACAAGCCTCAGGCCCCTCCCTCCAGCAGCCCCCCACCCCCTGAGCCCCATCTCCTACCTGGGAGGTCCCGGTGATCATGTTCTTGATGAAGTCCCTGTGGCCAGGGGCGTCAATGATGGTGATGTAGTACTTGGTGGTCTCGAACTTCCACAGCGAGATGTCAATGGTGATGCCACGCTCGCGCTCGGCCTTCAGCTTATCCAGCACCCAGGCGTATTTGAAGGACCCCTTCCCCATCTGGCCAACACAGAGGCAAGAACCAGTGAGAAACCCAAGCCCACAGCACTGGTGATGGTCTCCCACCCTGCAGGGCTTCCCAAGCTCACACAGGGCCATACTGCAAACATTAAAGGCAAAATTTCCTAAATGCCGTGAGAGCTGTGGTCTATTTGCTAATAAATAAAGGTGAAAGGAGATGTTGTTCTCAACATGTTCCTCAATAAGATGCAGGAGAGGCTGGAAGAAGAGCCATTAAGTGAATTTGTGAATGGGGTTGGTTGGGCAGGACCTGGAGGCAGCAACCCATGAGGTGTTCCTCATGAAACACCATTGCCCTGCACTGCTGCTGGGAGATCATGTCCAGAAACAAGAAAGTTGCTTCCTTTCACACTAAATATCGCTGAGATGATATTTATATACTTATCCCATTTCCAAATCTTAATGCAGTTATTGAAAAATATCTGTTTATCAGATTTGTTTTGTTTTATTTCCCACGTTTTCACAGAGAACCACAAGTAGGTACATGGTCTAGTGGTGGGCTTGACAGTGCTGGTTGGACTGGATGATCTTAGAGGGCTTTTTCAACCTAAATGATTCTCTGATTCTGAGATTTTAATCCACGACTTAGACCTGTGAAGCAGCTGGTTAGTGGGAAAGGGCATTGCTGCAGGAAAACTGGCAGGGGTGTAGGAGTGGAATGGGTTAAAAGAAAATTAAAAGAGAGATGGTTGCTATGAGCAGAATAGAAACGTGATTGATTTTTGCCACAGAGTGTGCAAATTCACAGGAAAAGCTACTGTGAGCTGCAGCCAGACCAACTGTCATTGCCAAATGGCCAAAATCTCAGCCAACATTGTAATGCAGGAAATCACGCTGGGGGAGATTAGCTCCAGTAAATCTTGCTGCCCTGTGATAAAGCACATTCCCTGGTAAAACCACGGTGGCACTTCTGAAGTGCCTTCTCCTTTGGGATGGAGCCCTCTGACATCACGGCACCACGGAGAGCTGGATTTCCCTCCATGGAGGTCATGCTCCCAGTCTGAGCTGGGATCCTGCCAAGGTGGAGATGGGGCAGCACAAGCCCACCCCTGCTGACCACGTTGTGTGCTGGGCAGTCAGGGGAGCCTGGCCAAGGCAAGGGGTTAAAATGGGCTGCAGCCATCAGCTCTTGGCCTCAGATAAAAGGGGGTTTTAAGGTAGAGAAAGGAATTTAGGTCATTTGCAGATGATTTAATGGTCTCCTACTGCTATTCGGGGTCAGAGCTGTGATGCCCTGCTCCCATCCATCCATCCATCCATCCATCCTCTGCAACCACAGTTTCTTCTGGCCCAGCATCAATCACCGGTCAGAGGGAAGCACTTCCCAGTGGCAGGTACTGAACACTCCAGTGATGGCCCTCCCCAGGAAAGAGAGCACAGCATCACATCCAAACCTGCCCTGCCCACACCGTGCCCGGGGACTGGTCTGCTCCGTCTCCCACACTCCAGCCCTGTTCCCAGCCAGCACAAGGAATTAATGGTGACAGCCTGTTTCATAACAGCTGAGTGCTGCGATGACTTTGCAGCTTGCTCTGGAGGATTATGGGCAAAATCCTAAAGCCAGGGGCAAGACTTCCCCTCCTCAGAGAGGACGCTAGGTCGAGGAGGTGATGCCCCATCTCTGCTGGGAAGCTGTGAGCTCTCACTGAGATGGAAAAATCCAGAATCAAGTCTCTGCTCCTGAGCACCCTCCTGACCCTGGATTTAGCGAGGGGGTAGAGCAGGAGCTTGGAGGTTTTTAGAATCCCAAAATGGTTTGAGTTGGAAAAGACCCCAAAGATGATCTAATTCCAACCCCTCTGCCCTGGACACCTTTTACTAGATGCGGTTTCTCCAAATCCCATTCAACCTGGCCTTGAACACTGGCAGGGATGGGGCCAGGTTAACCCTTTCCAGCATGCTCATCAAGCTCCCCCTTCCCAGGGAAGAGGGAGGAGTCATCCGACTGTGCTCATTTACTGCTGGGAATGGAGATACAGCAGGGAATGGTGCATTTGTGCATTGCATTAATAATGGGCTGTGCTCGGGCAGGAGGTCAATCACCACATCCCAATTCCTTCCCCCCCCGAGCAGCCTATTCTCGACCTTCTGGATGGGGAAACTGAGGCACAGAGCAGACCCCTGGCTCTCCCACAGCAGCTGAGTGGGAATCAGCACCTTCTTGCCATCAGCCATGTCCACAGGCACCACCAGCTGCTCATCACGTGTGAGACCCCCCCCAGAGCTCGGCATCACACGTAACATGAAGGCAAATGAGATCCTTTATTTAGCACACAGTTTCCCTCCTTTCACGGGGTGTATTCAGTTACCCAGAGCTGGTGTTGAAAAACCTAGGGTATTATCTAGCTCTGCACAATACCTTCCCTGTTCAGTGCCAGAAATAGCCTGATTTTCCCTGATCGAACCCAGCGGAGGGACAGCTTTCTATTCGGAGGCCACAAATACTGATTTTTTTTTTTTTTAACAGAACAACTCGGCTTTCAGAGATACTGTTACCTCTGCCCTCGAATCAAAAGAAAAGAAGGGAGAAATCCTCGCTCTTTTCTCTTAAATAAAATAACACACCCTGGGTTTTTTGTTGGCTTTTTGGGTGCACGCAGGCCTCCATTTCCCGTGAATGCCACCTAATGGAAGCAAACCCTTCCCCAGCCCTGCATCAGAAAATGGAGTCTGTAAGCTCAGTCAATAGGCTATTAATAGCAGCCTCCGGTGCCCGCGGATCCTGGCAAGTCAGTGAAAGTGTCCGTTCAATTAAAATCACTGCAATCACATCAACGATAACCGTATCATGCCTTATCTGATCTTATAGGTAAAGGGGGGGAATTTATGGAAGGATATCAGCAATCATTTTAAATCAGAGGAGAGGGGTCATTTGGTATGAAGGAAGAGGCTCTTGGCTTAAGGATGGTGAAAAAGGGCTGAAAGTCAGGCAGGAAAAAAGGGATTTAGCTCAGATGCTATCAGCAAATCAAAAAGGTTAATACAGAGAGACAGCAAACATGAAATCAAAAGTGGCAGCTCTGCAAATCTTTTTTTTTTTTTTTGGTCAATAAAATTGGGGATCTTCCCCAAAAAAAAAAAAAAAAAAAAGAAAAAAAAAAAAAGGGAGGGATATCTGCATTCCCGGAGCAATGACGACAATCCATCTTCTGAGTGACAGGAGCTGCCCTACGGATAACAGAGCCAGGCTGTTCCCGGCTCACCCACCTCTCTAGAATTTACCATCATCCCAATTCACATTTTTCTTCCCAAGACTGTTTCTTCATCTTTAATCTCAGGGTTTGCCGTGTTACAGGTATCTGGCGGTGCTTTGCTGTGTGGCAGCAAATGCATGCGTGATAAAATTCTTATAAATGCCACCATTACAAGGGTCAAACAAAAGAATTTAACTTAAATGCTCGGATTTCCAGCCAGCTTTTCTGTATCATAGGCTGCCAATCACACTACGCACCAGACCATCTGCCTGAGGAAAATGGGAATGAGGTTTTTCAACTGGCTCAAATGAGTGGTCCAGCTAATGCTGCACCTTGTCCCCAGCAGGCACTGGAAGCTGATGCTTCAGAGTGAAATTCAGGCAGCCCTGACCTGGGCAGGAAGGGATTATCAGGTTTTCCCACTCATGCACCATATTTAGAAGGAATTTCATGCCTTGAAGGACCAAGGTTTGTGGTTTTTCCAGAATCCTGGTGATTACTGCTGGTTCCCTAACCCATCCTGCAGACCTCGCCGTGCCCCTGCCCTCATTAACAGCCGGCAGCAGGGAGTCCCCCAGCTCCGGAAAAGAGGGTGGCGAGCGCCCAAATGGCCTATTTTCCCAAGGCCAGAGATGTCGGGAAGACCCAGGGGTGCAGAGGGAGAAAAATAGACGGGAACAAAGGGAGAAATAGAAGGTAAGAGAAGGGCAGCACCGGCAAAGGGGGAATACTGCCTGCGGGATACTCGTGGATCAGTGCGGAGCTCCCCGCGGGTGGGAACGCGGGGTGGGGGCAGGCTGAGGGGCGGGCTCCTCACCTCGGCAGCCTCCTTCTCAAATTTCTCAATGGTCCGTTTGTCGATGCCCCCGCATTTGTAGATGAGGTGCCCGGTGGTGGTGGATTTCCCAGAGTCCACATGCCCGATGACGACGATGTTGATGTGCGTCTTCTCCTTCCCCATGCTGCTGGGCTACGCGGGGCTGGCCGGGGCGGGCGGCGCTGGGGAGGGCGGTGGGAACGCAGCTGCCTTTTGGGGGAGGCTGCGGGGGAAGAGGCAGGAGCGTCAAAAGAGCCCCCCCTGTGCCAGCCCCCTCCCAGCCCTTCGGGAAAAGCCGTCCTCCCCTCGCCCCACCTTCCCGCTGGACCACGCGCCCGGGGGTGCCCGGCCTCGTCTGGCAGCTCTGCCCGGGCTGGGTCCGAGCCAGCCTGCCCCCGGAGGAGGCCAGCCGGGCTATTTCGGGCTGCCACGTCCAGCCTCCAAGTCTCGGCAAGACGCCGTGGTTTTCGGCATCTTGCCCTCCACCGCCCTCGCGGAGACCCCCAGTTCCCAGGGCTACGTCATCGATGCTTCGAAGGTGCCCTTCCTCCCTGGAAAACCTTCCTGCCACTCAGGGCTGCCTTCTCGCTCTTTCCAAACCCGAGGGCATCTCCTCCATGTCGTGGGTGCCCTGGGAGGAGCCGAGGGTGCCCGTCCTCCCGGGCTGCCCTCACCACTCCCCAGCTGGGCACAGTTCAGGTGACAACAGGGTATCTGCGAAATGGGCTGGACAAAAATAGCCCTCGCCTGCTCCCCCAAGCAGGGCTGCGAACAGTGGGGCTGCCGAGGGCTCCTCTGAGCCTGCAGGGGGGGGGGGGGTGGGGGGCTATTATATTTTGCTGCCGTGAAGCTGGATGGAACGGAGGGAGGAGGCTAAAAACGCAAACGGATATATCCGGGGAGCTGTCCTGGCATCTCCCGGCGTTGCCATGGCTCTGCAGCTGCACACAAACCGGGCACAATTAGGAGCTTTAATCTGACGTCTAATAAAATCCAATTTCACGAATCTGCCCATAGAAGTAAAGGAGGTCAGGAGGAGTTTGCTGCTCTAATAGCGATTCAGTCATGCGGGTGATAACATTCCCAGCGAGAAGCTTCCCTGGGCAGCAGGAGCCGCGGCTGTCCCGTCCCTGCTGCCCTTGAGCCCGGCCAGCCCGGATCTGGCCATTTTGCGGCTCCACTGAGATGCCCGGACCCGGAGCTCCCAGCCCTGGGTGAGGATCCCTCTCCCCCCTGCAGACCCCTGGCACACGGGGGGAGATGCAGGATCGCTTTGGGAATTGGAGAATTTTTTTTTTATTGCTTCCCCAAGGAGCTAAAGGCATCCCTGCCCATGGCATGGGGGTTGGAACGAGATGATCTCTAAGGTCCTTCCAACCCAAATCATTCGAGGATTCTGTGGTTCTGAAGGCAGGGTGGGGGGAGGGGAGGGGGGATTATCAGGTTTTCCTCCTCATGCACAACATTTAGAAGGATTTTCACGTCCTGAAGCACCACGGCTTGCGTGTTATTTCCCACCTGCGGGAAGACGCACCTGCGGGATGAAGGAATGGTCCAGCCCCATCCTTTCCCAACTGGGGGTACCCCCCACCCCAGGGGCTGACAGCACCCGCACATGGGGGGGGGGGGGCACTGATCTCCCGCAGCCCCTGGGGCAGGACACCCCCCCCGCATCCCGGTTGTCCCCCCCATCCCGCCGGGGTCCCGCAGCTCTTACCGGGGCGGCGGTCGGGGCGGCCAGAGGCTGCCGGCTTGGGCTCCGCCGGCTTTATCTCCGCGGGAGGGGCCCACCTATCGACGGCGGCAGCGCAATGCAGCGGCCCCCCCCGCACTACGGCAATGCGGTACCGGGCGGGGGAGGAGGAGGAGGAGGCGGGGGGGGAGGCGGGAGAGACGGGGGACTGGGAGGGAATGTGTAAGGATGGGAAGGAGGTGGAAGGATGGGAGATAAAAGGGATGGGAGGAAGATGGAGGGATGGGGAAAATGGAGAGGTGGGGAGAGATGGAGAGGTGGAAGGTGGAGGGATGGGAAGGCTGGAAGGCTGAAGTCAGAGGGAGACAGCGAGATAGAAGATGGAGAGATGGGAGGGAGCTGGAAGGATAAAAGATGGAGAGGACAGGAGACATGGAAGATGAAGGCATGAGAGGGAGGTGGAGGGACTAGAGGCAGAATGATGGAAGGATGGGGGAAATGGAGGAGAAATGGAGGAGAAATGGAGAGGCAGAGGGGTGGAAAATGGAGGGATGGGAGATGGAGTGATGGAAGACTGAAATCAGAGGGAAACAGCAGGATGGAAGATAGAGGGAAGTGGGAAAGATGGGAGGATAAAAGAAGGAGAAACAGGAGAGATGGAAGATGAAGACATGAGAAGGAGATGAAGGGATGGAGGAGATAGAGATAGAGGGATGGGAGGAAGACAGATGGAGGGAAGGGCTTTTTGGAAGATGGGGGAAATTATGGAAGTGCTGGCCCAGGGGGACTTGGAGTCCCTGTGGCAATCTGGGAGCGAAGGGACAGGGCTGGGATTAGAGGGGGCCACCAAATCCCACATCCCTTGCTCTGCCCCCAGTGGCACAGAAGGGCTGTGCTCCCACAGGGGCTGGGAGCAGAGGGGATCCTTCAGGGCACAAACACCACCCTGGGCAGACCCTGAGGGCACTGTCCCACATCTCTGCCTCGCTGGGAATCCATCAGCACAGGAGCAAGGAAAGGGACAAGCTGAGGCAAACAGATTTCTGCACCTGCAACAAGTATGGGGGCTGCTCAAGAATTTGTGATTTATCAACATCATGTCATTTAATGGGAAATGGGGTTCAAGCCCTAGGAGGACAAGGAAACCATAAGTAATCTCCTTCAGTAATATAATGACATTTTCTTTGCATGAAAAATAATATGTAGTGGTCAGAATATTTATATCTGTGTCAGCTTTGCATTTCCAAAAATTTTCTCTCTCAAAGCCAAATATAGGTCAAAAGAAAGTTAATTTTGAATAAAGCTATGAAATAATACAGACCAATTTTATGGCCCAGACCATCCTTCCAGTGAATTTAACAGCTAAATTAGATACCCTTATGAAGATACTCTTGCCTTCCTAGACTAATGGTTAAAAACTTACTCATCATGTGGATAAAAATGTTCCTAACTTCTCATTAGTGCTTAAAGAGAGGCCTTTCAAAATGAATATTATGTCTTATTGGTATTTTCTTAGAAATATGATAGTCAAGCTATCTTTGTTTTTATGAAGCATTCCTTGCACAACATAAAATGCACTGAATGCCAGGAAAAATACAAAGAAACTTCCAAGGAGAAGGCTCTAAGAGGATTTAAAGAGATTACCCCAGCCTTGTTTTGGGACAGGGGTAGAAGCTTTACCACAGGTCTGGATGGGGTGGAGATGGACAGCAAGTGTGATAATGTGGAGGAGGGAGAGGTTTATATATCCCTTATTCTTCCTGTATTTTATTGCTTTGCCCTTTTTTACACAAGGGCTGAGGCAGCCTGGGAACTGCCCTCGGCAGGGCAATGGCTGAGTTTATTAATGAAAATAGGATGGAGTAAATCCTGGTCACCTCTGCCAGGTGAGCATGGGATGGACGTCTCCTATCTCCTTTCCTTCTCCAGTAAAAAGAATTTTAGTTTCCACCCCTTTTCCCAGACAGGAAGAAGGGAACTGGGCAGTGCCCTGTTCTGCACTGAAATAGAGCCTGACGGCCCATCAGCCTATAAATAGTGCAGGACCTGAGTAGGAGAGAGGGCTGTCAGACCTGGCTAATCCCAGCTCCCTTAAGCCACTTTACCCCAGCCTGGAGAGGCTTAAAGCCACAGCTGTGTGCCCAGGTTTGGCTGGCACTGTGGGCAAAGGGCTTTGGTGAACACATGTGGTCCCGGGGGACCACCAAGCTCACCTGCCATGCCTGAGTGGAATAATTTTTTCCTCACAAAAAAAAACCGGTGTGAATTTGCTCTTAAATTTTCAGCCATGTAAAATAACAGACCCGAGCAAGCGAAATCTGAGGGCGGCTGAAGTTTAGCACCTTGTCTCCTTCCATCTGGCGTCAGCTCCATGGCCCAGCTGAAACAATTCCCCTACATCATATCTAGGTTTTATTCACCCTCCCCATAAGCCTTCACCAAATGATTTAGGGTGACATAAGAACACAGAAGCCCCCCTTCCCCCAGCAGGGATGGGCAGGCTGCACACAAACATGGCAGGGACCTCTTACTCCTTTACCATCATCACCTCCACCCCATCCAGCCCCACAACCCCTGGGTTGAGGTTTGATGCTTTAAACTGTGCTAAAATTTCTATTAACCCAGACATAACAACTGGAATTTATTTTATTTTTCCCTAAGAGGCCCTGCACAGTGTGGCTGGGAGAGGGAATAATCCGCAGTGCCGGTAATTTGAATGGATCTGGGATGTGAACACCCCAGGCTGCCAGCCTGGATTTGCCTGGATCTGGGGGTGTTTCTGCCTGTGAGTGCTCAGCTCACTGAGGACTTGAGTGTTTGTCCTTACAAAATGCACCAGGTCTCCTCTAAGGAAGGAGTTTGGATGAGGCAGATGGCAGCCATGAGGAATGCCAGCCTGGATGTCGCTCCAGAAGCTCTGGTCTCACAAGGGAAAAGTTGGGGCTGGACTCAGGGATCCCTCTAAAATGCTATTTTCTTCCTTTTTCCTCTGCAAAGCAACAGAGATAGAGTCCTTGAAAGGGAGAGTCTCATGCTGGCCTCATGCAAGAACCATCAGAAAAGCAGATCCAAGGTGGGTAGGGCAGTGGTTGTCCTCTAAAAGGCATTTATGGACAGAGTGGAGAATTTTGGGTTTCATTCCTCCCATGGTCAGGCTTCCAGCTCCTTCCACACCCGCTTTGGAGGCTTTGCAGTGGCTTTGCACCCTGATATTTCAGCATTTGCCATCTGCTGGGAGTGGACAAGCCCAAAACACCAAGGCCCTGACCATTCTCTGCTTGTGCACACATCCTGCATCCCACAGCACTCCTGACTGCTGCTGCACACAAAACAAAACAGGCATTTCACATTTCAGTTGCAGCTAAACCCCAGATTAACTGGTGTTAAAACAGGACGGGATTCCCTGCTGCACATCCCAGGGGTTTCTAGAGCATCTTTACCTGGGGCTGGCTTTGAGTCAGGCTTTGCAGGACCTTGTGTTTATGTGCTATGACCCTCCCAGGGTGTTTGCCAGGCAACACTCCTGGCCCAAGGCACCATTTAGGAAGAAATCATAGGATTATAAAATCCCAGACTGATTTGGGCTAGAAGGGATCTTAAAGATCATCTCGTTCCAACCCCACTGCCAAAGGGACACTTTCCACCAGACCAGTTTGTTCAAAGCCTCATCAAACTGGCCTTGAACCCTTCCAGAGATGGAGTAGATTCCATGGACTTTTAACATGAGCAGGTTTTTCAGTTTTTCAGCTCATGTTGAAAACCTGGAGAGGAGAGATTAAGACAAGATTTATGGGACAGAAAGGCAGGGGAAGGAGGAGAAGGGGAGTATTTTGAGGTCCTGCACTCAGCACATGGTGCTGATACCTTTAGATTGGAGCCAGAGATTTAAAAATAAACTTTGGAAGTGATAACAAGATGTCCAAGTCCTCCAGCCACTTGGCCAGCTGGGGATGGAGTCTGGTGTCATCCCTGATGGGACAGCAGAGTACCTTGTGCAGGGTGGCTGCTCCTTAGGACCCACCATGGTGCTCACCCCACTGGGTCCTCCCCAGAGGGGTTTGGTCACAGCCTTTGGGGGTCTAGAGTGATCTGAAGTAGCAATGGTGGAGGGACAATGCTTAAAGGATTTTGGAAGTGTCCCCATTCACCCTGGGTGTCAGTGGTAGCACTCGGCTCCACAGGATGCTCCTCCAGGATCCCCTTTTCCTCCAAACATCTGAGTTACAGGGTTGAGGCTGTGGAGGATAAAACTGCTCAGCCTGAGCTGCTGTCCACCTGGGAAGCAGACAGGATGAACATTTCCATGCCCTGAAATATCTTTTAGCACGAGGGAAGGAGACAAACACCATTTCAGCCACATCTCATCGGGGACACTGTGACATTTCTGGTGCCTGGATGCAGCATCTGTGGGGGCTGCGAGACGCTGATCCCTTAAATCTCCCCGTGAGCCGAGGAGGGGGCAGAGCCCAATCTAGGTCAAGCCCAAATGAGATAAGGCACCTCTGCCCTGTGGTTTAGTGCTGTTTGCAGGATGCTGCCTTGCCCCTGGACCATGCTGGGTTTTCAGCAGGGGTGTCTGGTGCTGTGTCAAGCTACAGCAGATTGATGTGTTTGTTTTGGCAGCTGTGCACATCTCCCTGTTAGGAAAAGCCTGATTAATCCCGGGGATGGCTTTTTCTTTCAAACCACAGCCACTGAGTGAAAAGAGTCCACATCTTCTGATGGCTTTAGTGAAAATGTTAAAGGAGAGACCTGGATAACAGCAAAAGCTTTGGATGCATCCAGAGGGAGAAGAGAGGATCAGGTAACTTAATGAGAAAATTTGTTGCTGGATCAACCCCCATCGAAGCCCTAGGATTTATACTGGTGAATAATTTGTTTTCATGGGATGGTAGCAACTGGTAGTGGCATCTCCCCTGATCCCACAAAGGAGTTGTCGGTGTAGGAGTTTTCTGCAGACATGGATCCTGCTCAGTGTTGCTGCTGGCTCCTGCAAGATGATTTTGCAGTTTTTAGAGAGGAACAGATGGACGAAAAGTCAGGAACTTGTGCAACCAAGTCAGCACAAGCCTCTGGATTACAGCAAGGAGCTGTCATCTCTCTTCACTGGCTTTTCCAAATTGGAGACATCCCTTTTGCATAGGCAAATCGGAGAGTTCGTGACTCTCTGTCTAACTCTCTCCACAATGTAAGTATTTTCAGATCAGACTCAGAATTCTGGGGGTCCTGATGCCAATTCCTTGTGCCCTTTGGGAAATCAGACTGCAGGTGAGGACAGCAGAGCTGCTCCCATCACCATGGGGACAGTGCTCCACGCCCTGATCTGGCTTTGGTTTATTCTCCTGCCAAGGTGGCCCTTGGGTCACGGCTGCACATGTCCCAGAAAGGCAGAGCACGATTGCCAGATGACAGGTGAAAGATGCTGCTCGAGCACTGTGCTTAAGGAAAGTCTTTCCAGGCATTTCCAGGACATCCCCTTTTCCAGTTTAAACCGGTACAGCTGCTCTGGTTCTGACATTTATTAGAGCAGGTGAGAGGAGGGGATGGCCCTAATGTGGCATCTGGGGTGAATTTTTTGGGCATTTATTATCCATAGGTGGCAGCAGCTGCCTGTGCCGGGCGGACGCTGCCTTAATCCCAAACCTGGCAATGAGTAACAGAGCCGGGAAAAGGCAGCGGGGAAGGAGGAGGAGCGAGAGAGGGAGGAGGAGTAAAGAAGGACAAGCCTAAACACAGGTCCTGCCTGCTCCCTGCTCTGTTGCAAGAGGTCCTCAACAGAGGGAGAATTCGGGAAAAGCCTCTGTGGAGCAGGATCAGGCTTTGTAGCACTGTAGAAAGTTCCAGTCTGTGATACTGCACAGGCTGCCCAGAGAAGCTCTGGCTACCTCATCCCTGGAAGTGTTTAAGGCCAGGTTGGACAGGGCTTGGAGCCCTCTGGATTAGTGGAAGGTGTCCCTGCCCATGGCAGGGAGTTAGAATGAGATGGGCTTTAAGGTCCCTTCCAACCCAAACCATTCTGGGATTCTTCTTCTGTGCCAGGACTAAGTGCTGCCTTCTTACCCAGGAAGGAAATTGCTGCATACTCTGGTGGGGAAGGGGCTGCTGGGCAACCTTTTATTGACCAAATTCCTGAAGCCTCTGGGATGTCACATCAGTAGGAGGAATCTGGCAGCAGCATGAAGCCATTGGGGTACCCCAAACATCCATCAGTGTTGGCCCATGGGTAACTGGTGGAGTCCAGAGGAAGCAGCTCCTTCAGCTCTGCTGCTTTTGCCGGCTTCCAGATATTTCTGCCAAGTTCAAAATGACAGAAAAAAGTCTCTTTCCCAATGGCCCACACAAATGGCAGATATAAAAAGCCTGTTGCCAGAAGCTAAAAGTCAGAATAAAAAAAAAAAAAAAAAAAGGAAAACAGAGAAACCTTGCTGAAAAGCAAACTGGAGAGAGTTGCAGTCCACTCAGAGGCTCTAATGAGAGGAAAACCAAAGAGAAAAATCTATCCAAACCTTGTCATCTGCTCACTTTAAAACTATCACTTCTTGATCAATATAAACGAAATGTATCTTCCTCTTTTCAACACGCTTAGAACAGGCTTTGTCCTGGGAGGCCAGACTGGCTCCATCAATCTCCCTGGCTGCTCTGCCCTACCCGTGCTGCTGCTGCTGCATTATTAAGGCAAAATGGAATTGATTTTGAGAAGAAAAGCAGAACAAGGCACGATTTGCTGGAGGCTGATCCCCCAAAGCCCCAGGTCACCCCTCATGGCTGTGGGTGCAGCATCACACCCCCGGTGTTATCTGCTTAGTGAGGTGATCCTTTAAAGGCAGCCCCAAATGTGGGTGTGAGTGGTGTCACTGCACAAAGGGACTGGGACAGGTTTGTTCATTTCTGCTCTGTCATTAATTAAAGCAATTAAGCCCGCTCAGGCTCTGTGGGGTACACAGCATGCTGTACCTGCTGGGGAGAATATAATCCATTATAGAATATAATCTTTATATCAATACACTCTAATTGCTCTGTGCATTATTAGGGCAATGGAGGATGTAGGAATACATCTCTAGGGAACTGAGGAGGAACCTGACAGATTACACTGGTTACACTAAAGCAAAAGTGACTTTCCATATCTGAAACACTGAATTTTTAGCCTTCTGTCATTCCATTCTGGGCCAGAAAAATCCCCCAAGCCTGTGCCCTGGAGCTCTCCATGCTGTGCAGCCAGGCAGGGCTGGGAGCAAATGGGCTGGGAGTGTCAGGACCCCAAAATCAAACCAGTGATCAAACCCAATCATGCAGCACAAAAGCAAAGCCTTATGCTGGGCAAAACAACCACGTGGATGCTTAAACAGCCTGTTGGAATTTGTGTATTCAAAGTCCATCACAACCTTTAGCCAAATCCTTCCCTGGAAAGTACTGAGTCAGTATTATCAGTGGGGAAACTGAGGCACAGCTGGAGGAACTCAGTCCTCAGCTGGGCCACACATGTGCTTGTGTTAGTCCTTAAACCTCTGGGGTAAATTTTGGAAATAATCTATTTATTTACAGACTTGTGGTGCCAAAGCTTTCCCTGAAAGCTGTCCTGGCTGCTTTCCTGGGAGGGTGCATACAGTATCCATGCCAGTGGCCATGGCAGTGGTCAGTGTGGCCTTCTTCTTGGGTCAGCTGGGGACATGGCTCACATGGAGTGTCCCCATGCTGGGGTGGTCATAGCCCACTGAGAAACACACCCCGAGGGCAGCTCAGCCCTTTTCCTGCCCCATGAGCTGAGCAGGGAGATCGATGTCCTGGAGCAACCCAGGGCTGCCTCCCCTGGCACTGGTTCCTCATCCTGGTGATTAAACAATAACTCCAGGTTAATAAGAAAAAGCACAGACTGGGGAGGAATGAACTTCATTGCACGGGGAGTTTGTGCCAGAGCCACCCCGGGCTGGGATGTGGGCTCTCTGCTGCCTCCAATCCCTAAAATGGTTAAAGCATCACCCCCCAAAAACGTTCTTTCCCACTGCTGCACTTGAACTGCAAGATTTTACTGCAGACCCTCAGTGTGCTGGGCTGCAGAGCTCTGCTCTGGAGTGTTACGGAATTTAGGGGAGAAAAAATGAGTAACGATTTAGGTATATCAAGTGAGAAACTGCCTTTGTGGAGATACTTTAAGGCTCTGGCATTTCTCTGAGTGTTTTGTTCTCAACCCCATTTCAATTCCAAACAGAAAGAAATTTTCTGTGAAGTTTCTGTTCCTCTTACACAGATCTGCTTCCTCGTACACACCTCCATTGCCTTGGCTCTCCCAGACTCACATCCCACAAAACCAATGCTTTTTGGAGCTGCACCTGTACAGGATGCTACCCTGGCACCCAAGCAGGGAGGAGCTGGACTGTGGTGTGGGCTGTACTTTGGCCGTGCTGCGAGTTTATCCTCTGAAATAAAGCGTTCTCTTCCAAAACTGATAAAGCCCAGCCAGCTCGCAATCCCTCGAATCCGTATTTATTTATTTTTCATGTTTACCCTCCTTTTAGAGGCAGCATCGCTTGAGAGGAGGAAAAAAAAACAAACCAAAAACAAACCAAAAAAACCCAATAAAGTTCTGCAGTTCAGAACAGGAGCTGAACCACCCCAAAGGATTTTCCCTCCCCTCTCTCCGCGTTCCGGGCGTTCCGCGGCCGCTCCGCCTGGGCTCGGGGGGTGTCCCCTCTCCTCGCCGCGACAATCGCGACCGATGGCAGGGGCGTGGCGGGCCCCGCACACGCCCTCCCTCGGCATCGCC
>JAHLSL010000072.1:1848585-1863447 GCA_025920805.1 Petroica traversi | reverse complement strand
GCTGCAGCCCTGTGTGAGCATTTGGTGAGAAAAGGGGACAGCCAGCAGTGTCCCTGCTGTTCCCACCCCCTCCTCTGGGCCCCCCAGCCCAGCTGTTCCAGCTGCTGAGGGGGGCTCACATCTCCTTCACTTGTCCCTAACGTTGTAGGGGACAGAGTGTATGGTTTCCCTTGCACTGCTGCCTCAGAAATGATCTGCAAAACCACTCTGGGCAATGGTTGCTCCTGGTACCCCACCCGAAAGAGTTTCTGGTTTAATGGATTGCTTAAACCAGAGGGAATTAAAGGATTCCCCTGAGATGAAACAAGCAGCAGGATTGTAGCTGTTGTACTAAAAGCGCATGGATTATACACAGGAATTTACATTCTCTTGGCTTCAAGTCATCTGCAGAGGCCTCTCAAAGCCACTAAATTTTGTCCTTGGGGTTGCAGCTTTTTTCCTACAGAGGTGTTTAGGTGTTTAGAATCCCTGCTCTTGGAGTCTCCCCAGTATTCCCTTCTAGGGATTCTGATGGCCATGGTTTTTCCACAGGGCGCCTGAGCTCCACATCCAGCACCAGCTCCTGCAGCTCAGAGTACTCTGGGGAGGTCATCCCCCATGGCCCAGGTAAGTGTCACCTGTCCTGGTTCAGGGTGACTTTGGGAAATCTTACTGGAGGTGACCCAGCCTCTCCTGTGGGAGGTGGCTGGGTTGGCCATGGGGCTGCCCAGGATGCACTGACCTGGACATTCCCTGTCATGCACTGTTCTCCAGATCTGCCCAAGTCTGACCCCGGCCAGTGGTGGGCCAGCTTCTTCTTTGGGAAGACGACTCACCCAGCCATGACAACGGTGTCAGAGTCCCAGGAGAGGTGAGTGCTTTCAGGTGACACTGGGGAGCACCAGTGCAGCCCCCATGGCACTTGGGGACATCCCTGCTGCATCCCCAGGGTGCATTCTGAATTCTGACCCAGCGGCCCGTGCCCATCCCCAAGGATCCCAGGCCTTTGCTGCAGCCATAAAGGCAGGGCAGTAATGCCGTGTTCCAGGGGTGGCACGATTGCTGACTGTGTCTCTGCCGTGCTTTGCAGCCTGGGGGCTCTGCGGGTGGCCACAGGACCCATCTCCTGTGCCCTGGTGGCAGCGCCGGGCGCAGGACGGAGGCGCCACGCCAGCGAGTCCAGCGCGGAGCCCTCGGTGTGAGCTGTGAGAAGTGAGATGAGAGCTGTGAGCTGAGCCGTGAGATGTGAGCGGGTCGGCGGCCGCTCCCTCCCACCCCGGCGGGCACAGCCCCTCCCCGTAGAGTAGCTGGCTGCTCCAAGGAAAAGGTGCTGCATCCTGATGGAAAAGCGCAGCAACCCCGACGATTCCACTCCAGCCTTTTTTACTCCCCCCCCTGTGTAACTAAGCCCCTCTCGAAGCAGACTTGGTAACACGTTTTTATTACCTTGAACTCGTACAATGGCAACGAATAAAACTTTGAGCAGCCTTTTAAAGCGTTGTGTGTTGTTCTTCGTGCGTGCAGGGTGGAGCAGAGCGGTGCTGGGGGTGGTGGTGGGGCTGGACCAGGACACAGCAGAGCTCCTGACCGCAGCAGCAGGATGTGGTGGTGCCAGATATCACGTGCTGGCCTGACTCACTGGGCCCTGTGTGTTTTGCATGTGAGCAGGATCTGGCTGGGGCTCTGGTGGTGTTGCAAACGCCTTCCCTCACCCTCTTCTCTCCTTACTTGGCTACACAGCCTGTCCTTGCTGGCACAGAACTTGTTTTGCTCCCCAAACACACGGCTGCCCTGTGCTGCTTCAGTACCTGGAGGGCTCAGAGCGAGTGCCAGGGCCTGAGCTGGTGTGGCTGGGGCTGGGGGAAGGATTTGGGTGCACAGTGGCCCCTCCATAATGAGGAGAGAGATCAGGCTTACTCAAGACATGCATTTTGTGGCTCTGGATGTCAGGCTGGAGCTCATGGATGGCAGCTCAGGGGCTGCACTGGGTTTGGCAGCCCTGGGTCCCAGCTGGCCTGTGTGCTGTACTGCCCCAAGTGCTATTTTGCCTGATATTTGCCTTCAATTATTCAGTTTGTTTGTTTGATCCTTCTGTGACCAGCCCAGTCGCTGGGAGAACAAGAGCCTGCAGGAGCCTGCATGAAATGAACGCTTTTGTTCCTGCTGGAGGCAAAAAAAACCTGGCAGAGGTTAATTTAAAGGTGCCAAATCTTCCTGCTCTGCTTCCAGCCCAGCATGAGGAGCGGGGCTGTCCCTGTGTGCACCAGGTGCTGCAGCCCCGATGGCAGCTGAGGCCATGGGTCCCCTGAGCCGTGACTTTCCCTCCTGGTGTCCCATGCTGGCAGGGCAAAGGGCAGGGAGCACCTGGGGGCAAGTGGCTGCCTTGATTTCTGTCTGCTCTGCAGGGGCATCCAAGGTCACTCCCAGCTCTGTTGTTTTTACAATGAGAAGTGTTGAGTAAGCTTTTCCCTGAGCTCTGCTCCCCCAGGCACTGCTCCTGGTCTTCAGGGCACAGACTCCGTGCCCCCTGTCCCTTGGACGGGCCAGGGCAGCACTGGCAGCTCTGTTCCCCCTGTGTGAGTGTGGGCAGCCTGAGGGAAATGCTTCAGGGGGGTTCCAGCAGTCTGGGCACACAGTTTGGACCCCAGGGGCTGCCAGCACACCAAGGGTGACCCCCCATGTCCATGGCAACAACTGATCGGATGTGGCTTCCAATCAGGCAGCAAAATGCTGTTATTGGGGGCTGTGCATCACAGGAAGCACATGGCAGCCTTTAAACTTCACAAAACACAGGAAAATCAAGGTAAAATACACCCTTTCTGAGTAAGGCCAGGCAAGGTGGGCTGGCTGGCTGGGAAGTGTGGTTGTGGCACCACTCCAGGGTCTTCCCAGGACCCAGCAAAGCTCTTTGGGTGCTGCTCACTCCCAGGATGCCTCGGGGATCTCCTCTGCTTCTGGTTCCCAGGAAAAGCCCCATATTTTGGAGAGGCAAATATCTTTTTCTAAGCCTACCGATCACAGTGTGGACACACAAAGGTAAAGTCAATATTACTGTATTTACTTGTTGGTCTCATGATCGTGGAGGGAAAAACCCAGCAACTGTCCCAGGCACCCAGGGGAGGCAGTGGCCGAGCAAAGGCACCGATCCTACATCCCTGCATTTCATCTGGGCACATTCCCCAGCCTGATCTTGCTCTAACTGAGCTGCTCTGCCATGCCATGAGCTCATGGATGCCTTCCTATCCAGTTTTTGGATGCTGGATGGAGGTTAAGTTCATTCCCACATTGCTCCAGGGTGGGTTGGATTTATAGCAGGGACTGTAACACCTGTCCGTGGCTGCCCTTATACCCATGGTTCCCTGTCCAGTGAAGCAAAACTGCATGGAAAAACCCTGCTGAATAAAAGGCTGTTTTTCTGAATGTCTGAAAAGTGTCATAAACTCAGACTCCTTCTCTGCTGGGAGTGAAGATAGAGGGAGAGTCTAGATGTGCTCCTGGGCAGCTTCATGGTATTTCTGAGAGCAAAGCCCTTGGCATTGCCTTTTTTGTCTGGGATTGAAAGGCCTTTAGGGCCTTTCTTGTCCTTCCACAGCATTCAGACATGTTTTGGAAAAGCATCTGACAGCCAAGCACATTTATTTTTGTTCTGTTTCCATCTCCACTGCTGTGGGTGTTTCTCTTCTCAAGTAACAAGTGATTAGAGAAAACTCTGATTTCACAATTCTATGGAACAGCCTCAAATTTCACCAGGAGAGGTTTAGGCTGGATATCAGAACAAATTGCCCCACTGAAAGAGTTACCAAGCATGGGAACAGGCTGTCCAGGGCAGTGGAATCACCGTCTCTGGAGAGGTTTAACAGACCTGTGGATGTGGCACTTGGGGACCTGGGTTAGCGGTGGGCTCAGCAGTGCTGGGGGGACGGTTGGACTCAATGATCTTTTCCAGCCTAAGCGATTCTATGATTACACCTGGTTTCCTGTTCTCTTGCTGCTGCTGTGGTGGGATAGCAAGGGAAATATTGGGCACTGGAAGAAAGACAATGAAAGGGGTTCCCCATACACTGCACCCCTCCCAAGCAATCCCCTTCTTCCCACAGGGCTTGATATTGGAGCGGCAAACACCCACCTCCCATGGCTTTAACTCCACAGGGACAGATGTCCCCGCCTCTGCTCCCTCAGTGGTTTTGGCTGTTGATTAATTCACATATTTGCTAAAATCTCGTTGGTGTTTTGTGCTCGCTCGTCCCTTGCAGCAGCCCTCGTGCCACCCCGCCGCCTCCAGCCAGAAGTATTTCTTTACATTCCCTGCCTCTTGCTGCTGGGGGTTGTTTTGGTTTGGTTTATTTCCCTCCAGCAGCTTTGCTTCCCCCTCACCCTTCAAAGGCTGATGTGGGACCTTAAAAATAGAAGTGAGCTGTGCAGCTGAAATACATCGCACTAGCCTGAGGCTGCTTCCAAATGCCACTGGGTCAAGGCTCCGATCCTTGAATCCGCAAACGGGGCACATGCCAGGCTGCAAATGGAGCAGGAGATACCTGTAACAACAGGATTCGAAATGCCCTCTGACAACAGGATTTGCATTGCCCGCTCTGGAGCTGTTCCTGAAGGAATGCGGACCCCAGCATTCCTGCCTTTGTGGAATGGAGTTAAGGAAAAACTTGCCCCAGTTTTTGGGGGAGGGCTGCAGTGCCCAGCTCAGGCTGAGATCCTGGGAGCAGATAGGAAAATTTGGGCTCCGCCCCCCCCAGGTTTATCTACTTTTAGAAAACAAGTAATGACTCGGAGAAAAGCCAAAACCCAGCAGACCGTGCTAGAGGGCAAACCCAGGCCGTGGATTGGCTTTTCGTGCAGCAGAGGAGGAGGAGGAGGAGGAGGAGGAGGAGGAGGAGGAAGGAAAACTGCTGTGGGCAGCACCGTGTCATCATGTCCCCATGTTGCCCCTCCACATCCCCGAGAGGTCACTGTGACTGCTGAATGAGCTGTTTTTGGGCCATATCTCTGACGGACTGGTGCCCTGCCAGCCCCCCAGCGTCTCCAGGTACCCCACCATGGATGGATGTGCCCCACACCAGCCCCACATCACCCCACGCACACCCTTCTCCTCCGGCTTATTTTTGAGCTCCATCTGGTGGCGGTCAGACCTGCAAATTTACTTTATTTCTCTTTATTGCTATTTGAGCAGCCTGGTCTAGTGTAAGGTGTCCCTGCTCATGGCAGGGGGCTGGAAACAAGATGATCTTGAAGGTCCCTTCCAACCCAAGCCATTCTGGGATTCTGTGGTGCAGCAGCCCCCCCGTGGCTGCACCAGGAGTGTCCCTGCCCTTCCTTAGTGTGCCATAACCCTTCACCTGCTGGATGTGGCTTCAGTCTATATTTTCCTGCAGGAGAGGACCTGGGCTGTGCATAGACGTGTTCTCTACTCTGGTGTTTGATCAGGCTGCAAAATGTTTGTACAAGGAGACGGTTTCCTCTTGCAACCATGTCCAAACCCAACCTGTTGCTTTTTCCATCTGGGAACACTCTAATCAGGAACTGCTGCCTTTCTGTGGACATGAACAGAGCAAGGCTACATCCCACCCCTGAACCACATTCCTGCCTCCCCTTTCCAGGCCCCTCGTGCTTGGAGACTTGCTCAGCTGACAGCCAGACTTGTTTCTGCTGTTCTGCACAGCACGGACACTGCCCAGGCGTGGGGAGTGTTGCATAAACTTGATTAACTTTATAAATTCCAACGTTGCTGTTGGCTCAGTCCCACTGGTCACCTGCAAAGAGGCAAAATGGGCTTGTCAGGAGGAATTCTAAGCCTCTGCCAGTTGCTGTTCATCCCCAGCATATCTGCTCCAGTGCCACAATTGTGTTAGGGCTTCAACAGCCCAGTTGTGCTGGGCTGCCCCTGCCTGCCCAAGCCTGGAGCCTTGGCATTGCTCCAGTTCCTGCCTTTCCTGTGTCCTTCACTGCTGCCAAGGTCAGCCTGGCCTCTGGGAGTGTGCATGGCCAGGGGGCAACAGGGACTTGGCTGGAGCAAGCTCTGCCCCAGCTTGGGAGGGACCAGAGGCTCAAGATCCCCCTGCAATGCCATATCCTGGGATCAGGGTGGAGCTGGGGGTGGTGGGAGTATCTCTTGGCTTGCCCCATGGGTGGGATAAAGAGCAAAACAGGGTGATGTAGTGTTTTACTTTGCTGCCTGCACCTGGGGTAAGGAGACATTAAGTATTTGAACCCAGACATTGATTTTTCTTGGAATAACCAGAAGATGGTGAGTGAGACAAGGATCCAGAACAGAGCAGCCCAGTCAGGAGCTGACTGTGCAGAGTCCTCGGGGCATGTAGGGCTGCTGCCTAGGAAAGGGGTGGCAGAGGCACACAGGGGCTCTTGGATAAATGGAGTCCAAAGAGACACAAGAAAGGTTTTATCTGTGGTTGCAAGAGTGGGGCTGGTTGCAAATCAGTGCTTCCTTGAACCCATCCCTGGAGGTGCTCACATCCAGGTTGGACAGGCCTTGGGCAACCTGGTCTGGTGGAAGGTGTCCCTGTCCATGGCAGGGGGGTTGGAACAGATGAGCTTTAGGGCCCTTCCAACCCAAGCCACTCCATGATTCCTGGGAGAGAGCAGAGCACAATGCTGAGGGAGGAGCATCCAGCAACACCCAGCAAGGACTCCTGTGGGAGGATGCACACACATTTATTGATAAATACACTGAACACACACTACAAGATAAATCAAGCAGAGCCACAACTGAACATGAACTGCAAACCTTCATGTTTGTGTGGGGAGCAGCAGGGACCTCCCACCCTACTGAGTGAAGGAAGATGTAAACTTTGAGTGATGCCTTCATGGGGCTTCTCCAAACTGTTACACAGCCAAGCACTGACAGTGAGTTCTCCACAACTTCTTGCTTTTTCCCTTGGCCACCTCCCTGCACCCTGACTGTGAGGGACCACAGGCTGTTTCTTGGGGGGGATGTGCTTTCCTTGTAGCCCTGTCAGAGGGCAAACCAGAAGGAAGGAACTTCTTGGCAAGAGCTGGCCTGGAGGGGCTTGTGCAGGAAGGATGGTGGGAAGGCGTCCCTCAGGAGAGGGAGCTGAGCAGCCGCCTGTAGATGAAGCCCAGCTTCTCTCGCAGGGCCAGGAAGGTGGGACGCTCCTCTGTGTTGCCACTCCAGCACTCCAGCATGATGCTGTAGATCTCAGGAGGGCAGGGGCTGGGCCGGGGGAGGCGGTAGCCCCTGGTGATTTGCCGTACGGTTTCTTGGTTTGTCATTCCTGCAAGGAAAGAGAAGGTGCCCCTGAGTCTGATGTCCCCAAAGGACGCCCCAAAGGTGCACCTGCAGTGGCCAAGATGTCCTGGCAGTGCTGTGAAATGGTCTCTCTCTACCAGAGGGGTGGTAGAAGAGAGGATTTGGGAGATCCAGACCAACTTCCTGCCCCCAGCTCCTGCACCCACTCTGCAGCCATTGAATGTCCCTCTAAGCCATCACCTAAGTGGACAATAACCTGCTCATGCTCCAGGAGCTGCTTCCATATCCCTTAGGGAAGGGACAATATAACAATTCATGACACTCTGGCTTTTAGGGACCACAGGCAAGCTGCCCAGCAGGTGGATAGAGGGCACAGGAGTGGGGCGGCAGCCCTACCTTCGTACGGGATCTGTCCATAGGTGAAGACTTCATAGAGCAGGATCCCATAGGACCAGACGTCAGACTTGAGGGAATAGGTGCGGTAGTTGGCTGCCTCTGGGGCCGTCCACTTCACTGGGATTTTAGTGCTGCTGCTGGTGGAATAAATGTCATCCTGAAAAGCAATGAGAGACAGGACATGAGGGACAGGATGATCAAAACAGCCTTTTGGGGATGGCAGGGAATGGCTCCAGCATGGGGCTGCTTTTTGAGGTAGAGTGGTGAAAGGGAGGGAGCACAACATCCCACTGAACTGACCTTGAGGAGCCGGGCAAGCCCAAAATCAGCGATTTTGCAGGTCAACTCCTCTCCCACCAGGATGTTTCTAGCTGCCAGATCCCGGTGGACAATGTGCTTCTCCTCCAGGTACCTCATCCCATCTGCCACTTGGCAGGCAATGTTGAGCAGGTGGGAGGTGCCCAGGGACTTCCCTTCAGGACCTGTTAATCCAGACAATCCAAGCTTTGGGGGCTATCTACCAACATCGATTTTGGGTGTTCTGGTTTGGAAGGAGACCCTGTGCTGGCAGTGTGGGACACGAGAACATGTAAAACCTCAAATCTGAGCTCCTGCCTAACTGTCCTGGTTGTGCTGTGTGGGAAGTTCAGCACAGCCATGAACTCCTTGGGAATGGGATGAGGTGGGCTCTGAAGAGCACCAAGGACACAGATATCCACCTTTGGCTTGTTCAAAGCCAAAGGTGACCTTCTGCCATGCAAATTCCCTCCAGGCCTCTCAACCTGTTGTACCTGCGAGCTCCAGCTCCTCCGGCACTGAATGCTGGTGGAGCCCCAGTCAGAAACGAGGTCAGTGTGGGTGGGAGGGGGAGTACCCCATAGAAAAACAGGTCTTGGTGGGAGCGGTTTGATTTGTTTTCTTTCAAGACGATTGTGCTGGGTCAGGAAAAGGAAGGCCAAGAAAATTAAACTGGGTGATGAGTGGTCCATGGCCTGTTATGAGCTCTGCACACGAACAAACCCGTGGGGAGGTTCGGCTGTTTCATTCCCAAAGAAGGTGGAGTTGCCCAAACACTTCATTGAGATTTCTCTGCAGTGGTGGGACTTGTCAGACCATGGATGGGTGGAGAAGGAGGGATGAAGGTCCCTACCAACATGCTACACCCTAACAGGTGTTGCTAAAGAACCAGCCTACATGGACACCCACAGGACCATGCAAAACTTTGTGATCCCAAGATCTTCTCCACCAAGCATCCATGGATTGCTCTGCATTACCACTGATCCAGACAGGACAGAATCCAAGCTGGCACTTCTTAGAGTTCCCATCTGGGCTCATAGGGCCCTTCTGGGGCTGAGGAAGCAGTGCCCCAGGAGCCTCCATTCCCTGG
The DNA here is from genome assembly GCA_025920805.1 of Petroica traversi. Taxonomy (NCBI): domain Eukaryota; kingdom Metazoa; phylum Chordata; class Aves; order Passeriformes; family Petroicidae; genus Petroica; species Petroica traversi. The sequence goes on along the minus strand of JAHLSL010000072.1, from coordinate 1,854,448 downwards.
GCCAGAACTCACTGTTGAGGTAGCTGTGGAGGTTGCCCTTGCGCATGAGCTCGGTGATGATGTACACGGGCTCCTCCAGGGAGCACACAGCGTGCAGCTGGATCAGCTTCTCATGCCTCAGGCGCTTCAGGTTCTGAATCTCCTTGGTGAAGTCTTCTGCTTTCATGTCAGCTGCAGGAGAAAGTCAACACAGCCCTTGTGAGCCTCTTTCTCACGTAAACTTTGGGACCTCAGTGCCTCCAACTGGGATGAGGACCTTTTTTACCTCCTCACAGCCCACCCCTGCTCTCAAAGCTCAGGTCTGCACAACCTGTGTCTCAGAGCCAAAGAGATGTTTTCCATGGAGCTTTGCACCCCATTTTCAGGATCATAGTCCCATCAGGACTTGATGTATCACAAACCTGTTTGACTTCACATCGGTTTGGACTTCACATGTCTGTGACAACTTGTCACAGACTGACTGGCTGGAGCCATTTTATAGGGATGCAGCCCAAGCTTACGTTTCTGCACAGAAATATTCCAGTGGCTCCTCCCCAGTTTGCCTTATGTAACAGTCAGAGTGACCAAGAGGATGAGGAAATAAAGGAGGATCAGTGTCATGGCAGTGAACGAGAGACTCAGTTGGTTGCTGTTAACATCTGATTCTCCACATACCTTTAATGATCTTGATGGCCACCGGCACCGTGTTCCTCCACAGCCCTTCCCACACCTCTCCAAAGTAGCCCTCTCCCAGCTTCCTCCGCAGGGTGAACTCCCAGCGTGGGCGCTCCCAGCCGTCCCTCTCGGGGGGAGTCTGTCAGATGGACATTGAATGGCACACTCAGACCAGCTGGCCAGGCAGGACCTGCTGGTGGAACCTGCAGCAGCCCTTGGTGCCCACAGAGGAGCAGGACATGATGCTCCACCAGCCATGTGCCCAGGGGCTGAGCCTGAGCACTGCCCCTCCCTCAATGTTCACTGTGGGCACAAAACAATGGGACATCCTCTGCATGACCCCTGCTGGGACCCCAGGTGTGCAAGGGGGAGAGTGAAATATCAGGAGTTCAAGTCATAATTCATTCCTCATCAGACCTTAAAAGCAGCTTTTATCCATCTCCACTAATAAATAAAAATTAATGAATTAATATTGCTGCATATTATGGCTGATTTAGACTTCAACTCATTAAGCATTTCTTTTATCCCACACCTTTCAATTTCACTCTTGGATTATTCACATGGTTAATTGGTATTTCTAAGTCATAATCAGTGGATGGAAATCTAATCAGGAAATGAGTTGGCAATTTGGGATTAATACTGTAATTAGACTTAAGAGTGCTGCACTAATTGGTAAGAAAACCTTATAAAAGCCATGTGTTTTGTCTTATATTCTCAGGAAAAAATTGGAAGCACAGGTACTTCCAGAATCCATCTTGAAGGACATTCTAATGACTTGGTTTCCAGTCTTTGAGATGGACAACACATTTCAGAAAATTCTGTGCATTTTGACTGGTCAAAAATGCATATAAATGCCATGCCCAGCCTTACCGTGGCTGACCAAAGGTGATGCTGGAAGCTATACTAATGGTGGGCTTTAAATTTAGTTTAATGAAGCTCAAAACCCCAATGGACAGACTAATTATATCCAGTTTTCCTTTCCTTTTTTTCCATCCCAGTGATCCAGGGAGTGGGGCTGGGCTGTGCCCGGGTACACACCGCGGGGCTGCAGGGCTGCAGCAGGGGGCTCTGGATGACCTTCCAGTGCTCCGTGTAGAAGGCGAGGAGCTCCTCCATGTTGGGGAAGGGGTGTCCCTTCTGGATGTAGAGGCTGCCCCTGGGGCTCTTGCAGATTCGGAAGTGGCTGACCTTGGCGTGGTTGCGCACTGTGGAGAAGCCCAGGTGGGGGGACACTCAACTCATGCAAAAATCAGCCCCTGCCCATCTCCCTGCTGACTTCACCCTCTCTCCTTTCCAGATTCCCAGTCTTTTAATTAACCTAGAGCAACACAACTCTCCCCTGGACTGCTCCATCCCACTCCTGACATCCCTTCTGCTCCTACCTTCTGGCCCAGAGGACTCTTAGGCATTGTAAGCCAGGCTCCTTTGGACCACAGAGATGATGCTTTATTATAAGGGAGGATTAATAAGCTTTATTGTAAGGCATAATTCCACCATGGACTGCTTAGAGAGCAGCGGAGCTGCTCAAAGAGAATAAACCAGGGGTGGCTGTGACTGTCACAGCCCAGGGACTGATGGTGGGATGTGGAGTCTGCCATGAGGATTGCTTTTATGGGGATAAAACCAGATCCTAATGGCACTGCCAGATCCAAAACGCCCTGAATTCAGATTTCAATATGTGGGAGCAGCCCAGGCCCTGGTAATCTGGAGTGGCAGCATATTTTTAAACAACCCTCAGATGACAAAAGCTGCTGGAATGAAATCCTGGGAGTCAGTGCTACAAAACCATCATTAAGCTGCAGTGAAATGTTTATGGCTTTCATACCCCAGACAGGAGCCATGCACTTTCCTTTGCCACAGTGATTCAACAATCCATCCCTGCTCTGTTAACTTTCCCCTCACCCTCAGAAAGCAGCCTATCCCCTTCAATAAGGTGCTTGAAAGTGCTGTAGACTTCTTCCTGTTTTCCACCCTATGCTAAGCAAGCCAGGAGCTGCCTCTAAGGAGCAGCCTGCTTCCTTTCCCTGTGCTAATTTTGTCTGGATAATTGCCACAAGGTCACCTGAGAGAGAGTATTCGCCCTTGCTGCTCTCGCTGTCCCGGACGAGGAAGGAGCCGTGCTGGTTGGGAGGAGAGAGGAGGAGCTGCTCCGCTTCATTTCGGCTGATCTTGCTGAAGTACCAGCTGGGGAGCAGAGCAGAGGGGTCAGAGCAGGGCAAGGGGATGCTGCACAGATGGGTCTGAATCCATTTCAGGGGATTCTGCACCCTCTGAGCCAGAGAGGGGGAGCAGCTGCTTGGATGTGAGCTCACTGTTAGCTCATCCCTGCAGCCACCAAGCACTGAGCATGGTGGCCAGTCCATATCTCCAAAACTGTAGATGTGGCTGGAACACCAGGGCTGTTCCACTGGGTGGGCTTTACAGGCACTTGCTGCAGTTTATTGCAGCTCACTGCCTGCAGGTCATTTCAAAGAATCAGAGAATCTCAGAATGGTTTGGGTTGGGAGAGATCTTAAAACTCATCTCATTCAACCCCTCCTGCCATGGGCAGGGACATCTTCCACAAACCAGGCTGCTCAAAGCCTCATCCAACCTGGTACTGAACACTGCCTGGGACTGGGTATATCCTCCATCGTGTCGGGACACTGCCATATCAAGCTGTCCAGGTCTCAGCTCCATCCCAAATCCATGAGGTTCACACTCTTGGACTGAGAGCCTTTTGTAAATAAAGCACCAACCACCTGATACTGTGTGGAAGGTGCTCTGGTGAGTTTGTCCCTGTGTCCTGCCATGAGAGCAACATCTGCAGACACAGGATCCCTTTACACTTCTTGTCCTGCAGCTCACGGGAAGAACCTGCACTGAGCCTATGAGCAAATGGCATCAGTGAAAACATCTCTGGCAACTGCCTTTTGCTGCTCCAGCTGTAGCAGTGCTGGTTGGGGACATCATGACCCCAAGCAGTGGGGAGGACCCAGCTGAACCCCTTTCTGTATCACATCACTGAATTCCCGTAAGGAAAGGCATGTTGGCAGGCTGAGTCCCGACACAGAGGGATGCACAGGAAGAGGCAGCTTCATCCAGCCTAAGGCAGCCAGGACGTGAGAAGCCAAAAGTTTCGTCATTAGCTGGGATCGCCAGCGTCTGAGAAGCCGCGCAGGAAATTATATGTGATGGGGTGAACAAATTAGCACCCAGCTCCGACCTGCGGCTCCGCGGAGTCTGTGCGCTCACGGCTCGCTCCGGCTGGGGAGCCGGGCACGTTCCTGCTGCCCGCCCTCCCACGCCTGGCATCGCCCTTGTCCCTGTCCTCAGCGTGCGGCTGGGCTGCAGCTGCTCACGGCTGGTGCTCTCACAGGAACACACAGGTACGAACACAGGAACACACACAGGTACAAACACAGGAACACACACAGGCACACACACACACAGGAACACACACACAGGTACACTGAACATACACAGGTACAAACACAGGTACACACACAGGTATATGCACATACACATGAACACACACATGAACACACACACAGGAACTCACACAAATACACATACACATGAACACACAGAGGAACACACCCACAGGTACACTGAATACACACATGAACACACACATGAACACACACAGGAATCCACACACACATGTACACACACACACATGAACACACACAGGTACACACACAGGAATACACACACATGAACACACACGCTCTGCTGCAGCCTATCCAGCTATCCGATGCCATGGGAATAAGGCATGGAGCCGACCCCCACGGTCCACATCGGTGTGGTCTCAGCACAGCCCAACCAGACTGGATTTGCCTTCCTAAAAGCACACGCAGGGAGGGCTCTCCCATCCCACCGGTACCATGACTGCCCCTGCACATCAGGGACCCTTCCCGGGCTTGTCCCGCTCCTCTCCTTTACCCCACTCAGCACAGGGCGAGCGCGGAGGGGTCTCCAGGATGCCACACCCGCCCCAGCCCTGCGCTGCCCACACTCGGAGTGACTCAGGACCGGGCACAGAGGGAACAGCAGTGTCTCGGGGCGCTTGCCCGACGTGTCGGGACCGGGATGCCTTATGCAACGAGCGGCCTGGGCTTTCCCCGGCTGCCAGACGGCTGAGCCATCTCCGGAATTCCGTGTCAGCTGGGAGAGGCACTGACCAGGAGGAAGCCCCCAGCCCTGGGTAAGCAGGATGGCAGCAGCAGCAGCAACAGCTGGCTCTACAGAGCGCTGGGTTTCCTGGCAGGTACCAAACCAAAATGCTTCTTCCCGTGATCCGAAGCCCTTTAGAGCTGACTGGACTTCAGTACAAGTTTCCCCGGCTCCCTCCCTTCCTGCTGGCTTCCCTTTCACGCAGGACAAGAGGGAGAGTAGCGGGAACAGGCAGGATCCTTTGCAGCCCTGCTCAGCATCACACCGCACCCCAGCCCAGAGCCACAGTGCAGGGGTGATGCAGCCAGGAAGGGGCACCGGCATCTCTCCCCGCTGGCGCATCCCCCAAATCTGCCTTGTTGTGCCCAATACCTCCACCCCACCGCCACGAGCTGCAGGGGCTGCAGGAGCTGCAGGGGCTGCAGGGCAGGGATGCCCAGGGGAGGGCAGGTCCCCGCTCAGTCCCAGCGCCGCTGATGCCAAAGCCGGGGATGAGGATCTCGCGCTCCCCGCCGCTGTGGAGAGTGAGCTCTGCCTTTCCCTGCGCAGGGATGCGCTACCCTCGCCCAGCCTCCACCCCCCTTGGAGCCCGAGCAGGGGGTACTTACGGGCGGTGAGCGGAGGTGCCCTGGCTGAGGTTGGCCACGTAGGCAGCAGGGACGTAGCCCATGGCCGGTTCCCCCAGCAGCCGCCGGGCTAAGACATACTCGCCCTCTTCTCTGAGGACACGCAGTTTGTCCCCTGCGCTTATGCTCAGCTCCTCGGCGCTGCGGGCTGTGAAAGCGTACAAAGCGATACAGAGAGAGGACTTGGGGATGAAGGAAATGGAAGTCGCCTCCGAGTTCAGCGAAACGGAATCAGAGCCAAGATACCCCAGCGAGCAGCTCTCCGTCACGGAGCGGGGACGGAGCTTGTTCCAGAAGGATGTCAGGAAGGTCAGACGCTTCCTGACGAACTGCTCCATGCCCGGTGATGCGGTGGCTGCGGTGGGCTACGCCACCGCGCTCCGGGAGGCCGGGGGAAGGGGGGATGCGGGGCTCCTGCCGCCCGCCGG
>JAHLSL010000072.1:1787537-1848185 GCA_025920805.1 Petroica traversi | reverse complement strand
GGAAGGGGGGATGCGGGGCTCCTGCCGCCCGCCGGGAAGCTCATCCTGCCGGCCCGCGTTACCCGCACGCGTCTGGGCGCTCGCCGGCCCTTCCCGGCGAACTTCCTATTTCTGAAAGTGAAACTGGTTCATCTGGTGAGACGAGTCTGCAGGCGGGACGAGTCTGCAGGCAGGAGTCCCACGCTCAGACCCACGGGCACATCTGGGAGACAGGCACAGCTGGAGCCGGGCTTGTTGCTCTCGAAGAAGAAGGAGAACGGCTGTTGTTTTATTTAATCATTATTTTAAAGTGTGCTCTTTGCTTCTTGCCAGAGCACCATAAACACAGCTCTCTGTTCTTCAAGCAGCTCTTGTCACAAGTGGCTGACTCCAGTTAATAATCTTCATCTCACTTGTGTGGGAGGATATTTTTTTTTCCATAGGACAATAATTGCATCCACAAATGTGGGAGAGTTAAAAGAGAATTAAGGAAATAACCTTAGAACAGATCTGAAATGTTTGGCTATTTCTGGGTGTATATTGTGAGGTTTATAACACAAGACCCTTTCTTCCTTCAGTCTAAATTACATCCCAGAGTTACCCCACTGAAGTGTTTGCTTCCTCACATTAATTCCCTGTTGCAGAGGATCGTTAGGGAATTCACATCCCAAATCCATCGGGATCTGATGGTCACTCAGCTTCCATCAGAGATGGGTCCCTCTCAGAATCAGATCTTTGCCTGATGCAGGGCCTGAATCAGCCTCAGGGGCTTGCCTGGCACCCAGAGCCAAGCCCTGGAATGCAACCCCCAGCTGCCACCCTGTCAGCACAGCCACACTCCCCAGCCCTGGTCACACTCAAACACTGAATGCTCCAATCCCTCTCCCAAATCCCACCTCCCACAGCCATCAGCCAAAGGACAGAGATTGCCCCTCACATCTTCCACGTGTGCTTTAAGCCACCTGAAGATTGCCCTGGTGAGAAACCTCAACTCCAACCCCCCAGCCCCCACGAGGACTTTGCCATTTAACTGTTCCATCTAATTAGTGGGAGTACTGTGCCTGACAACTGCTGGCCTTGAGCCCATTATTTTAATCCTCCTTTGCTTGCAGTTGGTCTGTGTAGCTCAGTTTGGGTGTGTAGTTGGGATTTGAAAGCAGCATCTTTAAAATAAATATGAAGAATTAATTGTAGGAGTCTGGACTGCCGACTGCACCCATGTGGGGTATGAGGAACAAGCTGGGCCCACCCTTGGGTCAACAGCTCTAGACATGCTGTGTCCTGCATCCTGGGTGTTCCATGATGGCCAAAGATCCTGCAAAAGGATTTTCTTGTCTGGGTTTTGGACCCAGAAATTTCCTCACCCTCTTCAAGGCAGAGGGCAGTGGGCAGGAGTACAGAGCACTCCTCATTGTGGCCTGGGTGTTCCTGAACTGATGGGAGCTGGTAAGAAAGGGAGCCTTTAATAAAATATTCTGCTCCCTCCTTACCCAAGTAGGTATGGGTAAGTCCCCTAAGATCTGCCCCTGCCCAGCTCACAGCCTTCCCCCCCAGTGCCACACAGGGGTGTGCAAAGTCTCTGTGCATTTTTCTCACTCCAGCATGAGGAGGGGAGCTGAAGATGGAGCACAGAAGGGTTTGCAAACCAAAGGGAAGGGAAATCCCCTCTGCTGTCCTTCTGCAGCCCTTGTGACCAGTGTTCTCCTCACATCACACTCTCTCAGGAGCTAAAGGGGCTGCCTGGTTATGCCCTGAAAAAAGGATCCAATCAGATCCAGCATGGAGCATTTGTGCCTCACTGTTTTGAAAGAGGGCTCGCTGAACTTCTGGTCTGCAGAAGGAGGCTGTGAACTGATTTACCTTTATTGACCTTTGCCGGATTAGATTCTCCAGGGGTACCAGCGATAGACGAGTGCAGCTGATTTCTGACACGCAAGGCTTTGGATCTTGATTTGCACCTAAATGAAAGAGTACTTCCAAATGACAAACATCCCTGAGGACTAAATACTGCCTCTGAGCTGAGCCTACCAGACATGCAGAGCACAGACTCATCCCTGCAAACCTCTGTCTGCAGAGTACACGCAGCACAGCACAGCTCCATGCCAGGAAAGAGATGATAAATCACAACCTTTTTCTAGTATCTTTTTTTTTATTACTATTATTTTCCTATTCAGTTCCAGGAGCATCCCTGCTGCTTTGAATCTCTTTTGGTACTATAAAACACCAAAAAATTAGAAAAGAAAAAAAAAAGAGAAGAAGAAAAAGCATGTTCATAGAAGTTTCTGGTCCTTGTGCTGTGGGAAAGAGAGTGGGAGGATGCAGTAAAAGTGATAAAGATAAGGAAGGCACAGATATCTGATGGATCAAGTATTTTCTCTTCAGTCCCTGTGACCAGCTTACAAGGATGTATTAAAAACCAATCTGTCCACAGATTTGGGGTTGTGGTGGGTACACAGGGACGTCAGTTCTAGCACCACTAAAGAGCACCGAAACCTGCAGAGCTGAGCAGCAGAGCCTGCACAGCCCTGGTTTGGCTGCAGAGCACGGGGGAGCCATAAACACAAACAGCACTTTGCATCCACCCGCGTGTCAAACACCACAGCGTGGCCTCCCAGCCTAATTGACAGAAACCAGCAGCTCCCCTCCATTAATGAGAGAGCCCATTACACCTAATTAGCTGAGGTTCTGGTCCAGGTCCTGTTACGATTACACTCGAAATACATCTCCCAGCAAAGAGCCTTGTTGGAGGGGAAAAAAAAAAGGAAAGGAAGCATAATTCCAATTAAGCCCCTGAAGGAGCAGACAGTTGGGTAATGCAGGTCATGCTGAGGAAAATGGTTTTGAGGAATGGTGACTCTGAGGTCATGGGGTGTGCCACTTGTCACCAACGACTGGCAAAGCACAGCTGGAGATTGAGGGTGGCCACGCTGAGCCTGTCAGCCCATACTGAAACACCCAACCCTGAGCTTCCTCTTGGTCTTTTTGATGGCATCAGAAGATTGCTGGAGTTTCTTCTGGGCTTCATGTTTCTTTATACTTATTTTTAGCAATTTCTTCAGATGTTTCCTGGAACCAGAGTGCATTTAAGAAAGGTTTTGTCTCTTAATGAGTTGTTTTGGATGGGTTTCCATGGGACAGTTCAAACAAGGAGTGGTGGGTGATGACAGCAGTGCATGAGAAGAGGAGCAGAGCAGAACAGTGGCGTTAAAGCAGCTTCAATTTGTCTCTGTTTCCTGGGGGCTGTGGAAGAAAGAGACACCTTGGCAGACTCTGGGCTGTCACCATGGAGGGCAGAGCCCATCCCCGGGAGGCTGACAAGGGCAGGAAGGGTCCAGGGGCTGAGGGGCTCATTGGCAGTCAGTGCAGAGGGTTCAATACAGGCAAAAGTACAGTGGTCCTGGGACAGGGAGTGGTACAGGAGGTGTGAGAGCAGGCACAGCATCGTGGGGACTCGTGGTGGCTCTCTGAGAGGGGAGTTGGACTGGCTGGTGGAGAGCAGGAGTGCAGGTCACAGGGCACCTGAAATGGCACAAGAAAGCAGAAAAGCTCTGTGGGTGGAGGCAGGGTGAGCTCTTTGTACAGTGTATGGCAGGAAAATGTTTAAGCTCACAGTAATACTTCTTAGGGACCCTGCAAATCCAGGGCTCATCAGGGATCTGAAACAATGGCAAGGAAAAGCCAATTCATGAATCACACTGCACTCTGTCACATTTCTAAAGCAGCATCACTCTTTGAGTGGAAAATCTGTAAGGACCAAAACAACAAATCATGCTGAAAAACAGCACGGCCAGCCTCCAGGCTTTCTCTTTCTGCTTTTTGCTGAGTTTATCAGCACGGAGCAACCTTTTCTTGCCCCATTCTTTAATCTAACTTCCAGAGAATTAATGCCCCTTCTAGTACTGACTGCCTGGCAGAACTGCACTTCTCAAAACTCCTCTGCTCCTGTCCCTGCAGTAATAATTTGCAACACACCAAAAGCATTCACCACCTTCTCCAGACTGGCAGGTGCCAGGCAGCAGTTGCCCCTCTCTCTCAAGGCTGCAGAGATCTCCCTGGGAAGCAGAAGGGAGCTCAGGCTGTGTTCCCTGTGCCCATGAACACCTGGACAGGAGTTCTGGCAGCTCTGTGCCACTGCTGAGCAGCAGTGGGGGTCCCCAGGCTGTCAGGGGCTGACAGGTGCTGCCCTGGCTCGGGCAAACAGAGGACTGGTGCCTTCAGGAGAGAAGAGCACAGTGACTCAGATGGGGAGGGGGAAATCTCTGTCAGTTTGTAAGCAAATGATGGATTGCTCCGTCTGCCCAGATGTCCTCTGGGGAGGAACCAGTCCATCCACTCCAGCACCGAGCTTTGTGATATCTGTCCTCACAAAGGTCCTTCAGAGGCTGATGGATTTGGGGTTATGACATTAAATATTGTTGGAATAAACCTACCCAGAGTCCCAGGAGAATAGGCCCAAGAAACCTCACCCAATCCACCTAGTCCATCCTATACTTATGTCTTTCCCCATCTTTGCCAAACCAGTTCTTAAAGGACCTCCAGGAATGGATACGCCACCACGTCCCCAGACAGCCCATTCCAGTGAGTCACTAATCATCACCAGCAGGAACGAGTGCCTAACCTGCTGCATTTAAGTCTATTCATGTCCCATTCATCACCTCGTTGCTCCATCCCTCCCTGCATGGGAACAGAGCTGAGGTGTCCCCCTACACTGACCCCATGGGGCCCCAGCCCAGAAGAGACACACTGACCTTACTCAAGGAGACAACGTGGTCATCTTTTTCTCCATTTGTCCCCCGCTTTCTTGCCCTGTCCACGTGTGCTGGTGTCCCTGTGGTGCCACCTCAGCTGGCTCTCTAGTGCATTCACCTGGGGGTGAGAAAGCAGCAGCTCTGAGAGGAGTCTGCACCGCTGCACAGTTAATCTTTAACCTGACCCAAATGCAAGGAATCTGATCATTTCACAGGTAATCTTTAACCTGTCCCAAATGCAAGGAATCTGCATCATTTCACAGGTAATCTTTAACCCGTCCCAAATACAAGGAATCTGCACCACTGCACAGGTAATATTTAACCTGTCCCAAATACAAGAGGAAAATGCTGGCTCACGTTTCCTTCACTGAGGTTCATGACTCCGTGGAAGACAAACACAGGGACACCAAGTTTTACCTGTTTCCTTAGGGAGGTGACTGTCTTCTCCAGCTCAGCCACAAGGGACTCAAGATTCTCTCTGGAGGAAGGGCTTGGAGAAGGCGCCTCGTCTCTGGGGTCAGGGATAAAAAGTGAAAGGAGTTATGCAAACAGCAGCTTCCTGGGTGAGGGAATCATTCTGCCTTCTCCAACAGCAGCCTCCAAGTGAGCATCAAAGGGAAGGGCCCAGCTGCCAGATTCACCTGCCAAGAGATGTCAGCCAAAGAGCCCCTCAGCCCAGGTATTTACACATCTGAGCTGGGCTCTGCACTGTTGGATGTCTGGCTGAGCTCAGCATCTCTCTACTGATCCACCCCTGGCCCCAGACCTCTGCAAAATACCAGATTCAGAGGCCTGAATGGACTGATTTTTTAAAAACTTCTGTTTCATAAAATAGAGGTAGAAGGGGTGATACTGCACCTAGGCAAGGCAGGCTTGTGCTTGGCAGGGTTTTCCTCTGGGTAGCTGAAGCCAGGAGACCTCTTGCTTCGGAACCGCTGCGAAAGAGCCCTGAACTGCCCTCGTGTCCGGCAGTCTGGGGAAGGAAGGTAAAGCCTGCAGTGAGCACTGGTGCTTAAAGCAGGACTGTGTGAATTGCAGCAGCACAAGGCAGCACTGTCCTCCTGCAACATCCACCCTGGACACATCTCTTGGGCCAGAGGGAAGGAGGCAACAAAGGTGTGGAATTGGGTGTGCATCACTCAGGGGTTCCCATGCCTCAGATGGACATCTGCACCTGGAATGCAGCCAAAGGGATCGTGGCAGGATCTGTGGTTTAACGGCAGAGATTTAGGCTCCCAAATGAACCTGTAAAATGGCACATGGTGGGGATCATGTCCTGTTTCTGTGTCTCCCCCAGCCAGAGACCAATGCCCTAAGTGAGGTAGACTTTCAGACAGATTAAATTAAGTTAACAGGTTTCCTAGAGAGGTGGTCAATGTCCCAAACCTCTCAGTTTTTAAGAAGCATTTGGATATAATAGTAATTAAGGCATACTTAAGATATAATTAATAATTTTCTTAACTTTTGATCAGCCCTGAATTGGTCAGGTGGTTGGACAGGATGACTGCTGCAAGTCCTTTACAACTGAAATATTCTATTCTATTCTATTCTATTCTATTCTATTCTATTCTATTCTATTCTATTCTATTCTATTCTATTCTATTCTATTCTATTCTATTCTATTCTATTCTATTCTATTCTATTCTAATCTAATCTAATCCATTCCATTCCATTCCATTCCATTCCATTCCATTCCATTCCATTCCTAATATATTCTATATTCAGTTCTCTTTGCACCTATTTGCTGCCACAAGGTTCTCGTAGTGCAGCACAAAATCAGCTACAATTTCATAAAAGCTGCTGTGGCATGTGACAAATGCCACCCAGAGTGATGCCCACGCCAGTCAGTGCCAGAGCATCCCTCTCCTCACCCTCACAGCAGTCCTGCCACAGGCGGAGGTCCACTGCAGGAATCTCATCACAGCTGACCATGCCCTGCAGGTACGATGCCACCCGGAACACATCTTTCTGCAGCTGCTGGATGTGGTCACTGTTGTCACAGATGACACGAGCCAGGGACGCCTGTCTGATCTGAGTCAGCTGTGCCGGCGTGAAGACTCCGGGGTTCTCATACCAAAATCTGCAGTGGGGTGTAATCACAGCATGACTCAGGAGTAGGAGAGGAGGGAGGGAGGGAGGGAGTGAGTGAGTGAGTGAGTGAGTGAGTGAGTGAGTGAGGCTGGGAGAGGAAGAAGAGCTCCCTGGCATCTGTGTGGCAGCACCCACACTCCTCAAAATGAGCGTCTGCTCTGGTGTCAGGTGGCTGCAAACACAGATGGCTTTTTCTGAACCCACAAACCCCCGTACTCCTGCCCTAAGTGCAAAGACGTGTCTCGTTCACACAAGCAGCAAACAGGGATTAGAAAGAAGCTCCTGTGGACATTTTCTAGTATTTCATGAGATATTGGGAACATCTGTAATGATTCCCAGTGTTCTGCAGTGAAATGAGAATCACTAAATCAAGAAAGGACACCTTGACAGTAACTGTGACAAGTGTTTTTGCAGATACACTGGACAGAGAACACTTTTCCTCATATCGTAAGGCAATAAATAATAAAAGATTACAGATTCTGCTTCTCCCTGTAAGGCAAAAAATCTCCCAAACAGAATAACTAAAGGATTTGGGATTACTTCAGTTGTAATACCTGTCTCCATCCCTCAGCCTTCTGAACTGTGTTGTTAGCAGGCACATCAGTGTTGGTCCCACTCTGGTCCCAGGGACAAGATCCTCCACCATCAGTGCTGGAAACAGGTCAATATTTTTGGTAGTTCCATATAAACTGCAGGATAACAGATGTCAAAAAAAGAGAAAAGTTAAGAGGCTCTCAAAGAGTTTAAATAATATAAATCTGATACCAACAGAAAAATTTGTATGTCAGGAACTCATCTGGACAATATTTTTAATGGTTTTGTCTAAAAGACAATGGGATAAATACCTGCCTTGGAAGAGGCAGCCAGGGCAGATAGGACGCAGTTTAGTCTGACTGGAAAATAGCTCCAAGGCTCAATCTGCTCCCAAACTACACCACAGCAGTGCCTGTCAACATTCCACCCAGAACCAGACTGATCACTTGGAGAAACCTCATTTGTCTTACCCCATTGTTAAACCACAGTTATTACCCTATCTTAACATCTTAGAGGGGGGCAATATCTGGGAAGGTTATTCCATGAGTGTACTGGAAGGAGCAGGAACTTCTCAGTGACTGGTCTCCAGTAATTTTGATGCTTCCACATCCAGGCTACAGTACCTCCTGAGTTTTTCTCTGATCTCCAAGTTCTTTATCTCATTTCGGAGGTCCTCAAACTCCTGAGCGGAGGAGAGGTTGCAGAAGACCCTGAAGTCGTTGTAGGGTGGGATGCCATGGTCTCGCCCTCTCTGGATGTTGATAGCGGCCAAGTCCAGTGACACAGAGTGTGCCATGGAGAAGAGTTTCTCCGTCAGCTCCATGTTGAGGAGCTCAGAGGGCACCCGCATTTTCCCAGGAACCCCAAACAGCCCTCGGAGAAGGGGGTCGATCCCCCCTTCCTGCATGATCCTGAAAGGGGAGAAGAAGGCCTTGTGCAGGGGGATGTGGCCTTGTCGGATGGGCTGGAAGGTCTCGTTCAGCCGGTAGAGGATGGGGTTGATCAAGGTGTGCCCAAAGCGGAAAGCAGCTGTGGCAAAGGCGTTGAGAATCCCCGCGTTGACGTTGGGGTTGTAGCCTCTGTACTCACCCAGCATCTTCATCCCGGCCTCCCCGAGCACCTTGGGCAGCCACTGGGCATAGGTGATGTGTTGCATCTGGGCACCCACAATCTTCCGTGCCTCATGGTACAGAAGGTCCCTGTCCCAGTGTGGGTTGAGGGTGGCCAGCTCAGTGGCAATGCGGTTGTGCTCCCTGAACCACAGCGTGTGCATGGCCGTGAGCCCCAGCTGCTCGTTGGCACGGTGGTCTCCTGCCAGGAAGCACGGGACAGGACTCTCATTCTCATCCCTCATGCACTCTGTGGGTGGCCCCACAGCGAAGGGAAGGAGATGCTTCCCTGAGCTGGGCACAACTTGCCCTCGTTTCAGCAGCCCTTTCTGGCCGCTCAGATCCCGCAGCTCTCGCGACTCCTGCTCCGTGCTGCCGTAAACGTTGGAGGCGTCGATGTAGGATGTCAGGTGGTTGATCTGCTCCCTGGCATAGACAGAGTTCATCAGCAGCGAGGTCATCCCGCTGCCGCACACGGGGCTGGAGCGCACGAAGAACATGCAGCGCCCGTTCCGCACACGGGGGTCGTTGGCGGGGACCGTGATGGAGAAGCAGGGGGGGGTCATTGCTGCACACCTCGCTGCAAGGGGCTCCGTCTGAGAAACGGGACATGCTGATGGCTGCCACCGTCTGGTCCATGTCATGGTCCAGGAACTGGCCCCACTGCATGAGCATGTGCGTGAACTGGTCATCGGGGGTGATGGTCTCAGTCCCGATCATGACAGTGGAGACAAGGCGAGGTAGAGGAAGGGGCAGATCCCTGGCATCTTCTGCCAAAGAAAACCCTCGGGGGAGGTTAAATCCATTCTGGTAGGCGGGTTTGAGGAGCCTCTGGAAGGCTGTGAGGGACGCACCCCACATGGGGTGCTGGAGGTTGTTACAGGAGCCATCGTGGGTCCTGTACTTCTTGTGGAAGCAGATGTCAGAACAGTTGGGCGTGCGGCGGTGGGCGGAGCAGCCCGACAGGTTGGCAATCATGGTCAGGTAGTGAGGGGACACCAGGTCATTGTAGCGATAGCCTGCAGAGGGAAGGGCAGAGCACCAGGTCAGGCATCACCTGCAGCCTCCTGGTTCCCACTGGAACGGCTCTGTGTGACAATCCCTGTCAGCCAGGTCTCTGAGCGTGGTGTTACTGTGGAATTTATGGGAAGCAAAGGAAGCACAGGATCACATCAGGCCCATAAAGGAAGAAAGAAGGAGGGAAAAGTTTAGTGCAAACTGCACAGAGCTGGAAATCAGAAATGTTGTGACTGGCAGAGCAAACTGTGCGGGTGGTCTCGGTCCCTATTCCGGGTTTATTTTATGGCTCCCTGGGTTATTGCTGCCACTACGAGCTCCATCACCCACCCAAGCTCTACGTGACAAGCAGCAGGAAGCCGTGGGTGACTGCCAGGGCGCTGCTG
The DNA here is from genome assembly GCA_025920805.1 of Petroica traversi. Taxonomy (NCBI): domain Eukaryota; kingdom Metazoa; phylum Chordata; class Aves; order Passeriformes; family Petroicidae; genus Petroica; species Petroica traversi. Next base: position 1,838,321 of record JAHLSL010000072.1, on the reverse strand, counting down.
CGCCGTGTGAAAGCGCTGAATGATGCTGCATTGTGTGGATGCTGACAGGGCAATGAGGAGGAGAGCCTGGCAGTCCAACCAGCCCAGACCAGACCTGCCGCCTAGAGAGACTCCTTGCACCCTGGAATACATCCAGGCAGGAAAAAATATTTACAGGCCCCAAACACACATGCCTGCTACATGATGATTCACACGTATAGGTGGAAGCACGCAGTGTACAGGAATGTTTGCTGTATATCAAGGAAGCCCCAGGTAGGAAGTTTTGGGGTCCACCTTCTGCATGCTTGGACCTCATTAGGTATTTTAGGTGTTACATTGCTTTGTTGTTTGCTATCCTGCCTTAATAGAAGGAACCTGAGCTGCCGGGACTTAGTTTGTAGCTAAGAGGGCAAAGGAGCAGAGACAGAAAAGGGATATTCCCCTTCTTCTGTAACAGCACCCAAACACCCCGGAGTTCACAGCATTGTTCTCGCTGCCATTTGGAGGGCAGGAGACATCTCAGACCATGCTGTTGAGAATCTGAGCTTCAGACCCACAGGGATACTCCTTTATCAGTTAGTCAATACTTTTTAAGGATGGCTTTTATAGCCATCTAAGAAAACTTTACCAAAACATTTTCCTGGGTATCAAACTGTTTGGCAAACACAAGATCAGCCCTTCAGCTGTTAAAAAAAACATGAGATATAGAACGAATTGACACCCAGCCAACACATTTCTTGATATTACCCAACATTTATCTGGATTTTTGATACACCACTACACATTTAAACTTCCCAGATGTCTACACATCATTTTCATTTCATCCTGCGTGCAAAATGAAGAAGGGAAATGAAATCTCTCCTACCTGTGACATTCATGTCCACGATCAGCCCTTGCTGCACGTGTTCCTGAATCAGCTGCAGGGTCCTTTCAAAGATCTCCCCTGCCCTGGCTGTCTCGATGGTGTAGGGGTCCCTCGGGTAGCGGAACAGAGCCAGGAGGTCATTGGGAGTCTTGGGGCGCCTATTTCCAGGAATTAAAAGTGATGCAGGATCATTAAAATTAATCAACTCTGCTCAGGGCAACGAGACCCTACAGGCAGCAAGAGTCAGGCTCTAAGCTGGTCTAGCATTTGGCCCCCAAATTAGTGCATAAGATCAACATGGCTTGCCCGAACATTGCAGATGATTAAAGAAAGGATATTTTTCCCCAGGAAAATGCACATGTTTATTTCCCTCAGTGTTCCTGGGTTTTTTCTGCGATAGCAATTTATTTTTTCACTTTTCAACAGCTGAAACCCAGAGGGTTTCTGGCTTAATACAAACTATCCATCCTTCCAACAAAAACATATATTGGGGTAGAAGAGGAGGGAATCATATTCACTTGAGAATTTATTTTTTATTGAGGAAATGGTTAGAATTTTTATATTATTATTTCTGTTCACTCTCCACAAAGTCAGTTGCACTCATAAAATGACTACTGTGATATTTTTCCTTTTTATTCACTATCTCCAGAACCAACTACAGCTGACAAAACGCAGATAGAAGGGATGTAAGAGAGGATGCTCACGTATCTCATTTTTCCAGAAACCCAAATGCCTGTCGGGAAGCTCTATCACATCCTGCATGGTGCAGCTTCAACTTCCAGCACTCAAAACAATCCTGGAGCTTTCCTTTGCCGGTTGCCAGTGATAAAATGAGCTTTGAGAAAGCTTCAGGCCCCAGCTCGAGGCACCCCCCGCACTTACTTGCTGAAGAGCTCGGTGCGTGTGGAGTTGATGGCGTGGTCCACGCTGCTGATGGCCTCGCGCAGCGATGTGGCCACAAATGTGTCCCCACTCCGGCCCACGTCCGTGGCTGCCCAAAGCACAGAGAAACAACAAAACACCCTCAGTTTACTTCGGTATTAATTGTCCCTCCCAGCTCAAGGAAATCTGCGCACCAGCACCAGCCCCAGAGTGACTTCACTGCAGAAAAAATCGCATTTCCGTTTGTAATATACACACCACTAATTTATTTTTTAAGACAGATATTCTGAAGAATATAAACTGCCTGGAAAAGAGGTGTTTTTTTCAAGAGGTGTCTGTGGACACATATTCAGAGTTTTCTGCTGTACAGCTCTGCAAAAAAAAAAAAAAAAGCCTGTTTTGGTTAGTGGTTAAACTGCAAAAAGAAAATATAAAAATCACAGTGAGTTAATGCAAAATAATATATTTACTTCCCACAAAGGTACTTCTCAAATTCATGATATTAATTTAAATAAATTGCTCATCCATTAATTTTCTGTTTGTGAAACATTTACTTACTAATTATTAGTAATAATTAGTATATATTTATGATAATAACAGTTCAAAGTTAGTGTTAACACATCTGCTACACCATTTTAAATAAAAAATACCAAAGTTGTTGTTGGAATACCTTCAGAAGTAAACACATCTCTTCTTTGAAATTACTACAGGATGCATTTTTTAAGCCAGGGGCTTTGTCACAGCTGAACAAACCAGTTCCCAGTTGGCTACTGGTGTATGCTATAGCTAGCTGGTGAATGAGGCACCAATCAAGAATAAACCACAGAAATTATCTCAGGAATAATGTCAAACAACAAAGACATTTCAGACCCTTTTCAGCTCCCTGCTTACAATCCCTTTATGGAAAATGTTACTATATTCTCCTAATAAGCAACCCACTATCCAGTCTGGCTATTGCTGGAACAGCTCTTTACTTATATTTTGAACTTTTTTTGCTTGGCTTTGATTTATTTTTTCCTTTGCCAGTTTTCCTTACCCTCTAAGAGGTACAATTTCCACTCCTGACCTCTGATTTGACCAGCAGAGGAGAACTACTCCTCCTTGTTATTACGGCTTCCCTAACACACAGAGCAGGAGATTGAAAACCAGACTTAGTTCCCACTCCCAAGAGTGGTACACAGTCTAAGGTTGGACTTGATGCTCTTGGAGGTCTTTTCCAGCCTTATTGATTCTGTGAGTTAATGATTCTATGGCTGAGCAGACATTTAAAGCCCTGTATCTGCAGTGACAATGTTGTTCTGCTCCTCCCTCCCCCGTGTGCGAGGCTTCAGTCAGATGATGATTTGTGAGCACGTTGGCACATTTTAATAAATTTCTCCCTCCCAGCAGAGGCAACACCTCCATGGACACTGACAGCTGGGCTTGCAGGAGGAGGGTTAAAGCAACACCTGGCTTTGCAGGGAGCAACTGCAGCTCAGCTGAGCAAACAGCGAGGGGCAGCTGGGAGGTGCATGGGCTTTCACAACAGAGTGACTCTGATCCAAGGGACCTGTCTGTAAAGAAGCTGAAGAAATAATTTCTTACATAATTATCTGCCCAAAGTGTAGCTGTCAAGAGAGCACAGCACCTCCTTACACGGGAGCCAGAGGAGGCTCTGGGGGAGAACAGGAGATACAGTACCAGTGATGGTGAGCTGCATGGCACTCGAGGTGAAGCCAAAGGGGTTCCTTGCTATGCACTCGTATCTGCCCTGGTCAGCCACACCCAGGTCCTGAATGGAGAGGGTCCCGTCCTGGCTGATGTGGAACTTGCCACTCTCTGTGATCTGGATGCCCTCCTGTTGCACCAGCAAAACACAGAAACGGGGTCAGAGCACAGAAAGCTTCCCACCAGCCCCACCTTCAGCCTGCTCAGCAAACCCAGGGATGTGATGAGCAAATGTGGCCACCAGATGTTAGCATTGCTCTTCCAGAGAAACCAGAAAGAAGTTCGAGGACACCTGTTCCTTACAGGTCCCACCGAGAGGCAGTCCCTGCTCTGCTCCTTCTCCTGGCCCTGCCCAGGAACTCCCCACAGGGCAGAGACATCCCACACACACCCCACACAACTGGGCTGCCTGGAACAAGTCCCAGGCCTTCACAGACGTTTCATGGCACAGAATTAAGCTGAAATGTTTTCGGTTTTAGGACAACATGAAACTGATGGATTTTTGCTGGCCTTGAGCTGCAGATCCCAGCATCAAATCAAATCATTTTCTGTGCCTGACTATGATCAAAGGCAGGGCAGGTAACAAGGAAGGTCCCAAGGGTGGTACTACAGCACAGCAGGAAAAAAGTCAGAGGAACTTCATCTAATGAATTCTTGGAAAGAGCAGCCAGGCTGCAGTGAGATTTTGAGGGATCATGGCTTTGCCCCATCAAATCTGGAGCCAACAAGCATAATCCAATACCATCAGCAGGAATCCTGGATATAAGAGCAAACTACTTAGAAAAAAATCAATTTTAAGTTTTTCTTTTTTTTTTTCCAGGGAGGCTCAATCAAGTATTTATAACATCCTGGAATGTTACTGGCTTTAAGTGACTCTTTTGGAAGGAAGAATGTGAGAATATTTGCTACAAGGCTTCGAGCCTGAGAAACTGCAATGTTCTCTTAAAAACCCCAAATCAGTGGAAATGTTGGTCTGTTTACACATGTACTGCAAAACTAATGAAGCTGGGAGAGGTGTTGAAGGAGAGAGTTGTTGAATTCTCCCCCAGAGGAGCTGTCCCTCTCCCCAGTGACTTGAAATCATCACGTACCTTGACCCAGGTTATGGTGGGCCGAGGGTCCCCCTGGGCAGCGCAGGAAATGGACACATCCTGGCCTGTCTCTGCCACCAGGTCCTGTGGGGGATGCAGGAACACTGGGATCACTGTGCAACACAGGGAAAAAAGTCACTGGGGTGGAAAATGCATCAAGAAAAATTGAGAAATCTCTGTGTGAAAGAACATTTCAGCACGGGAAAAGCAGAGCTGCTGAGCTGCTGCTCTCACAAGGGCTCTGCAGAGGGGCGGCAGCTCACCCCGTGCTCTCTGTCTTGCTACCAAGCTCTCTGTTCGTTAATTTGTGTAATTTATGTTCATTATTTTCTGAATTCTGTGCTTGAAGCTTCACTAATTTCATGCTTCTAGAGAACTCCCTTCCCTCCAGCCTGCCATTAGTACAACTCTGCCCTGTTTATGAGCAAGAAGGGAAGTTTGCTTATTTAGAAGAATAATTTATAAGGAAAAAAAATCAAGCAAAAGCTTTAAAAAATTAAAGGCAAAAAAGATAATTACGCAAAAGCTATAAAAAATTAAGAAAAAAATTAAGCTTTAATTAAGCAAAAGCATCCCTGTATGACTTGTGGTTTACAGAGTCTTGATTTTAGAAAACCCCAATTTAGACTGAACCCATGACCTCGTAGAGAATGCTTAAGACAAATGTATCTAGAGCCAGAGTTAAATGTTTGCTAGAAGAAAACATTATGTTTTGCAAAATATTTTGTTTAAAAAAAAAGAATTTTACTATTAATTCTGCAGGAAGAACAAAATTTAAAATATATATTAGTAAGAATTCAATTAATACACTTTTTTTTTTTTTGCAAACTAGCCAATTTTTCCCTTACCAAGCCAATTTTCTCCATGACAACTCCCATGACTTCATCAGCTTATTCCAATCTACAAACCTTGGCACTTTGGAAACCTCTCTAACCTTTGCCACCAGCTGATGGAGCCCTTTTGGCTGGCTGTCCATCCCCAGGGAAGAGCAAAACCCCACCTCACCACAGGAAAGGGGGCAGCTCAGGCGGTTTTTCACCACAGCACCAAATTAAGGTCCCGCCCGTGCCAGACCCGCTCACCTTGCGGGGTCACTGAGAGCTGCACTGGGAGGCTCCTGACGCCGATGGCGCTGATGGCGTGGCACTCATACAATTAATACACTTTTTTTGGGCAAATTAGCCAGTTTTTCCCTTACCAAGCCAATTTTCTCCATGACAACTCCCATGACTGCATAAGCTTATTCCAATCTACAAACCTTGGCACTCTGGAAACCTCTCTAACCTTTGCCACCAGCTGATGGAGCCCTCCTGGCTGGCTGTCCATCCCCAGAGAAGAGCAAAACCCCACCCCACCCAAGGAAAGTGGGCAGCTCCCTGCCTGCTCAGGCGGTTTTTCACCACAACACCGAATTAAGGTCCCACCCGTGCCAGCCCCGCTCACCTCGCGGGGTCACCGAGAGCTGCACTGGGAGGCTCCTGACGCCGATGGCACTGATGGCATGGCACTCGTACTGCCCGTGGTCGTGCAGGGCCACCCGTCCCACCCGCAGCGTGCCCGTGGACAGGACGCTGTGCCGCCGGTCACTCGGCAAGGGCCCGCCTGGGTGAAGGAGCAACTCGTTAATTCCCCTGGCGTATTCCCCGTCCCATCGATGCCAATGTGATTTTTGCTTTTGTGTGTCCTTTGTATCTATCCGTGGCTCTGCAGGCTGTTGTTGCACAGTTTTATGGTTTCCTCACCCCAGCAGGTTTGTTATTGGACAGACAAATTCCTGAGGGCCAGTTCTAATCTTCCTTCTTATGGGAATCAAGTCACCCTCCCAAGACATTTCCCCATATATGAGACATAACTAGCAAGGAGGGGGGCTTTAGAAGGGGGTGAACCAAGAGGGGGAATTATATCATTACCTGTGTTTGTAATTGGGCATTCTCATCAATTATGCTAATTTGCTGAACTTATAAAACTGAACTTGCCCTGTGTCAAATGTGCTCCAACACGTGTGCATTTTCAATGCATTTTCAGCGTGTATTTTGTTATTCTTGCACCAGGAAGCTTCCAATTAAAGACCTGCTTTTATGTCACTATATAATTATTGTCTCAAAGGTGTTTTGAGTTGTTTCTATATTTTGAAGGCATCACCATCACTGGAGGGGTCTGTGTGATAGTCACACATTTCATTTCCTCTCCAATATCAGTCACCCTGAACTACTACCATAATGCACTGAGTCTGATCTGCTGAGAAGAGCTGGAACCCTTTATCTTTCCTCCTAAGTGTTTTCTCAGCAGAACCTACAGACTTTTTGACCCCTGATGGATGGCAAATCACTCTTCAATTATCCAAACTGTTTCATCAAATAAATGGGAACATTTGGCATTATCTCTCTAAGTTTGTTGGTCAATTTTCTGGTTTGGAAACTGTTGTTTCAATACTTTCTCTATTTCAGGAGAAAAGCTAAAAACTAAACTGCTTTAACAAATGCAAATAAAATTATTAAAAGTCATCATTTAACAACTTTTTTTAAAAAATATTCCATTTTCTTCCATTTATTCCTCCTCTACTAATTCATTCCAAATACCAAAAACCCCCATGCTCTCAAAAGTGACTTTGAGATGAGCAATGCTCCAAAACTTCCCCTCCTCTTGTCTGGCTTTTGGCATGTGAAAGCACTGTAAAGCTGGGTTGATTTTTTATTTATGTAGTGCTGAGTGCAAACCTGGTTACAAAGCAGTTATGAACATTAAATCTTGTCACTGTGCTCCTTTCCACGTGCCTATATTTCCTGGGAAGTGGAGGAAAACAGGTTAAAGGAGATGGAGAACATGCTGGCAGAGCAGAATTTCAGCTGGTCCTTCTTAACTCCGCGTCAGGGCCATTGCTGTGGAAGCTGGAACACAATCCCCACAAACTCTCCACAGCACTAAACCATTAATTACGGCTTGTGAAGCATAAGGAAAAGTTGGAGGACCTCTGGGCCAAGCATTATTGGCTTCTGTCCCAGAAAGTGTTGGATGAGATCAGTTCAGTGGAGCCAGTGCTAACAATTGTTTGAGACTTTAAAAGTTCACCACCACCTGTTGTCCCAAAATCCTTTTTCCTAAGCTAAGAGAAACCTCTGAGGTATGTCAGTGAATGCTGCCCTTCTGCAGTGTGCTCCCCAAGGGCAGCAAATCAAGGACAGTGACAGACAGCTGGCACATGGTGGTACTTCAAGGGAAGTGGTGGAATCATCATCCCCAAAAGCGTTCCCAAAAAGTAGAGATTTGCCATTTAGGGGCATGGTTTAGTGGTGAACATGGTAGTGTTGGATTAAAGTTTGGAGGTAATGATCTTGGAGTTCTTTTCCCATTCAAACAATTCTGTGATTGATATCCACTGATCTGAAGTATCCATACCTTGCCTTTTCAGAGAAGGTGGGAAGCCACTGCAGGAAGAAGTGCAAGGCTTTCCATGGGTTTCATGCTGATGAAAACCATCACACTCCTTCCTTGTGACGGAGACCCAAGAGGCTCCTTCCTCAGTGCTTAACACCATCCTTAGTGATCTACAACACACCTCCCAGTGGGACTAAGTCTCTGCTGTTCACAAATTGTGCCACCCCTGCAAGTCACCACCTTGGACCAGAGCTCAACTGTTCCCACACACACCCCGAGGATAATGACAGGGGAGAGAGAAACCATAAATCAAGTGAGGCAGTACCTGCCCTTGTCCAGGTGATCACAGGTGGAGGATGACCCTCAGCAGAGCAGGGGAAATCCACACTTTGTCCTTCAGTTACTGTCTGATCAGTGGGAATGACAAGAAACCTGGGAGAATCTGGGAAAGAAAGCAACCACTGAGCAGCAGGAAACACTCAGGCAGCAAACTCAGGGAGTTCATGGGAGCAGATTTGCTCACAAGACTCAAATACACCCTGCTGACCAAACAGTGTGTCCCTGAAATGTCACAGAACCTGCACAGGATCAGCCTGGGGCCCCTCACCTTGCACTATGATCCTTGCTGTGGCCTGGATGGATCCCTCGGAGTTGCTGGCATTGCAGTTGTACTGCCCCTGGTCCGAGAAGGTGACGTTCTGAATGAAGAGTCCTCCAGAGCTGGTGATGGTGAAACGGGAGTCCTGTGGCAAAGGAGAGCCTGTGCCAAGGGTCCAGCTGATGCGAGGCTGGGGGTGCCCAGAGACCCCACACTCCAGGGTGACGCTTTCCCCAATCAGCACTTCAGTGTTCTGTGGCTGGATCACAAAAGTGGGCTTGGCTGGAAGAAAAGGAGAGCTTTAGGAACCAGCTCTGCTGCCTTGCTCACTGATGGGCAGAAGTTGCCTGGACTCCCCTGGTTCTTCCCTGACACCCGAATCCTCACTGTGAGCAATGCCCCCAGCACCTTCCTACCACCTCCTCACACAGCCACTCACTCAGTGCTGGAGCATCCCCACCCCCATGTCTCCTTCACCCTTGTGCTTCAGAATTCATCCCAGACTTCAAACCCCTCCCCAGTCCCAAGTTGCCCTCTATCTCTGAGCCCCCCCTTTTCCCACTCCAGTGGGAACCCCTTAAGCTCACGTCTCACTTGGCTGTCAGCCACTCTCTCCCCCAGCACACCAAGAACGTCTTGGCACATACAAAGCTGGGACTGACTCTGATTTAGCTCCACTCCCATCCCAGCCTGAGCTGGATCGTTAAGGGGTGCACAAAGCTCAATTACATGGGGTGCCAAAATAGCGCAGCACGACTTCCTGTGTCTTGGCCTCCCCAGCAATGTTCTTGGCCATGCACTGGTAGACGCCTTTGTCCGACTCCTTGGTATTCTGGATCATCAAGGTACCATCTTGCAGCAGGTTCAGGCGGTTGTCATCTTTCATGTCAATCTTATTACTGAAAAAACAGCCACAAACAGGCAAAATTTGAGAGGAATAAAGGCTGGTCGTCCTGCTTGAGCTCCTGGGGGATTTGGGGGCCTTTTTTGCATTGCTGTGAGTTGGTGTTTCTTGGAGCTATTCTGAGACTTCGTGAAATTTGCAGCAAGAGTTTGAATTCACAGCACTGAACTGCAGCTCCAGCTCAGATTTGCTCCCTGGGTGAGCTGCTTTTTCTCTCCCCACTGATTACACAGGACATTTACAGCCCATCAGCAGAGCACTGTGTTCCCATGTCACAGCATTGCTGCCATTGCCAGGGCATCCTGGCCCAGAAAGCCTGTTCTCCTTACTCACTAAGTGCAAATTAAACAATGAATTAATATTGTTCTTGTGTGCAGCCATTGCTATTCAAACTCAAGGCTCAAAGGCCTCAGAGCAGCAAAAAGCTCTGAGAAGTCACCATGGGACCCCAACACAGCTTGGACTCCAACCCAGCCCGAGAGCTGTGAAACATCTCCCTTCTTTCTGCAATGACCTGCGACTCCTGGATCCCAGCCCATGGCAGAAGGTCCCAGAGCTGCATCCCATTTGTCCCAGCTCAAAGGAATCTTGGATGGCTGCAGATGACGGAAAGGGAAGAAGGGACCTCTCTGCCCCTAGGACAAAGGCTGGATCCACTATGCAATCTAATCTGCTTGCTGGGCATTTATTTAATTCCCCTGGTGTCTCCTCACTCCAGCCATATCTCGTTTGTGGAACATTTATTATCATTACCCTTCTTAAAATGCTGTCTTTGGGAGCCTGCCAGCATTTCCCTAACAAAACCTTCCTTCCAAAGGGACTTAACTCAGCCATAAACTTTTGCTCTGGGCTGAAACTCTGCCTGGTGGGGGGTTTGCTGAAGAAGCACACATAGATCATTTTTATTAATAACCCAGCCCTGCTCAGACTTCACCAGACAAGGAGCTCGTAAAGCAGCAAAGCAGCTCCATTTCCACAGTGGGCAAGTGCCTGAGCACAGAATATTTTATTGTGTAGCTTTCCCAGAACACTCTGGCATCTAGCACATTTGCAAATTCTGTCCTTCAGTGGAGCACAGCAGTTTTTCCCTTTGGAAAGAAACCTCATACCTAGCATGATCAGCCTTAAGTGAGAAGCATTTCAGCAGTTAACAAATGTCAAGCATGGTGGCTGAGAGCAACATGAAACGCTAATTTTATTCTTTTCTTCATTGAAAGACGATTGCTTTCAGCCTGCAGAGCATGTTTATAGGAAAGTTATAAACTCTTGGAATCCATTAAAAACGCAGATGAAATATTTCAAATGCAGATGAAAACACCACTTGGATTACATGGTCACCAGAGAATGCTGTTAAAAGGAAGGTAAATATAACCCATGGAATAACCATTTCTTTTTTCTTCTTTTTTTTTTTTTAACTTTGTGTGAAACAGCTTTTGTAACTACAGGCAGGCACTGAAGAGCTCAATGCTGGAAAACCTTTGCCACCCCAAGGCTCCTTGTGTGTGACTTACTTGTTGTGCAGCCAGATAATGGCAGGCTTTGGGTTGCCTTCTGCTCTGCAGGTGAAATAAACTGTGTTTCCCAAGAGCACATCAACGTCGTGGGGTTCTGAGGTTATTCGAGGCCTCTCTGCAAAATATCATTAGAATACAACCCAAAGTTCAAAGCAGCACAAAAGTACCTGCAGCCCAGCTGGGGTGTGGTGGGGCACACAGCACCCATCCTGCAATGCCCCAAGAAACAGGCACCAGCAGAGCCCCAGGCACAGCAGCATCCACTCAGAGCCACCCCAAAACTTATTAACACCGGCAAATGTCATGAAGGAATAGCATCATTTCCTGAGCCCACTAAAAGCCCTGGGGAATCGTTGCTGTTCCTATTCCCAGTACATTGGGCAGTGGATCAGTTCCCACAGGCCTGACTGTGGTTCATTGTAGATTTGGTCCCTGTCTCACTCCACATAAGCAAAGAAGTCAGTAGCATCCTCACTTGGGTTGTTTTTCTGCCCTTGGCAGCCTGCACTTCCTGCTCCACCTGAACACAGAGCCAGCTCCCTGCAAACCACACCACTTCCCTCCCAACAGGATTTCATTCATTATGGCCCTGATTCATCACCCTGTCCCTATCCAACCAAGCCTTTCACTTTGAGATGTACTCAAGCACCAAGCAAGTTAAACATTGAAAGGATGTGCTAAAACAGGGAGGAATTTATGGACAAGCCCTAAAGTGCTTGATCTTGATTCAGCAAAAACGCTTATCCATTTCACAATCTGTGTGCTCACCAGTAATCCAGTAAAACCAGCTGGATTATTTCTAAAACTGAGAACCTGCCACCTCCTTCAGTGGAAGGTCAGTGTCCTCACTCCTCAGACCACAAGTTAATGGCTCAGAAAAAATCCCCAAAGTCAAACCCAGCACAGCCCAAACCCAGCACAGCACAGTACAAAACGCTGGCCCGGGGCAGATTTGCCCCTCTGGCTCACAGCTGCTCAAAGCCATGGGTTAATGGTACCAGCAGCTTTCAGACTGACTCAAATATCAGCCACCTGCATGGCTAGAGCTTTGTGCTGAACTCTGTGTCATTTGTCTTCCCAGCTGGCACATCACCAGCGTGAATGCCAAATGCCAGCAAAATCTTCCCACCAGGTGCTCTGGCTGATTTGACAGACACCTCACTGTGTGCCCATGCCTAAGCCAGAACAAATTTGCTCCAACAGCTGTACTGTGGCACTGGGAGTGTGTTGGGGACAGCTTGTTGTGTGACATGGTCACTCCATGTGTTCCCAGCTGCTTTCCCTAGGCCCTCTCTATCCCCCTCCCTTGAGGGGCCCCATTTGTGCCAACTCACAACTCTTTGTATTGCTATGCCCTAAATTAAGCTGTGAAATCATCAGGATTTTTCAAAAAAAAATATGAAATCATAAGAGAAAAGCTGAATTAAACAGAGAGCTCTTCAAAATCCAGCTGAGCTCACACATTTGGCTCACAGCAGGGCCATGCTCAGCTGGACTGGCATATCCAGGAGGGATGCTAACAGCCAGCCCATGTGAGTGGAAATTTCTCAGACTGACTCTACCAGCAGCAAAGTACCATGGAATTCCAACCAATGCTTGTGCCAACCTCCACTTAAAAATCAGAGCTTTGTCTTTCTCTATGTGAGATAATCGATTTTAGGATTTTTCAGAACGAAACCTGATTTAAAATTCTAAATTTAAAGAATAACAGCCTAACAAAAGCCATCAGTTACACCACAAACAAAGCGTTCAGCTACATATCTACTGTGCTCTCCTTCAGGTTTCCAGCTGTGTTTCCAGCCACTGCAGCTCTCCCAGTGTTCCTCATTTATTCAGCCTAATGTGGGGTATTTCGTCTGGTTCCTGGTTTAGCCACTATTGCAGCAGATCCTTTACCAGCCCTACTCCATGCAAAAAGCCAAGACAACACCCACCAGCCAAAACAGAGCCGCCTCCAGCACCTCTGGGATTGTCACCTTCCTCCTGCAGCCCCACTGGGATGCAGGGAGGGAGAGAGAACTCAGGATGCCAGCAGAGGGGAGAGGGAGGAAAGGGGCTGGAGGGAGCCATTCCCAGAGCAAAGCCCAGCTCCAGGGGCTGAGTGTGGCTGATGCAGGGGTTTGGCCTCGCTCACCACAGTTGAACTCCTGGGCAGTCAGGGTGACGATGGAGCGGCCGTGCAGGTCCCGGGGAGCCTCGCAGGTGGCAGCTGTCTGGATGCTGCCCTGCTCCGCGTATTTCTTCAGCAGCTCTGCCAGCCACAGCAGGTCACAGTCACAGAACAGGGAGTTGGAGTCCAGCCGCCTGCAACAGCCAGGAAAAGGCAGCTCAGGGCCCAGCCTGCAGCTGCTCTGCTGCCTCTTTCTCCAGGGTGCAGGAGGGCACCAGTCCCCCAGAGCGAAGGCTCACTTGGGTGGTTTGCCCTGCATTTGATTGCATCCCAAGTGAAAATTTGAGATATCATTGGTTAACTAGGATGCTTAACCAATTTAGAAAGATTTTATTGAAAAACTGCCATCAACCATTACAGTTTCAAATAGAAATGACTCAGTTAAACTGGATTATATGTCTTTGGACTAATTGAGACACTGAAATATTGGGTTTTACCTGGGATGGAGATCTCAATCTTTACTGAATTCTATAAGAACTGCCTCTGTTACCAACTTTTCTCTACAGCTCTAAAAAAGACTCCCCCTTGATTTATGTGTGGATGGGATCAGTCCCTTCCTGTAACCAGCTGTGAGGGGCTGCAGCATTTCTGCACAACTGGAGAACTTTTATTACTGCAACACAAGCCTGAAGCCAGCAACTGGAGCTCCTGTGACCTCCCAGTGCCCCCAGCTTCTTCCCTGCACTGACCTCATTCCTAAGAGCAGTGCTATCCATGAGGATAAATAAGGACTACAGGGGGATTAGTCTGTGCCTCCTTCCCCACTGACATTTTTACAGTCGATGGGTCTGGGCCATCCAAAAAAAAAAAAAAAAAAAAAAAAGAAGAAAGAAAATCCAGCACTTTCAGGGTCACATATTTGAGAATGTGAGATTTCACACAGGGCCATGACCGAGGATTTTATAGACACACCATCTTTTTCTCTGGCACCTACAGACAGCATTTCACAAGATATTCCCTGTTAAAGAGAAGAATTTTACCTGCTTGCAGAAATCACTCAGGGCTGCAGTGAGAAACACATTATTTTATTGTACTTGAAAATCATGGCAGATCACCAAAATTCTTTACCTTTTGCATTTTTTTTTCCTCCCAAACACATCATAGAACTTATTTCCAGAGATCATAAAACCAAAGCAAGAAAGAAGTAACCTTAAGAGACAGACAGGTTATGTGGGAATAGCACCCTGGGGAATTCCTGCATGGAAAGAGAATGATGCCCCTTGGCACCCTCTGATTAATTTCAATCTAGAAAACAAGCCTTTTCTTTTATGACTGTGATTTTTCTTTCCATGTTAGATACTGATCTACAGACATGTTCAAGGTCATATCTGTGACCTGGACTTTCTGCATTCTTCAAGGATGTTTTATGGGTTCAAACTGCTGTGAAGACTTTCCAGGAACCTTCATTCCTGTGGCATTATTAAGCTGTAAGCTGATTATAATTAGACACTAGCATAAAGAAACTTCTAACTGCTTAAATAAGCTTTCAGGTCCAATCAAAACTGTTTTATAAACTTAGCAGTGGCCTTAGAAGTGCAACAACTAAAAGCTTTGCCAACCAGGCACATTCTTCCTCAAGTCCTGCCCATCTGATTGAAGATAAACAAGTCCTCTTTGCAGGCAATGTTTTTGACTTACAGCCGTTTGAGGGATTCCAGTTGAGAGAATGTCCCTGGATGAATCCTGGAAATCTTGTTGTTGTGCAAGAATCTGCAGTGGAAGAAGCCAAGCCAAAACATTATTCAGTACTTGCACTGTGAGGATGATAGCACCCCAGGTCACAACTCGGTTTAAATGCAAAGGCTGCTCATCAGAATGGAGCTCAGTTTTTAAATTCCGTGCTTGTTTCCATGAGCTGGAGGGATTTCATCCCTCGGTGGGTGTGATGTAATGTGCCAGAGCCCAGAGCGGGTGTGGGCTGGAAACAGTGACTCAGGATGTGAACAGGTTTAAACTGGACCCTTCCAGCTTCTCTGCAAAGGGAGGAGAAAGGGCACAAAATCCCCTCAGATTGGACCCACCCTCTGTTTTCTGGGCCTGGGTCAGCCCCAGTTTAGAAGGGAACGTTTTCTTCCCCTGTGCAGATGACATGTCAATTTTACAAGGGCAGCCACTGGGATTAGACAGCTCCTGCCTTGGAGTCCATGCAGTTGTTCACCCAAATCCATGAGCACACCTAATTCAGACAAAACCACCTGAATTGGGCTTATCTCTGAACAAAACTGAGGAAATTCTCACTTCCAGAATCCTAGCACACACAAAAAACTCCCCAGTTCTTAGGGAAAAACCCTGATTGCATCAGTGGAGACCAAGAGGGGATAATTAACTCCTCAGTCCCTAATGATGGGAGAATTTACTTGTGTTGGTTATGTCTAAAACTTGTAAGAGACCATTGATAAAAGGTATGAAGCAATTTTAGTAGGTGGTGGAACAGGAGAGGGCACAGAAGCAGCACAGCTCGAGTGCAAATGCCTGCACACACACGTGTGCACCAGAGCTCTGCCTGGTTGCCCAGCTTGGAGGCTGAAAAACCTTCCTTGTAAATTTAAATCCAGGATTTTTGTTGGATCCAATACAGTGACTGAGATCAGCCGTGTGCTGATCCAGGTCTGAATTTTCCTAAGGGTGTGGGATCCCACAGTTTTATTTCCTTGGCATGTATGGATATAAGGCACATTTCCACACAGCCTAGAAAAGTCTGCTGGTTTCTCCATGGAGTGGGAGCCACACATGGACTGTTGTGCTGGTGGCTCCATTACTGAGAGAAGCAATCCTGGGGAGCAGGAGACTCCATTTCCTTACTGCTTACAAGAAGGATGTGTGTTTTTCTTGTTAGATTTTCTTCTGATTTTATCCCTTTTCCACTCCTTTTTTTTTTTTTTGCTCGCTGTGCCCAGCAGTGACTAATGTTGCTGACCTTATGCTCAGAGTAAAATTTCACTTGGCTTGACCAGCTGCAGGACTCTCTGCAGATTTAGATGGAAACCTGAACGTAACATAAAATGGGAAATTCCCTTCACATCCTCTGCAATTATGTAAAATCTCTTTCTTTAAAGAAGTTTCTTTTTGCATTTTGAAGATCTCAGTTCATGCTGTGATCCCAAAACTGCTACACTAAATAAAGGGGTTTTCCCCCTTTTCCTCATCCTCTTAGTCCCAAGAAATATCCCATCTTTACTCACAGCCTTTCAAGTTTAGGCAGGTCACTAAAAGTCTCCAGCTCCAGACTTTCCAGGTTGTTGAAATGCAGGTACCTGTGAGACAGAAATCACACAGAAATCACAAACAGATTGCAATTTAAGAGACAGAAAATCTTCCCAGATCAATCTACCAGTGCCCCCCAGCTGGTCACCACTCATCTCAGGGCAGGTGTTGAGAAGCCAGAATTTACTTCAGTGTCTCCAGTTTCCACATGTAAACACAGCAGCCAACATGGCTTTTCTGCTGATACAGACTAATATTTGCAGTTCCACTAAAATCTCAAGTGTGACCTCCACTCCCAAGGCCTGGGGGACCTCCTGCCTGTCCCAGGTCACCCAGTGCCAGCCTGGTGGCTGCACAGCCACTCACCACAATACCTGAGCCTCCCTTTTGCCATGAGCTGGGACATTCACCAGCACAACCGACACATTCCTGACCTTTAGATGGACTTTTTACAGTCCCCAAATTGCCTAAACTCTTCCCCTTTATTTTACACAGGCATAAATTTCACAGCAGACACAGATTAATCACAGATCTACAAATACGCATTCTGCTATTGTAGCTGACTGCATTGAGAAATAATTGCCTAAGCCTCCACATGGCTGTTTGATTTGTAATGGAAGGATTCATGATAAATGGTCCAGTATCAGAGTGCAAACTGGGAGAGGGTGACTCAGATTCTGCACTGGAGGTCACAGTGGGGAAGACAGGGACGTGCTGTAATCACTCTCAGATGTCTGCTGAGA
Organism: Petroica traversi; assembly: GCA_025920805.1. Taxonomy (NCBI): domain Eukaryota; kingdom Metazoa; phylum Chordata; class Aves; order Passeriformes; family Petroicidae; genus Petroica; species Petroica traversi. Next base: position 1,821,289 of record JAHLSL010000072.1, on the reverse strand, counting down.
TTGCTTTGGACCTTGAGGAAAGCATCTGAGCCTGTCCATCAGTCGGGTTATACTTTTTCTTGAAAAGCTGGCTTGTGGGGGACAGGAAAATGGGGCAGGATTTGAGCAAAGCTAATTCCTTTGGAGCTAAGCCTGCCTGGGATTGAAAACAGATGGGACTTTCAGTGGGTTGTTTGTTGGTTTTGTGGGTTTGTTGGTTTTTGGTTTTTTTTTCTTTTATTCGTGACATCAAGTCTGGAATGCTCACTGCTGAAATATCCCTGTGGGCAGCATCAGCTCTCTAAGCTCAGCTTAGAGCCAGTTTCAGCTTCCTAAATTTTCTCCCAGGCATCCTTGCTGAGCTGGCTGATGAAAAACCACACTGTACACAAGCTTGGTGGCACACCTATTGGTTAGGATTGCCTGAAACTTCCAATTATGCTCTGTCCTCTTGTGCTGTCAACCTGGAGAACAAAGTGGATCCTATTCCTTTTACAGCAAAATCCTTGGTTATGTTTCAGCCCTATAAATTCTGCTCTGGGAACAATCCAGGAATTAGACCAGTTTCACCTTTGGTCCCTGTTTTCCAGTGATGCAAGTAATTCCTGTGTTTCAATTATTAGGGAGAAGAAATCATTAGGAAGAAATCCTTCCCTGTGAGGGTGATGAGGTTGTGGCACAGGTGCCCAGAGAAGCTGTGGCTGCCCCATCCCTGGAAGTGCCCAAAGCCACTTGGAATAACCTGGGCTCATGGAAGGTGTCACTTCACTCTGTTCCTCACTAAATGCCTGCTGCTGTCCCAGACTGGGAGCCCAGCACACAAACAAGGCTCATCTGTACTTACAGCTGCTCCAGGGAACGCAGCCCGTGGAAGGCGTGTTGCTGGATGCTCTGAATCTCATTTTTGTAAAGGTAGCTTTCAAAGGGAGAGAAATGAAAAGCATTAGGCCAACTGATCAGCAGCTGTGTTCTAAAAAGTCACAGGAAACAGCAATGATCCTCAACCCAACACAGAATTTGCTGCCTGGATTCAGGGGCAATGTTTTATACCTCTTACACTGAACTCCAAACACACACAATATATCCTGGACTGGCAAATATTAAAAGTGGGTTATTAGATTTTAAGCAGGTTAAGAAATTACTGAGCTACCAACTCACAGGTATTTCAGGTTCTCCAGATCTTCAAAGGATCTTCTAACTATTTGTTTTATCTGGTTATTGTTCAGCAGCCTGTTCAAATCAAGAAAGAGAAACACAGATGGTGAATTCAGTGTGATGTTTGTGGCATTTCTGTTCTCGGATGCCCAGTGAAAAATCCTGAGTCCAGTTGCCACTGAATTTAAAATTTAATGGGGTTAGGAAGTCAAAGTTTGGGTACTCACACCAGGCAAGGCAGTGAGAAGGTTTCTCCCCCAGAGATGCCAATATTTCCAATATTGCAATGTTCAAAGTATTTCCCTTACCTTTTGCCACAATTTTCACCACAAAGTCACAATTTTGTCCAGGAAAGGGATGAGTGGATGGGACACAGGCAGAAAGCAGCAGAGGGGAGTGAGATGTTAAATCCTTGCTGCCACTCTTGCACAACCATGATGGGTTTTGGAGGTGCCTGCTTGTGTTCAACAAGTGAGCAGAGGAGTGCAGAGCCAGTTTTTAAAAGCACAAATGAACTTTAAAACACCAGCTCCCAGCAGAGTTATAGGAGCTAAAAAATGGTGATGGCTTTGCTCTAATCATTTTGTAACTGATACCTGCAAATGAGAAAGAAATAAATTCAACTTTGACTCCTGAGGCTGCTCAGAAACAACCTCCTTCGATCTTGGGAGCCTTGTGCCAGATTTTAATACAAAACCCCTGGGCCACATGACACTGGAAAGCCATGGGTGAGTTGTGTGTGCAGTTGCCATGACTGTGCCTGCAAAGGATGCCAGTGACCAGAACCAGCCCAGCTCCAAAGGAGCCACGTTGTGTGCAGCACTGTAACCACACAGCTGAGCCCTGCAGAGCTCTCCTGCAGCTCCTGCCAAGCCCAACACTGAGAAAACACAATAAATCACTTATAAATAGCTCTGTGACACATGAAGTTTAGCTCTGCATGGTGGCAGCCCGGCCGCACTCCCGCGGGTCTCTCGCTGTGGTGTCCCACTGATGTTCAGGTCTGGCAGAGCCCAGGCTGGGGGAGCTAAATAGCCCAGAGCAAGGATTGCACCAGCCAGCACTAATTTTTAAAATTCCTAAATGGAGTTGTGGGTAGAGAGGGAATCTGTGACTGTGTACTGCAAAGATTTCTTTTTCTGGTGTTGTAGATTCCCTGTGCTAGCAGCCAGGCCTTAAAACGTTGGGTCACATTCAATACATGCAGTGGATGTGCATTTTACAAGTTGATTTTTGCCATAACTCTACTCATGAGGAATGATCTGCCACCACGCAGCAGGTGAGAAGAAAATTCAGCACTTTCCCAGCAGTAAAACCCAATCTTCTGCCCCACTTTTCTGGAAGAAGGAAGAGCAGCCATCCTCTGGCATTACAAGCCAAGGTCGCTTCCTGGGGAAAAACAGTTTGTGCAGGTAAAGGATGGAGAGAAAAGACAAAGAGCTGGGGAGAAATGGTAAAAAAACTTGTGGGAAAAGAAGATCAAGGTAAAATCAAACACCTCAGGGATGATAGAAGAGATAAAAGATGTCAGAAGCACACGTGTGATGGCAGCTTCACAAGTTCTCTCCAGGCACCTGAGTCACACCAGCTTTCCAACAGCTTGTGCTCAGGTGGAGAATTACACTGAGAGTCAAAAAAAGTGTGGAAGAAATTCCAGAGCAAACAACTTCAGGAGTCAGGTAATAAGGGGTTGAGAAAAACCTTATATCCTAGATTTGATTCTCCTGCCTGGATTAGCTGCCCTGATACCATGGATGTGAGTGCCATTGCCAGGCTGCACATCTCCAGGGCTGGGCACGGGCAGCCTGGAGAGGTTTAGGCAGCTGCTGGAAGGCTCCTGCACAGCTGGAAGCAACAGGTCCACACACAGGGCTGAGGTCAAACAGCTCGAGCTCGCTCATAAGAATGCAAAAATGATGTCAAGTCCTTGGAACACACGATCCTGCTTTGACAGCCAGCTATGCTGAGGGGAAATACAATCCCTGAGCATCAACCCAAAAGTTTATTTGATGACTGAACACCCAAGGGCTGGAAATATCTGCCTTAGAGCAGAGTGGGAGAGGGCTTTTGTCTATTTACCCACAGGACAAAGACAACACAGGCACCAGCCCTGCTTCCCTCCCTGCCCCTATCAGCTTTCATCTCTGGCCAGAGCAGCTCGATCTGTGTTATCTGATCCTTGGCCCCACTTCTGAGCACACACTGGGCTGACACACAGGATCCCATGGATGTGAGCACCTGCCACACAACTGGCATTGGCCATTTGCCTCCCAGGGGACAGGTGACAGTGACCAGGTGAGCAGGGTCTCACCAACAGCCTGAGCAGCCCCACACTGCACCAGGGTCTGAAGCCCTTCACTGATTGTTATCTTTAATGCTCAGAGTTCAGACCAGGACTGATCTCCACTGGGATTGCAAATTGCATTATGTTGTCTGGCTGTGTTTTGGGACTATTTAAAAGCATTATCCCAATCTGTTTTGTTGTCTTGGCTATTTTGTACAATTCAAGGGAGTGTAATCACTGACCCAGCCAAATAAGATGAATCCTGGAAGTTCAGATGGCAAGCAGCACGCAGGGCCCTTATCTCATCGTCTGATACTTAAAAATTTGTTCATTGCCTGATTTAAGAATAAAAAGTGCATGGAAGAAGCCATCTCTGCTTCCTGTCTCAGGATTCCCCATTGTAATGGAAGGATAAGTCCTGGAAAACATTTGAAAGTGAGATAATTGATGAAGTCCATAATAGCCCATTTATTTCAAAATGCTGCTTTCAGAGAAATCCATGGAAAAGGCAGCACATCTGGCTCCTAGAAAGATTTTGGATGGCTCCTGCAGAGCTGTCTGCTCCTTGGCTCCTGTGCAGCTCATCCAGGCAGAGAAGTGTGCACAATCCTGGCATGACCTGGCCATCAGTCCCAGCTGCCACCCACAGCAAAAATGCCCTGCTACCCTAAGAGGGCTGAAAGCTGAGACCCCAGATCTGCTGGGAATAAATGCTCTGGCAGACAGAGGCTGGAAAGATCATTATCAGCACCATTATCTTAAGCACAGCCTGTAGCAAAGCAGGCTGAATTAAAAGTACCAGAAGCAAGTTTCCTAGCAAAAGGATGGGGCATTCCCCTTCATGCCAGTCCAGTGAATTGGACTCCAGATGAGCAGGAGAACTCAGCCACACAGCTTTTATTCCTGCAAAGCTCTTCTGGGATGTTTGAGATATAAAAGCACCATGAGATCTGGCCCAGATTCACCGAGAGAACATTTTACATTCAGTTTCCTTTAGGTTTTATGTCCTGACTGCCTCTCCCTTCTCCTTCCCCACTCTCTCTCCAGGTTGCCAGACACGGGCTTAAGCTGCATTAAATGAGTGGTTTTCTGTTTTGCAGAATGCATTAAATGATGTGACAGTACAAAATTCAGAGTCAAACCATGTTCTCTTTCCTCTTTTCCTTTGACAATCCACATGTTACAGTCATTGTGACAAAACAGCTATTTTTTCCCTCATGCCATTAATAGAAATCATCACATAGTGTATTTAGAGGGGGAGAAAAAGGGAGTTTTATGTTCAACTACACATTCCCCCCCTGTTGACAGAATGATCTGGAATAGCCATTTCCCATATTTAAGGGAGGAACTTTTATTCTGAGATCCAAGCAAGTTCTGACATCCCTTCCTTGCTGGCAGGAACACATTCTCTCAAGAGCTGCTAGAGGGTAAAACACAGAAATTCCACATTACTGTTTTGTTCACCCTGAGACTCTTCACAAGCAGCACCTAAAGCAGAACTGCAGGGCTCGCCAGAAGTGCTTTTGCTCTCACCTGAGCAGAAAGAGAAATATGATGTGAGCAGTGACAGGGCAAAGAGCCAGGCAGAGGCACCAGCAACGTGGTCTCCACTGAGTCCCTGTTCTCTAGGGTGCTCTTGCCTCAGAAAGAACAAAATACACACTTGGAACGTTAAAAAACTTTGGTCCCTGGGTTGGACATTTCTGTGGATGGTTCTGGAGGGACCCAAACAGCAGCAACCCCTTGGCTGTGGTTTGAAAACACAGCAATGAACCAAACGGGTTGGCAGGGCAGCACTGACTCCTGTGGGAACAGTAAGGAGAAGCTTCACAGGGGTGTCATCATCCATCCCCACCCAGAAATGACCTAAAGGAGCAAAAACTGGTGAGCAGTAAGAGGCTGTGCCTCACCACAGGCTTACAGAGTTTCCTCTCTCTCCCACAGCCCAGCACCTGCTCTGAGCTCATGTTGGCTTCAGCAGTGCAGCAAGTGATGGCAAACTGCAGCAAAACAGCTGTCCTGGAGTTGGGGGAGGCTGTGGATGGCATACAAGAGGGGTTTTGCCTCACTCTCCCTGCTAACCCCTTTTTTTTTATTTTTTGTACTAAGGAGACATATTAAGAGTTTAAAAATACACACCACATTGCACAGGAACAGAGCAGAGGCAATAGGAGGGGACGAGGAAATCTTACAGAAGAACTTCTCCAATTGCACACAGCCAACAAGGAAGCCCCCAGAGGTGCAGGATTTGGGATAACTGCTCATTACCTGTGGGGCTGTACCAGGAGTCCCCAGCTGGAAGCAGTGACTGTGTCTCTTCCACAAACAGGGCTCCTGTTTTTAATGCTAAAGTACTGCTCTATGAATTATCAAATCTCCCCCACCAGAGGAAAGCAGAGAGGAGCCAGGGGAGTTTGAACTGTTGAACAGCCCCACTGGACATCCACACTGGCTCCTCTACTGTCCGGGTCTCATCTCATTTCCCTGCATCCAGCACAGACTACAAAGGTTTCCTTTTCAGGGTGGTTTATAAACTGTCAAAGTTGGACACAGAACAGCCACCCTGCCCTAAAGGAGATGGAGAACAGAAGCTTCACCAGAATCTGTTGTTTTTCCTCTGCCATTAGTGGGAAAAGCTCCTTAAAAAAACATTTATTTGTTATGGAAGATTTATTTAAATTCAATGGCAGAAAGCTGCAAGCTCAGAGCTCTGCACATGGAACCTGAGCTATTCTATCCTCCAAACCTCTCACTTAAAATTTTCTGGACAAATTTTCCCAGAAAGTCTCTCAGGGATTTTAAAGGATTTATTCTCTTTATCACTTGAACAGCTATCTAAGTCCTCAGGCAAAATTTACCATCTAACAAACATCAGCCAATTCTTTGGCTCTTGTCAGTTTTGATGTGGGAATTGGACAAACCAAATTTCCTGGAGAGAAATTTGCTTCAGGAGTGTGAAGTCCAATGTTCTCTCAGTCAGTTATCAAGTTCCTCAGCCGTGGGAGTTAACTACTACAAGTGTGAGAACAACTGAGTGTTCCAGTCTGCTGGCCAGACCAGGAAATACAACTAAGCATAAGAAGCACTGTCTAAATGGAAAGGTTTCCTTGTCAAATCAGGTTGATTTGCAGAATCCAAACATAGGAGTGCAGTATTTTGTTAGAGCAGTGTCTCATCTGGTCCACTATTCCAGCTCTGGCAATGGCCATAGGACATTGTTTAGGGAAAGCAGGAGTGTCTGCTGTGAAAACACATTGTTCTTACTGCCCTGGCCTCCCAAATCATGAGATCAGGGGTGCCAGAGGTTACATTCACGGCTATTCCCTCTAATATCTGTTTGTGGACTTGCTGTCCTTGAAACCTCTGCTCAGGAGAGTGTGAAGACAGAAAGGAAAAAGAACTGGAGAAATCCATGGAGCACAAACAGGTGTTAGAGAGAGACAGGTCCTTGCCCCTCGGTCAGGGTCTATCTGTATCTATCTCCAGGCAGAAACAAAAGTCCTGCACGGGTCAGAGATCTGCCCAGTCCAAGGTGCCAGCACAAAGCTGGCAGGTTGGGTGGAGCATCCCTCCCAGTGAAGCCCTGCCAGCATCCTCCTTTTCCCCAGGGCTCGGCTGGAACTTGCCTGGTGGTCCTGGGAGCTGCTGCCAAACATCTGCCTGCAGCACACAGAGATGACATCAGCTGGAACCCTTTGTTTCCTCACTCAGGAGAGCTCCAGGGGAGGAAGAGCAGGGCTGGAGATCAAGAGGCCTCAGCAGAACTTTGTGATAAGGCAAAACCCTATGGATTTGGACTCTATTATCTCTCTAGATATTTTTCCCTCATTTCTCTCTGTATCTGACCCCATCTCAAACGACAGAAATCCATCCAAAGCATTCTTTCTTCCCTATTATTTTTGGCTGTTAAGCACCATACGGTGCTGTTTGAGAGACTAACCTGGGCTGTTCTGGATGGACAGCATCAGTGGCAATGAAGTTTTTGCCCAGCGCATTTGATGACCACTGTCCTGGGCCCCAACCAGGGTACTCTGAAGCATCCTGCAGTCATGGCTTGGCCACTCAGTCCCACACACAGACTGGAATCTTTGGAAAATGTTAATTTTTCAAAGATAACACTTCAGCAGGTCTCTACAATAAATTCCTGCTGTAATCCCACTTTTCCTACAACTGCTTAGAGCTGACTGAATGCTTTATTGCCCAGGTTTGCCTTTCTTCAGCTCTGCCACCTTCACAGGATGAGGGACTTCAGACTGCTCAAGGCCAGACAGAAAAAAAACAACCTGAACTTTCTGTTACCATTTAGGATCCTGAATGTATCTGTCAGGTTCCCCAAGCAGCTGCTTTGCCTCACTGAGGAATTCCAGCCTGGACCTGGAAATCCTATGGCTGTTAGCACCATGTCACAGCTCAGATAATTCGATCTGAGTCTCAGCAGCCCAAGAGCATCCAGCACAGTGCTGTGCTGACACAGCTTCTGGTTCTGATTTGGGAACTGGTGTGTTTGCAGATGCACTCAGATCTGTCTCCAAACCCCCAGCCCTGCAGCAGCCAGAGGAGCAGAGACTCCCAGGATTTCCTTTGGGAAGAGTGAGAAGCTGGTTAGTGGGGTAGTGTGTACAGTGATGTGAGAGTGGGATCTGAGGTGGAGGAGTAGCTTTCTACCCCCATTCCTTCCTGGAGTAGGGCAGCTCTAGGCACCTATTTTAGGGCAAGGAATAGGGACAAGAAGGCATTTGAAGGATGCTCAAATTCATGTAGAGCAACTGGGGTGGTTCATGAATTAGAGGAGACCATGGAAAGGAAGATTTTAATCCATCCCTCTGCTGTCTTGATCAGGGAGAACTTCTTTCATGGGCTACTCTAAGGCCATACTTGCTCAAACATCCTCAGTCAGTGCTGGAGCTCATCATATTTTACTTATAAACAGAGAGGTTAATTGTGAAAAATGAAAGCTATTAAACAACACATTTAAATTTAAAAAAAAAGGTAAGAAACATGATCCAGGGTGGAATAGAGGGAATTTTAAAGCTTTGGCTGGATATGGACAACTGGACTGAAATAACTAAAAGTCCAAGGCCACCTTTAAGCCATTTTAGGGGACACAAGTAATAAATGGATATCCTTGGAGTGCAACTTACAGTGTGTTGAGGTTCTTCAGTCTTCTGAAGGCTCCAGGTTGTATCTCCTTGATGTGGTTGAAGCGTAAATCTCTAAAAGCAGAGACATAAACGAGCCATTAGAGCAGGGAAGGGAGTGGAGAAGAAACGGGGACAATGGTTGGGATCTGCTCTTGTCTGCAAAGTCAGCCAGCAGCTGGGACAAGCCTACAGTGAGAAAATTCTCTATTTCCACAGAACACCAGACACTAAAAGGACTCCAGAGATTATTCCCATGAGCAAATCACCCCAAGTTCACGTGCAATTACTCTTGCATCTCATCCTGATCTGTAGAGGAGCACACATCATCATGTGGACCCGTAATTTAGCTCCCTACTAAAACTATCTTTGCCCTAAAATGGTTAAATCTGCTCAAATAGCCTCACATAATAAGCATTTCCCATTTTGCTCTGCAATGCTCCAAGACTTACAACAGCTTATCGCTGCCTGCATTTCAAATCTGTGCCAACTTCAATTAGAATTACTGGAGCCCAGGGGATTCTGGCAAATTTCAAGGGCTGCCCGTGGAACTACATCAGCTTGGAACCCAAAAACATGGGTTTTGATTGCTAATGGGATAATAAAATAAGAGCTAAGTGGTTTAACCTGGTTAACCAAGGAGAAACACTTCTATAGGGAACGTGCATTGGTTTGGCACCTTGCGTGGTCCAGTGTATTATAACAAATCACCAAAGGCTGACAAACAGGAATTGCTGTGAGTTGCTGTCCAAAGCACACAATTAAGTGGATTTTTTTTTCTCCTGCACCACTTGATCTATCACATTTAGGGAATACACAGCTATTTTTTCAGTTTAAGGCAACCTTTAAGGGCATTTGCTTGAAGAGGAAAAAGCACATTCTGGTGGTAAAGCCACACTTAGAGGCAGAGTTTAAACCAAGCATTCTACAAACAGCTGCAAGTTCAACAGTTGTTTTTAGACAGGCATCAACAAGAAACTGTGGCATCTATAAATTCAAATTAGGAAGAAGCGCAGTCACTGCAGGTAACCCCAAACTGAGAGTGAAGATCCAAGGGGGCTGAAACAGCTTGGGGAAAGTAGTCAGGAAAAGGCTGCACGATGAGTAAAGCTGATTTTAAGATCAAGGAATTATAGAATCACAATTGGTGTGGGTTGGAAGAGACCTTAAGGATAATCTCATTCCACTCCCTGCCATGGGCAGGGACACTTTTCACTATCCCAAGTTCCTCTAAGCCCTGTCCAATCTGGCATTGAACACTTCAAGGGATTGGGCAGCCACAGCTCCTCTGGGCACCCTGTGCCAGGGCCTCAGCACCCTCTGAGTAAAAAAATTTCTGCTTAATATCTACTGTAAACCTGACTTCTTTCAGTTTAAAACCATTGTCCCAAAGATGATGTAATGCTTCTTTAGGCTAACAGTTTGCAAAATGTAGTTATTTTATATGAAAAAAAATTAATAATAAATTTTCTTACTGTTTTGGCAGAAAATGCAAGGTGATTTTACTCAAATTACACTGAAATACCAAATCTCTGCCTTGCTACTCTTTTGTTATCGCTGGATGCAACAGCACAGGGATCAGTGGAAGTTGTTTTTCTTGTTGTGCTTTTTTCCTTTAACTTTTCCAATATGACCAAAAGAATCTGAAGTCAAACACAGGAAGAAATCCTTCCCCTTTCTAATGCTAAGGATTGCACAGAGAGGAATCAGAGGGCAGAAAGAAACACAGCTTCACAATATTAAAAAAAAAATCAAGACTTCTAATTGTAATTCACCTTCTCTGTTTGTCTACTACAAATTGCAGCCCTAAAGTATCACCCTTTGGAATTGTAGTTTTTAACAGAAACTTCACCTCTGACATTTTCAGGCGTGTTTGGCTTAACTTGCATTGCTTCAAATGTGCATTTCTTGTCCTTCCTCTCGGAGGGAGTTCCATATCCTTCTTCCCTGACATTGTGAATTTGGGGGTATCCTTATGGATCTTTCAAGGCAGTGGCTGCCACCAAAAAGCCAAACACAATTAAACACTGGCAGCAGGGACAGCACCACGTGCTGCCTGTTCTCCCTGGCCTCACTGAAAGGAAACGAGGAAAGACTAGACCAGGGAAAAAGGTGAAGAAATGCAAAGTTGATTTATACCCTGCAATGCACAGACACCAACTCTGCTGCCCAGGGGGGGCTGTAAAGGGCTCTGTAATTAGTTCAGGCAGCTGGCTGCAGGTAATAGAGAACATTACAAATACATGGGAGGAACACAGGGGTCAGGGCATAGCTGGTGATGCTCAGGGAAGGCAGCAGGGAGCAAGCAATGAAGTGTAAAATCCCACTCAGGGTCACAGGCTGCAGGTGGGGACAAAAAGCCTCTGAGTATTTTAATGAACAAGGACAGCTGCAATCCTTTAAAGACACAGAACTACAGTTCTTTTTAAACTGCACCACCCCAAAGGAGTATGTAAGAAAATGTAGCTCATTATTTTAATGAAGTATTTTAATTTTTCTTCTGTTTTCTGTTCCAGGTAAGGCCTTTAGATGATTCTTTGGACCCCAGCTATCTTTCAGTCCTTTGGAAAGTTCTTTTCGGTTTGCTCTCCATCACAGCAACAGCTTTCCCCACAGACAAAAAAGGAACTGAAACACTGCATCTCTTCTCTAAGCACTTCATTTCAAGAAATTATGTGAAATAACTGGAGAGAATCCAAAGGAAAGCAGTGGGAATGATATGAAGTCTAGAAAACATAACAAAGAAAAGAACTGAAATTGCTTATTTAGCCATAGATACAATAACTATGTCAGGAAATTGCTACAAATAGAACAGGCAAATAGTCACTGACTGAAATTGCAGTTTCAGGGTTGGCTTTTTTAAAAATATCTCAATTAGCAAGGCTCATAAAACACCCAGTGGACTGCAGGTGAGACAGGCTTTAGGCACACATGGTTCAGGTAGGTGGATGCTGCCCTGAAGACAAAGGATGGACCAGACTGTTCTGCTCCCTAGACAGCATTAAAAGGTACCAGTGTGGAGGTCCCTGCACAGCAAAGTCCCTGGGCATGCAAAAGAGCCCATATTTCCTCTTTACCATGTAAAAACTCCAATACTTTGCTTCATTCTTATTGTTTTTACTCCAGACTTTGCCTTAGCCTAAAGCACTGCAGGCAATGAAGGGCTGCATTGGGAATTCCCTGGCTTGCATGTGTTTGACTGAGAACATTCCCTGCAGAGTTTGCCTCCTCTCACACAGAAATGCTTGTTCTTCTCTATTCCCAGGGCACTCAGTCTGAAAATTTATGTTTCTTTTCAGGAACAAATGTGCTTTTTATGGGGACCCACCATGGAGCCACTCCCAGCTGCCCCATGCCCCAGCAGCTGGGCTCCCTCTCTCCTGCCCCTTCTTTCCACCTGGGAATTTGAAAAATGGGGGGGGAAAGATAATCCCTTGTGATTTAACTCTCCCTCGTGATTTCATGGATGGCAGTCTGGGGTTACAAATGAACATCCCACAAGGAACAGCTGCTGCTAAAGGATTCTGGATCCTCTTCTACCTGCACACTGAGTGGGGGCCTGGGACAGCAGCATCACCCACCACAGATCCCTCTGGACAAGACCAGCTTGACTAATTCAGCAGAAAATCTCACCAAACTCTCATGCTCTGACAGGAAAGTGACCTGGAATCTGTGGATAATCCAGGATCTGCTGCAGAAATAAGTCACCTTTTCTGAATTTGGGAATTATAACAGGGGCTACAAAGAAAGCCAGAATTTGCACATGGATGGGGAAATGGGTCTTTACAGAATGGCACTCGAATCTGTCTGAGCCTCTCAGCTGCTATCAGAACAATCATCCCTGCAAGCCTTGTGTTAAATAATTATCAGTGATTAGCATATAAAGCAATCAATGGCTTTTACAAGAAACTTCCACTTCTGTTTAATCTATTTAGGCTTTCACAGACTCATGTATTACTATGTTAACTAAGCAGATAATTAGCTACGAGAGGCGTTTTACTGCAGTTCTGTGGAAATTACTGGGTTTGTTCCATTGAAGGATCCTTTGTGCTCCCAGCACTGTGCACAGCAGTGATGCTGACAGTTCTGCCCAGAACTGGTTGCAAAGTGGCAGCCACACAATCATTACCAACAATGACACTGAGAGTAAAGGTGCTTTTACAGAGATGAGATTTTGAAGTTCCTCCCAGTGTTTCCTGAAGAAATGAGGGCATGAAAGACATCCTAAACACGTCCTAAAAATATGCTGTAAGTCAAGTTTCCCATATAAAAGAAGAGCCAGGACATTTATCAGAAAGAAGCTGTTCCTCAGATTTATCTGCACAACATCAGAGTCAGCTCTGCAGGTTCCCCAGTCCTGCCAAAACACTCCAGTGCTGGCAGGAAGGGAAAACTCCCTTGCTGAGATGGAAATGAAGTCTTCCAGACTCACTGTCATCAGCTCCCCAACTCAGGAATGTCCCTGTCCCACACGAGTCCCCAAATGGCTTTAATAATTGACAGCCTTCATCCCAGAATCCCTACAAGGACAGCTGAGCCCTGCCAGCCCTGCGAGGCAGATGAGGAGACCGTGGGGAGGCTCAGAGCTGGGAATTTTCCAAGTTCTGGATATTTTGGGGGCTTACCAACTTAAGGCATCAGGATTTGACTGTTCAAAGAGTGAAGAGGAAGGAAAATATGTTGAGCATGGAGATACAAGGAAGAGAAATGATGGCATCGTGGATGAAACAGTGGAGAGGGAGCAGCTGCAGGGAGCCTCACTCTGCAGAACAGCCCGTGGCTCCCTGCTGCACTGCCAGACCACTTAGTTTGAAGATTCAGGAACACTAGATTTTAATTAAGAAATTACCACAGGCATTCCTGAACCCAGCTTTTTTAAGATTTCAGCTCCCACAAACAGGACTCAGATTTTCTAAAGGGCTCCTCTGCGTCAGCTGGGGCAGGAACTTGACCATAATCCAGCAGCCAGAGTTAACAAGCTGGTTTGATCCCACTTTTTCTCTCCATGTAAGCTGGTGGGAATGCTATGCCTGAGAGGCAGTGCCAGGGCAGGAGGAATCTGCTGGGGCCTCATTCTTGGTGGAATCATTTCAAATGGCACCTGGCATCCCTTTAGCTCTTTCCAGGAAGGGTAGGAACAAGGAACACCTTCAAAACATAGTTGTGGTTCTGAACACGTATTCAAGTAGGAAGATTACATAAAAAGATGCTGAATTTATCAATGTTAGAGAATTAGCATTAGGATGAAGATTAGGGTCTGATCCTACCCAAACCAGCTGAGTCTATTCTTGGGCATTCATGGCAGCAAGGACTCTCTTAACCTAAGGCATAATTCCTTTGCACCTTCTATCCAAGGTACTGCCTACATCAAAGAAAGACAACTTTCTCTCCTCCTGAAGAGTGTTCTGACCCTGATTCAGAGGAAGTAAAATAAACACTTTAATATTGGATCTTGTATAGCTTAAGTGTCAGTCTTTCACTTTTTTAAGAGCATAAGTTAAGGTTTTTACCCAGAATACACACACATTCTTCCACCAAAAAATTACTGACTTCTCCTTAAAGAGCGCAAGAAAGAGTCCTAGTGTCCCTACAGGGAGAGGGATGTGATGAGGGCAACAAAAATGCAAATACTCAAGTGGGAACCAGATGCTGAAGCACTGGGAAGTTCCATGAAAGCAGGATTTTAAACACTTAAGGTAGCTACGATCACAAGACGTAGGATGATTCCATCAAAAGATGCTGGAATGTTTCTAGAAGGAAAGTATATTAGAAATACCTTCCCTTTCCATTTTCCTGCCAATGAAGAGACTTCTAAAATTAGAACATAAAGTTCTTGGTCACCTCTAGAAGGTTTAATAAGAATTAAATACTACAGTGAAAGAAGTCAGAAAGAGACTCTACCTGGCACATGCAGAATGTGTGGGTGTGCATTTAATGGCTGCATATAAGATTGTCACACTCAGAGGAAATGAGTAATCCCTTCTTCAACCCAAAACACACGACAGAGACCACAAACGAAGCAGCATTTCCAAGAACTCATTTGCTCAGTAAACCTTTCCCCAACAAATGTATAAAATTCCTTCTCAAAATGGGCTCATTAATAGACTAAGAGAGCTACACCCTGTCCTACTCCAGCCTTCCTCCTGCGGGAGGAAGAGAGGAACTGAGCAGGCACCAAAAGCAGCACAACGAGGAAGGGAAACAAAACTTGTTCCACTGCCCAATTAGCAACCAGGTCTGTGAACAACTGGGTCACCTTCAGTTCATGCCAGCGATGTGTTCAGACCCCGGATCCTGCCCTGTGCCCTCAGCTATGTTTCTCCAGCAGTACTCATTCATTATGTGCCCTGCATAATGCAGGAAGAAGAATAACCCATGGATAATTGGATTGCAATCCATTAGCTGCCAGCCAGAGGGGAACTTCTTGCCATGGATTTCTTCTACTCATGCCCACACGTTTTGGAATTTATTGTTTTAAATGTCACACTGCAGAACAAATGGCTGCGAAGGTTAAAGACGTATTGAAATTTTCGGAGTGTATGTTCCACAGCTGTTCCCTTGCTGGGGCTGCTGGCTGGAAGAACCGCCTGAATCCCAGCGGTAACCAGCAGATCACATCTGGATAATCGTGTTCCAATTGAACAGACACCAGCCAAAATACATTTGCAGTTCTACACCATGAATTTTTATGGCTTATCTGTACACGTGTAGTCGTTCCTGCCATCCTACTCTCTGCTCGGGATAAAGCGAGCAGACTCCATTAATAGTCCACTGCTAAAACCAGACTTTGGGCCAGATCCTCAGCTGTACCCAGCTGGGATTGGGAAGGGAGGAGGGAAATGGCGACCCTAGAGGAGCCAGTAACAGCTCATCAATCCTGGAGCTGGTTCCATGCCAATCCCAGCATCGCTCGGAGAAGGCGATGGGTGGTGCCACCAGCTGGCTGCAGCCCCAGGGGCCATCTGCCAGTGGTGAAGCACAGCCTGTGCCAGCTTGGAGGCTTCCCCACTCTTCCAGGATTCTTAGAGAGGGTGGCATGGAGTCACGGAGGTCAGAAAGTCCCAAACTCCCAACTTCAAAGCAAACTCCATCTGGAAACTGCAGCTGTTCTTCGAGGGAATCAAGCTGGAGCCTGGGATCGGCGTTTGGAGCTGCAGTCACAGGCTCAGTCCTGTTCACACCAAAGATTAACTGTGGAAAATATCCCAATCCCACATTTTCTGCTCAGAATAACTCCATGAGATCAAGACTACTCTTGCTATAATTCCAAATGTTCAGTCTGACACGGGTTCTCCCAGGAGGAACACTAAAAGCTGGAGGAGTCAGGGCTTGTTAAGAAGCATTCCTCGATCTTTGACAATTCAAAAAAGAGTTTAATTCTTCAAATGCTATTTATAACAGATACAATGGGATGCTGGCTGGGAAATGCATTTGCTTACATTAGATCTTCAAGATATCCAGGAAGTCAGGATTTTTCCTTGCCACACAAAGGCTCATGATCTGCCAACAGACAGCACTCACCAGGGTTGTCTGTCTTTGTGTCAATGAGGATCTCTGATCATCAACATATGGTTTGTTTATAATTATTCAGACAGCAGTAAAAGAGAATAAAATGGATAAATCACCTTTAAAAATACTGATCTATAAAGAGTCATCTTCCTTTACAATATATTGATTTTTATATCTCATACCCATACTGTTTCTTTAAGGTTTTAATACCCAGTTTCCCATTCAAGGTTTTGCAGAGAATGAAGTGTGCTGCTGCCAGAGGGGGCTTGGAGTTCTGGAACACCATTCCAGATCCAGGGAAAGAGTTGGTGACACAGTAAACCTCCCTCCCACTGCACTTGAAGGATCCCTAGCAGAAACAGAGCAACAGCAAATGTCACCTCATTTCAGAGAACAGGAATTAAGGTTCAATGATCTCAGAAATACCTCAGCTCAGCCAATGGAACTCTCAATAAATCTAAACACAGATGAACAAGTTACTTTGCTAAAATCAGTGTTAGGGTATTTTAAATATTTTAATATTTTAAGATGCTGCAGAATAAGGGGGAGAAAAAGGTTGGTGAAAGTGTGAAGAATCAGATGCTGTAAGTTACTGTAAGAGCACAAAACCCCTGCCCAGTGAGCAAGTCCTGAGCAGGGTCACACTGAAAATAATCATTACCAGTCCAGGCAGTGATAAAACTTTGGCAGCTGCAGCAAGTGTAGATCTTATCCTGAGGGCCACTAATGCAAGAACCTCTGTGGTCTCCACCCACCAGAGCAGACCTGGATGGCAGCAGTCCAGAGCCAGCATCCTGTCCACATCGCGTTCCTCAGGCTGCCAGCAAAGTGCATTAGCAATCTTAGTGAGATGTTCATGGGAGAAATACTGGTATGGATGTGCCAGCTGAGATAAAAATTGAGTTTGTTACAAGAAAAAAGGGAAAAGCTGCTCAAACTCGTGTTGGAAAAGTTTTGCCATTGGCAGCAGATTAAGGAGGATGAGTATTAAGATTCCTTTTTGACAAGCCTTTCCAACTACTAACAAAAAAAGGGTCTTCCAAGACAAGGGATCAGATAAGAGTAGCAAGAAAGGAAAGATTTTGTCACATGCCACTGCATCTTAAACCCACCTTTAAATTCAGGATTAGTTTAGAATCACAGGGAAGTGCTCTTCTGCACCTATCAGTAAAAGCTCTTTAGGAGTCTCCAAGCACTGCATGTCCTTTTCCTCCACTTTTCCTGTTTGAATGGACTCAGCCAACACCTCCCTCACCTTCCTATTTCTCAAGGAATCTGTGAGCTACCACTGCTGTTACTTTCCAAATAAGCCTTAACTTTGCTTTGAACAGTTCCAATAGAAAGTGGAAGACCAGTATTAGAGATTCAGAACTGAAATGGTGTTGTGTATATAAGGAAAGTGTTTGTGTCACTGGAGACAAAAGCCTGAGCTGCTCTATTTCCTCTCTTCCCTACACCCATATACAAAGCCTTCTAAAATGCAAACTCTGTTCTTTTCCATTAGCTCAGTTTAATATTTTTGACCTTTGATTCCCCAAAACTGTCTTTCAGTGCTTGCCGTGGAATTACTCTCATTAAATTTTTCAGTTCCCTTGATTGTCCCATTAGCAATTAACTGATGCCAAAAGAAGCAGTTTCTGTTTCATGTTCTAAAAGCTCGAAACAGTTCTTGAGGCAGATAATTCTGTGGGGGGAAAAAAGGGAGGATAAAAGTATATCTTTGGCCTTGCCTTTCCCCCCCACACACTTCTTTCTAAAGACCATGCAGGTAAGAAAGGCAGGAAAATGAGGTAGTTACTCACAGAATGTTTGTCTGGGGCGGGATCTCGGGGATGGTTTCCAGCATCAGATGCATGCATCTCACTGTAGTCCTGAAGCACAGGCAGCGGCTGGGGCAGGAGCAGGAGAAACCAGGCAGGAGGAGAAAACACAAAAAGCCTCCAAGAGCTGAAGGTTTGATCAGCATGGTGTTTGCTGGAGCGTATTTGCCTCAATTCTGAGCTGCAGGGAGCTGACAAAAAAAGTTTCCCAGCCCTGAGGTCCAGGAGGAGGGGACTCATCAGCATGTGTTTGCAATTAAATTAAGGCAGTTTGACAGTCCAACCGCCCACCCTCTCTGCCATTCTGCACATCACTGGAGATCACACTGTCCCCACCCCTCTCTAATTGTGGCGCTGAAATACAAACTCTTCATTTTGATCTATTTTCTCCTGGTTGCTTCTTTTAAACAGCAACTTAACTCCTCATCTTCTCCTCAGGCATCTGTCTGAAAGCAGAGTGCACCTCCATGGACAGCAACCAAAAAATGACCCCATGCTTCCAGGGCTGAGCTGGGATGCAAAAGACCCAAAGCCAAGGTTTTTATGTCCTTTTTTTTTTTTTGCCCTAGCACACTGTGCAAACTAAAGAGGGTCTTATCGAACAGCCTGTCAAATGTATCGTGCTGCAAGACTTCCAGGATAGAGGCTGTCTCTTATTAGTGTAGTTACAACATCGAGCAAAAATATGCCTCCAACCATGGAGTGGGTGTGGGATGTTACAGATAAGGGATTTTAAAAAGGAGATCACTTAGAGAGATAAATAACCTGCAAATAAAGATGAAACTCCACCCTGGAATCTGTAAAGCTTCTTAGGCAGGGTAAAAGCTGATTCATTTCAAAGGTCTTTGACCAAGTATAACTACTGTCAACAACAATGTCATTTGGAAAAATGTCAGGATTTTTGAGAAATTCAAGGCAACTGAGGGATGAAGAGGGAAAAAAACAATGAAATCAGCTGAGTTGGAACTGTAGGAAAAGCAGGTCTCCATTTGTTTCTCCCCACTGGATGATAAAATTGAGATGCAAAAGGCAGGATTTGTTTCCAGTTGAATTAATCACCTTTATGAAAGTGAAACCAGCTTATCTTTAGGTTTCAAGCTATTGCTACACAAGATCCCAGACGTGTGGGTTGAGCATGAGGGAGGCATTAACACCCATTAGGATATAGAGGTACTTGAGGAATTTCAAACATGGCACCATACCACATAAATGGCAGGTCAAATGAAAGCTTCCCATCAACCTACACATCTGCTTTGTACTGTACACTGCAAAATAATTGATGTGGCAAAGAGGACAGATTGACATTTAAACCTTCCTGGTTCAGATTGTCTGTCACTTGAGCATCTGGGGAGAGCGTTGGGTTTGGGGTTTCACCTAAAATTTTATGCCATAGAAGGTAAAAGATGTATTCTTTTTTCCATCTATGAAAGAGAATTATCCTGCAGGCTTTCTTCACACAGTCCTCAGGCAATAAGCTGCTTGTTTGCCCTGCCGTCACTTGGATATCTGAGCAAGTATCATTGAACTCATGGTTTTGGGCAGAGTGTCCTCTAGCGGCCACCCAACCCAACCCAGGCCAAGCCTGCTCACAAAAACGGCTGCAAAAAGCCAAATTATCATCTTCGGCCTTTATGCAACAACTGGCAGCTGAGATTAGACTGTTGTGGGTTAAACATGACAGTTTATAATTCCACTTTGAGACCTTCAGTGCATTAGGAGCACGTCCTCCATGAGGCAAGCGTTACATGAAAACCTTCCTGACTGAAGCTCTCTGTTCCTCCAGCCTGATTGTTCCCCACATCATCTCCTTCCAAAGCCCACTGCACTCTGCTAGGACAGGGTAGCACAGCTGGTAGGGGCTGTTCTGCAGAGCTGGGAAAATAAACAAAAACACTCTCTCCAAACCATGCGTCAGTACTTTGGAGCCATCATTTCCCCTGGCACGTCTGGCCACTTTGCAAACACGAGGCTTTTGCTTTCTGCCTCTGTGGTGCATAAACTGAGTTATAAATCAACCCTCCGGGGGAAAAAAAAATTAAAAATCCCTTTTTATTTGTATTGCAAAGAGAAGAGCTAGGCCAGGGCTCAGGCCCATTTCTGGGGATGAGTCCTGCCTGAGGAATTGCATTTCATAGCCCAGCTGTGCTGTGGGGAGCAGCTTCGGGAAGCATTGAGGGGTATTTGCCCACTGCCTTGTAGGAATGGGATCTTGAGCCACATCAGCACATTTAGCAGAGCACAGGGAGTCATTTCGGTGCAAGAAGGCAAGTCCTGCCACACACACATTTACTGAGAGGCAGATCTTCACTTGAACTTCACACCTCTCCTGCCTTGCTC
Organism: Petroica traversi; assembly: GCA_025920805.1. Lineage (NCBI taxonomy): Eukaryota > Metazoa > Chordata > Aves > Passeriformes > Petroicidae > Petroica > Petroica traversi. The sequence goes on along the minus strand of JAHLSL010000072.1, from coordinate 1,801,067 downwards.
ATCTCCCCTCATGACAAACAGGATGCTGGTGTGAGTTATGAACACCAGCAATCCCAGGCCCCTTACTCTCTCATTAATTTGTCTTATTTTCCATCAACATGACAAATTCTTTGAAAAGGAATGTGCAACTCTGAGCTAGAATTAAAACTTATCTCCTGAGCACCAGGAATGATGTTAACCCTTGTGTCCCATGCTCCAGCATTTCCAGCCTCTGCTACACAGGCATTTCTCACCTGTAGAAAGCAAGAAAGTTTGGGGGATTCCCTCAGGTGGGGTTTTTTTCCCCTTTCACACTTTTTTTTTTTTTTTTTTTATTTTTAACTCTCCCACTGTCCCTTTTTCCACAGCAGAAAGATTTCCCTCAGGGGACCTGCCCCCTCTCTCCATCCCAGGGAACTGTGGTGGTGTACGTTTTACAATGAAGCGAACATAAACATCATCTGACAAATTTAATTTCCTCAATACCATTTGTATGACACATCCATGGCTTTCCAAAGAAGAGAAGGATTTTCTTTCAGCACGCACCACGTGAAGGAAAACATTAACGTTGAACTAATCTCCTGTTGTAGCTGGGAAAAGGACATTTATCATACACACAGATGACAGGAAGAAACACACAGACAGGCAATTATCCTATGGAATAAAGGTTAACAGATTCATTTAATTAGCAGCAGCTGTATTTGCTATTATGATCAGATTCCTACTACAGCTGAAACCAAAATATTGTTCTCAATACTGGAGAAATGAAAGCCTTGAACACCAGCTCTTAAAAATCCACGTTAATTAAACACTCAGACAGAGCCCGGGGGGAAAAGACGGGAGCTGCAGCTCAGAATGCAGAGAACAAACTCCTGACATGTTTGGTTTACGCAACACCTTAAAGTACAGAAATGAACGAAATCACCTTCTGATATCTGTTGTTTACAGGTCAAACAGCCAGGGAAGTGAGTTCATGCTTTAACCACTCTGACACATTCAGTCCAGGTCAGTCCTGTGTGTGCTGATCCCAAAATTCACCCTGTACAACTGCATTACTTCCAGGTTTGGAACTCATCAGCAGGGCAGGTTTGAGACACCGCATTCTGAGGAGTTCATATGGAACTATGCACCTGCACCATACTGTTAAACATTTTTTCTGCTGGTTTTGTGTCTTGACCTCCAATCATAGAAATAAGCACTCACCTACAAAGCATTCTAATCACAACATGATGCAAAGCCATGGTAAGAAGGCTAAAAGGTCTTTACTGAATTTATTGATACAGAAACACTTATTAATGAACTTTAAATTGCATAACACTTCTGCATGCCTCAGGCCAACTGAACTCTAGTTGCTATACAGAGATTTTTCAGCTTACACACTCATGACTAAAGCAGCTTGAAGTTCAGTTCTTATTTGCAAATTTACTGCAGGATCAAAACCTAAAAGGAGCCACATACAAAAAAAAAAAAAAAAAAAAAGTGACAACTACTTAGAACACAAAAGGAAATAAAGCAGGTACAATTCCTGGACAGCTCACAGATCCATACAAACCCAGCTCTGCCTCAATTCCTTAGAAATGCCTACAAAACTACAGTGCAAGTGCTTGTGCACAGGGAAAATGTATTTACAATTCCCCTTTATTTACAGGCTATAAGCAATACTATTTCACAGTTATAATATATACATAAAATTTCTAATATTTGTTTAGATCTGGATTTTTTTGGACAAGGGGACAATTTGACAACCTAGAACATACATTTCCTATATATATATATTTATTTATTCAACCTTATCCAGGAAAAAAAATAGCAGTATTTATGCATCTTATAGAAAGCTACAAAAATCTAGCAAATGTAATAAAAAAGGCAAATCTGGTGAAAAATCTGATAAAATACCTTTTACAGCTGAGGCTGGAATGGGGATAAAAACCAAACATGGGATAAATGAAAGATAATCCTCCCTCAATTGGTCAGCTTTAACAGAATCTCTGCAAGGCTTACTACAGGAACCTGAAGTTTAATGTCATTTTTAAAGAACTTCTGTAAAAGTGCTGTGATTAAACTGAAGGATGACCTGGTAGCCAAAAGCAGGAGGCACCCTGGACTATGGAGGGGCGTGGAAATTGTGCCACAATCCAGAAAGGCACATACCTGGCATGACACCCATTAAGCAGAATTTTCCAACAAATAAGACGCTCGAGCCTGTAGGGAAGCACTGAGAATAATTATACACAGATTCTATTAAGCCTCTATTCATCACCACATTCAGGAGTTGAATTTATAGAAAGAAAGAAATTCACAGGAGTTGCCAGAATCACACAATGGGGACGTGCACCTTTACAGGAAACCATCAGCTCAGTGGCCACAGAGCTGTGGCCCCACTGCAAATTAATCAAAATCCAAGGGAGAAAGACAACTTGGGGTACCACTGAGACCAAAAGTGGAGGCAAGAAACCAGAGGCAAAACCCAGCCTATGACTGTGTTATGCGCCAGCAGCCACATGATACAGGATTATCAAACAATATTCCCAAAGTGACACAAAAATCCTGTTAAGCAAGGAAAAGTTCTCCACTTCAGGCTTAGACATACAAGTTATTCATTTATTTTCAAAGCAGAACTTTGAAACTATTTTTCATGAAGCAAGTTGTGCAACTCAGGACCATTTGGCAATACAGTCTTCACTCATTCCTCCTCAGAAAATGAGGAGACAGCACACATTAAAAAAACCAAAAGATATCAAAGTGATACCAACTTAAGTGCTTCTGAAGGGGCAATGCCTTAACCCAGCTTCATTACCTGCTGAGAGAGAGCTTTCATCTCCCCCAGCTTTAGGACTATTTCACACCAAATCAAACTCCAGGGTTTCTTTCCAGCCTTTACCAGCTTAGGTACATTTATCAAACAGGCTGAACCAAGTAAACCTCTTCTAAACACAGTATTTTATCGTCCACAGGCATTGTGGACTCCCCTTTCCTGGAACTGCTCAAGGCCAGGCTGGATGGGGCTGGGAGCAACCTGGCCTAGTGGAAGGTGCCCCTGCCCATGGCAGAGAGCTGAAATGAGACGATCTTTAAGATCCTTTCCAACCCAAACCATTCTGTGACTCTATGATTCCATGGCATCTCCTTCCATCACCATGACAGAGAGACATGGGAATAAAAATTACAGCTCACATCCCCAGAACTGCAGAGTGACAAGTCCTTCCATGCGAGCCTATTAAAATTTCTACTGCAGGAATAAAACCTCCTACCAAAGCTGGGCAGCTTCACTCCTCTGAGGAACACTTGAGCACAAGTTGTATTACCTTGCCACAGCAGGATACACCTGAGAACTGCTCCAATTTGGCTCTCTAGGCTGCTCTCAGGTTCTGCAGACCTTCCACAAAACCCTGTTTGGCTGATTTACTGCTCAGGCTGGTGCTCTGCACCTCACTCTGCTCAGCCCAGACAATCTGACTTACCTCACACGACAGCAAAACACACAGATTCTGCTTTCAGCTTTCACAAACTCACTGCTCTGCAGCTCTTTTCTACCCTCTTCCCCCCTCAGAATTACTCTGTAAACATTACCAGAGACAACAGTCCCAATCCTGGGCTACCTCTGCATCCTGTCAAAATTAAACCGCTTTGCAATTCCTCAGTTGCCTCCATTGCTTTAAAAAAACCCCACAAAAAACCCACCAATTTGTTCTCTAGAACAGGTGTTTTTCATTAAAAATCCCAGCATTTTGTAAGACATTTTACTCAAAAATTATATATAATTTATAAGCAAAACAGACCAACCAAAGGGGAGCTGATGCTTTCCTTCTCATTCAAAACCTGGCTGCCACAAGGGTAACGCCAAAAATTCTTTTGTTTCTGTAGAAGTTGTGCTTTTTCAGATTACTGGAAGAAACAAGATTTGCCAGGTCAGGTTTTAACTAATAATCTTCATCCTCCACTAAATACACACCATGGCAAACACATGGCAGGTTTAGTGGGAGAGAGCACAGACAGGAAAGCTCTTTGGGGAACTGCTTAGGAGTTTTCCAAACTGATATTCGGTAGAGCAGCTGTGAGATTTTTAGGAATATCTCCTGCAGTTAAGTTTCGAGGGAATTAAATCCTCCTTTCCATAAGCAGCCGAGCACTTCACCAACTTGCTTCCTAAGGAATCCCTGCTGTAGGATAAAACTATAGCACACAACTGAGAAGAAAGAAGGAACTCAAAGAAGCTATAATGTCGAAGTTTACAGCAGCCACATTCCCCAGCCAGCCTACTGCCTTGGGTGTCACATTCGCAGGCAAGCAAGTGGGACATGTTTGTCAAGCCCTAAGGAATACTTTATTCTCTGCCTACTTCCCACTTCCTAGAAGAAGGAAAACCTACTTTTCCCTGTAATAAAGCAAGTAATACTTCAAGGGATCAGGCAAAGGCAGGCTCAAGACCTTTTCTCTCAGAAAGTTTACAGGAGGGTCTGGCTTTAGTTCCGAGGGTTTGGTCTCCTCCTCCTCGGGCCTCTCCTCCTCGATGTCCTCGCTGTTGTTGTTGTCGTCGGAGGGGTTGGAGATGCGGCTGGCGAACACCTCCTTGTCCAGGAACACGATGGTCTCCATGCGCCGGCGCCGCACCCGCCTCCTCTTGAACCTGGGCGGGTTCTTCAGCCCGTTCCCAGCTTTGCTCAGGGCCTCCTGGTGGATGATTTTCTTGATGGTGCCTCGGATGGCGATGCGAGCCAGGTCCTGCAGGCTGCGGACGGCCACGGGGGCTGCAACCAAACCAAACCAAACCCGTGAGCAGAGACAGAGAAACTCCCCCAAAAGTAGTCCCAGGAAAAGTTCTCTTTGCTCAGCTTAAACCAGGCCATTTGAATTCCCTGCTGGGTTTACACAAACAGCTCTATTCAGCTCCTGTCAACTCGGATAAACTGCATTGCAACTTCCCAAACAAAATTTAATTGTGCGTTTCTCTCATTAAAAAGTTTCCCACTTTGATTTCAAGTTCTCACTTATTTTAAGATGCACATCTTAAAGACTGTATGAATGCAGAGCTAGTGATGGCAGCTGGGGCAGCTAAATTGCTTAAAGTAAGGTTTTTTCCCTACAGCAGATCTAGACCTGAAGTCTGTTTAACTCTTCCATAAAATGATTTTTCTTTTGTACAGTTCCTTCAGCTTTGCCAAGTTCTGCACTTACAAAACACAAGTACTATTTATGCTCTTCAAAAACTGCTTCAGACTTAGTAGGTGAAGGCAGGCTGGAAACCATTTTGTAGAAGTAATTATAGAAACATTACAGTAAGTTACTGTATTAAAAAGCCTCCCACATGAATGGTTTGAAACACTATTCTGTCTTCTGCACTTATTTGCTGCCAGCCCAGAAATGCAGCAAAAAAAATTTAAAAATGTATAGACGCACCACAGATCCATTAACTAAAATGAATTAAAACTGACACAAAACGTCCCTGTCCTCTGCCAACAAATGAGCTTTCCTGGGACCTGAGTGAAGGAAGCAGGAAATAATTACATGTAATTTATGTGCAAGTCTCACTACAAAGTGAGAACACGCTGAAACATGCACTTACTGAACCTTCTAGCATGTTGTGGACTGTTTCCTGAGCTCCTCTCTGTCATGCAGACACATTTCCAGGTTAAGACCAAAGCCTGACTAATCTCTTATGAAAGTACCTCTGTCTTCATGTGCTCTTAAGAGGCCTCTTGACATTGAAGTCTTAATCTAAAGATTGGGGCCACTGATATGACCTGCATTTCAAACAGCTAACCAAGAACTGCACAACTTGTGTCCCTCAAGCATTCCAGGTTCAGGGTAATTCTGGATTGCTGGGGCTGGGAGCCTTTGAGCAGATACAATATTAATACACAGGCTGTGTGTTCAGGGGTTGTTCACTGCTTATGTATTTCCCCTCCTTGTGGCACAGTGTCTGAGAACCCTGACAGGATTCAATCATTCAGGACTGGAACAGAATGTGCAAAAACAAGGATAAAACACCCTGCAAAGACCAGGTACAACTCCACAGGAAATCATTTGTGTTTAGAATGATGGCCCAGTGGATGGTGGCCCTGTCCACAGCAAGGATACTGGAATTAGATGATCTTTAAGGTCCCTTCCAACCCAGGCTATTCTCTGAATCTGTGATTTAGAATGTATTTCATTCAACTCCGATTCTTGCACAAGACAGACAACTGTTCAAAAAAAAGCAGGATTTGGAGTAATTTTCCTTGAAAGGATTCTCAAGGATGTTTCAGCTCACAGCCAAGCAGCAGAAGGAACTTCCCCCATGCTCAGGAATGTTTGTACTCACGCAAGTGAACGAGCCTGGATTTTCCTGAATCTGCGTGGTTTGGCTGAATCAAAGGAGCAAAAGAAACAGCAAGAATCTTCTTCGTCTCCCAGGCAGAAGGACCAGTCCGGGTTATCTTAGTCAACTACAGCAAAACAAGCAGATTATTGCCCATTGTGGGAACTACAAAAATAATGAACAAATGACTTTTGTGCCTGGACAAGTTGAAGTACTGGAAGCTGCAACAGTAAAAGGTGGTAAGGAGAAAAAATGGTGGTTTTTTGAAAAAAAAAATTTGAGAACTGCTTGCAGGATTAGCCCCAGGTAAGTTCAGCTATTGCAACAGAGCATTGGCACTGGTAATTTGGGTCACTCTGCTGGCCCAGATCTTTCCCCATGCAGGACCAGAGCAGCTGTGTCTGACCTCTGAGAAAACTCCTGAGTCACCACAAACACTCATTCCTGAAATGGTCTGCAGATCAAATCTCATACACTGACCCACTGCACAGCCTCTTACTGGGAAGAAACCCTGCACCCTGTTCCTGATAGAGGTAAAAGGTCAGGCACTTGACCCACTTTTTATTTTGAAAAATCCACTGACACTTATAAATAGAGACATCCTGCACACTTTTTCTCGAGCCAGTCTGGGGGCAAAAGGTTGTGTTTTGCCATTAACCCCAACACTGAATTATATAATTAAACAAAGCCTTGCACATATTTTCTGCAGTGTAAAAGAGAAATTGCAATTAAAAACAGATTGCAATATATGAAAAACTGCAGAACTACAAATTTCTAGAAATCTGCAGAGTTCAGTTTTCAGTTACAGTGAAAAGTGGGGCACTTAATTCTCTCTTCAGCCTGCTACAAGGGCAAGCTAAAGGAATAAACCAAGGTCAGAATGAAGAATAACTGAATTATGAGTAAAAAGGCACTCAACCTTCTCTTCTAGAGGCATGACAAGAATTCCCCCAACTTTCAACAGGTTCTTCATGTAGTCCTCGTGCTCCTTCTGGACTCCAGCACCGCAGTAAACACGGTCATACTGAGTGCAGTCTGGAGAAATCTCTAAACAATTGCCAATGACAAAAGATGGCTCACAAAATTCAAACCTGAAAGTGAAAGAGATCTGTATTAGACAAGAGTAGGACAATTTATCAAAACAAATTATTTTCACAATTCTGGAAAAATTGAAGTATGCAAAACACTGGGAAAAAAAAAAGTTTTACAGGATTTCTCCTCCCAAGCCCATCTATTCTAGATATTATTGTAACAGATCACAGCTACAAATCTCAAACCACAGAACAATGAGGTCAGAATTCATGGATTAAAAATCTCCAAAGGATAAGGATTCATAATTTCATACTTGAGCTGAAAGTAACTCTTCAGAAGGGGCTATTTTTAGTCACCTGATGCTGACTCAGTTGTAATATGCAAACACTAATGTTAGACCTGTGCTGCCAAATGTCAAAGTCTTTTAAGGACTGCACCTGGGTTTATTTTTGCATTTTCAAAAGCTTTTAACTGGTTTTCAGATGTGGGGAATTACCACCTGATGCTACAGAAGTAAGCTGTGCTGCAGCCAATGGAAGTTTTGCCACCAGCTTCAAAAGAACTGTGATTTCACCCTTCATGAAAAAGACTTTTTGCCTACAGCATTTCTGACTCAGTTTAAAAGAAAAATGAGTGATTCTGTGATGCCTCTGGTTTTCTTATAAGCTCCAAAATTCCCTAAGTTTTAAGCCCTATGTTTAAAGACTGATTTTGGTAGAAGTTGCTCAACACATCCATTCTTTTACTGGTATCTTGAGTGGCAGCTCAACATAGCACCTATTTATTCCTAAATGCTTCCTGGAGCTTTCTGGGTTTGCAAAGGGTGCTGGACATTCAGAGCAGCCAGAGAACAGTTCCTGCACAAGCTGTTCCAGCAGCACAACCCAGCAGACATCACTCAGCAATGCCAATTTTCCAGGCATGTTGATTTCTGAATTCAGCCTGCTTTTGCTCCTTTGTCTGGAGAGAGAAGAAAGTCTTCCTTAGAACATCTCCTCAAACAATAGCAACATGACTGAAAAAAACCCTGTTGAGCACCACCCATGCCAGAAACTTTCAGTCTTCTGCCAACATGCAAAAAATACAACCCCCTCCTCAGCAGCTTCGCAGGGCAGCAGGAACAGCAAAAGGCTGAGTAGCCTAAAATCCTGCATGTCACGATTTTAATTTTCTTCCTCCCAGAAGAGGAGGATATCAGGTATTCACAGATGCTTTGCTTCCCCATTTGAATGAACTGTGAAATGGATCCAAAAATGTGACAGCCACAACTTTTATTGCTGAGGTTACTATTGGCAATGGTTATCTGGCTGGGAAGTTATTACTTGTGACAGCAGCAGAATGGAGGGTCTAAGGAAGATAATAAATCAAACCCCAGGCAGTTTTAGTACCAACTTAATCATCATAAAACTACCTTCATATTTTAAAGTGCCATTTTTCCTCCTTCTCAGATAAAACATATTAGGCCACCACAAAAACCAGTTCATAATCTCATCACCATGTAGGCTCTCGGATCACAAGCACAACCCAAGTATTGTTATTTGCAAGTTTTAAGCTGCTACAAGTGCATTTAAAAATAAACAAACTTCCTCAGCTCCCTCTAAGCCCTGCAACATCAGCACTGCTATTAAAAACACAGCCAACACTTCTGGAACTCCCTCACGACACACACGGGCTTCAAAGGTCACACACTGCAGCTCAGCAAGCCTAAGGAGCCTGAATCCTCAGATTACCCTGAATTCAGAGGGGCCACATGGGAGCAAGAGCTGCCCTGAGGAAAGCCAAAAGCACCAAATTAATCCCAAGGGGCATTCTGCATTCTTACTTGTCAAAGCTGTCGCTTGTTTTAATGAAAAAGTCCAATTTCTGCTTGGCGTACTCGATCACGTCCGAGTGAAGCTCCACACCGTGGTTGACACCAAAAGGACCTGCAAGTACAGAACACCAGGGAATGGCAACAGCAACAACACAAAACCCAGCAGGATTGATACAGTTTGGGTGCCTTCCTCCAGCAGATTGTACCATGAGTGTCAGGGAGCTGATGTTTGTGTATGGTCAGCTCTCTCACTGCTACAATGGGATTTGCAAGCTTATACCTGCAATTTCTGGCAGCAGATGAGCCTCTTTTGCACAATTGATTCTGAATCGTTTGCTCTTAACTATGCAGGAAGCTTCTCTACAGGAGGGAAACACTGAAGGCATTGCTGTGAAAGTGACCACCTGGAAAAAAATACCAGTGGCCTGCATGTTTTAGCACATCCATGTTTTTATACCTCCTCTCTGCAATTACTCAGGAACAGTCATCAAAGACTATACCTCAATTAGCAGTAAAAACAAACTGGAAAATACAGTAGTTGCTCAGCACTCATGCTTTTTACTCAGAACTGACAGGGTAACTTTTGCAAAAAGAATATAAAAGCCCTGGATCAACACCCTAAGTAATGTCAACAAACCTAGGAGAAAATCACTAATGGGAAATGAGAGTGAGACTTTACCTAGAGAATAAACATCCCAGCAGTTAAAATTCTGGACACTCCCGCAAAATTGAATTCAGTACCCTATAGCCATTTGCAATCTATCCTGGCAGCACAACTCTGACTGAAACACTGCAGGGGGAATTTAAATTGTTCAATTACACTTGGATGATCTGCTTTGTGCCACCATAGATGTGGTCACAAAATCAGTTCTGCTGCATTTAAGTGTTTTCCAGAGAATATTCCCATCTGTGTGTTGGGGAGTTAGGAGTCAAAAGTGGATGTCAAACATCTCAGTTCAGACGGGACTGGGAACATAAATCAGGCACAGAGCAGGTGCAGTCACAGCTTTTTGGGGACACGCTCAGTCCCACTTTCAACACCGTACTCCTGATCCTGACCTAGTGTCATGCTTAAAGGCAAACAAACCCAGATTTGTGTCCAGACCTGCAGGAATCCCCTACAGCCACCTCTGGAACACTGGTGCCTGTTCTGATCTGCCGCAGAAATCTGGACCCCATCCAGCTCCAGAGAGAAGGCTGTGAGAATCCAGACAAATTGCTGAGCTGGATTAATGGATCCTTTACTTTCCCAGCTACCTTTGTAGTTCCATTAGTGGAGGAATGCCTCATCCCTGATTTCAAAACCTCTTTCTAAAGCTTTAACACAAATAGTTAATGTGATGGAAAAGGTATTTACCCAGGATGAGTCCAACCATGGAACTCAGATAACCAGTGCCACTGCCAAGGTTCAGAAACGACAGCCCTGGTTGCAGGTCCAAAGCTTCCATCACCTCCGAGTAAATGCAGGGTGCTGAGAGATGAATATTTCCATGCTTCCATGCCAAGTCCTTGTAGGCATTGTCTTTGAACTCTTCCAGGTAGTAATCTGCCCGATCAATGGCTCGGAATGCCTGTTCCACCAGCTCTGTCCTGATGTACTGGGCCTCCTTCAGGTTATCAATTAATTCATCGTTATCTTCTCCCGCGCTCACCGCGCCTCCCATCTTCAGCAGCCTCCTGTAAACACTAAAAATGAAACAACAACAAAGCAAGGTGAGGTACAGAACATGCACTCCAACTCTGAATCATGCTGCTGTACATGGAGTACTTTGAGAGAGGCCTTTACATACTCCAAGGGCCACAAGCTCCAGAAAAACCTCGCCCCAGCACTGCCGTCCCCATCCCAACAATGGAAAACAAAATGCAGCAGATCTGGCATCCAGTACCTGACACCAATGGGGAAAAAAAAAAAAAATCACAATAGGCAATTTCAATGTGCAAGGCCTGTCTTCAAACCCTCCCACCATTTTACCAGCACATCAGCTTTTCCAGTGAACCCTTTTATATAAAGGATTATTCCAGCTCCTGTGCTTAGGGGTCATTTTTCACTGCAAGCCCAAACAACAGTGCAAGTTTGGGCTGTCTGTCAGAGTTCCTGTCACACACAAACTTTCCTCCTCTAACAGCATCAATGGAAACTGAAAAGACTAAGTCACAGGCAGAAAATCCAGAAAAATCTCCAACTGCATTTCTTTTGAACGTGCATCAAGATGTTGATTGCACAGAGGTTCTAAAAACCCAAGAAAACTCTGACCTGTCAACCTTGCTTACTTTGGCAAATGCACTTTAGCAAATGCACTTTCACACAGCTCATCTCCAGAGCCTGAGCCACCACCATTAGTAAAGCACTTAATGACACAGACAGCAACTCCATGGAGAATTCCCACTGCAGTCTACAGTTTTAAAGGAAAATATATAGGGGAAGAAAAACACTCAAAATTAACCTGGCTTTTTCTCCCCTTCTCATATCTTAAGGGGAAAAAAAAAACCCTTTCCAGAAAGCACACCATGATTTTTCAGACACGTTTATTTACAATGCCTTTCCCTGCTCTCAATAATAACCACAGAGCAGCAGCTTTGGAGTTCATTCCTGGGATCAGAAGATCTGCCTACAGCAAAATTGTTGGGGTTTATTTGTTACATTCAGCCAGAGCAAATTATACACTTCCATTTTCTGAGGAAACAAAGCAAAGCTACAGGACTCCAAGGAGATTTCACAGTTGTACAAACAACACACCATTCTGATTACCTGTAGAGGCACACAAAACAGGATATACTTAGGGATGGAACTCGAGCCAGTTTTTAATCCATTCATGTCTCAAACACATCAATCCAGTTCAAGACCATTAATAACACTTTAAATAAAACATCATCCCTCCCCTTTCTTCAGTTTCTCTACAAAAAAAATGATTGTGTTTTATTACTTCACAGTGGGAACATATCAGGTCGAAGGTTCAGGTGGGTTAATCTAACAATTATTTTTCCCCCTTCTCTTACATACACAAAACCTCATTGCATTTGCAACACAGGGTTGCCTGTATCTTTGGTCTTTTATTTAACATTCCACATTAAAATAGTCTCTTCAGCAAGAGAAGAGACTTTCTTTTATATATTTTTGTTCTTAGGCTTCCTTCTTTCTTCCACACTTATTGCTATTAAAAAAAAAAATTAAAACTCTAAATTTTTAGATTTAAAGCAAGAATAAGAAGTTGTGCCTTTAACAGTGCTCCACTTTGGATCCCCAACAAATTCCTGCTGATGTACGCAAGCCCCACTGGGACAACTGGTCTGACCTGGTTTCAGCTCAACTCCATGGACAACAAGTGCTCTTCCATGTTCTACACCATGTAAAACAACAACACAAACTGCTGGCTGAGACGTTTTCATAATGGGATCGAGGAATAATCGCACTGTGACAGGTGTCAGTCACTTCTGAAATCACCACTTTCACTGCACATCAACTCCCTTCCAGTAAAGTGCATGATTTACAGGCAGAACTTCAAACTCTGGCATCCAAACTCCTCTATCCATGTGAACCCACACCTTCGCTTAACTTGGTGGGAAACTGGAACCAAGTAGGGCTTATATTTATTAAACTTTTCAAAAATAAACCCCTCTCCCTACGCAGCAAAGCGCGGGTGCGCTTCTCTCACTTTCTAAGGCAAAACAGAGATTTCCCCAAATCTGAGCAGGGCCAAAGTCCTCACGGCAGAAATTCGGGTCGCTGCCCAAAACAGAGACATCAAAGGCGGCCCTGCGTGTGCAAACATCCCCTCGTTGCCATCTTCCCCTCTGAGGAAAACAAAACACAAACCAGAAAACAACCCGGAAAACAAAACAGAGAACAACCCAGAACACAAACGACCCAGAACACAAACCAGAAAACGACCCAGAACACAAACCAGAAAATGACCCAGAACACAAACCAGAAAATGACCCAGAACACAAACCGAGCTCCCAGCCTGGAACAAACCCCGGAGTGGAGCGGCTCCTGCCCAGACACAGCAACAGCGCTCGGGGCAGGGCTCAGAACAACATGCACGGCACCGAAATGCGGCTGCTCAGCCCCAGCAGATCTCGGGGGCAATCCCTGCCCTGGCAGAGCGCAGGGAGAGGCAAAAGGGGGGTTATTCCGAGATTTGGGTCAAAAGCGCGACCTCAACGGATGGTTCGGCTCCGTTCGGCTGGGCTCGGTTCCGTTCGGCTGGGCTCGGTTCCGTTCGGCTCGGCTCCGTTCAGCTCGGCCCCTTTCGGTTCGCCTCGGCTCCGTTCGGTTCTGTTCGGTTCGGCTCCGTTCGGTTCGGCGCCGCTCGGCTCCTTTCGGCTCGGCTCGGCTCCTTTCGGCGCAGCCCAGGCCGGCGCGCTCGGGCTGTAAACACTGCCCAGCTGAGCGCCTGCCGCGGCACTG
>JAHLSL010000072.1:1718095-1777410 GCA_025920805.1 Petroica traversi | reverse complement strand
CAGCCTTCTTGGGACTTATGATTATGAACACAGCACTAGCAGGACTTTAAGCACCTGCTTGCCCAGATGGTGGCAGCTCCTTCTTCTCCAAAGCCTTCAGAAGTACCAAACCTAAATTCCCCTGAAATCCCCCAGCCTGGCAGGTGGGAAGAGCCAGGTGGGAAGTGCACAGTCCCTGGCTGGAGCTCCAGGTCAGCAGGGACACACTGACCACCCCTGAGCCATGGTGCATGACAAAGACAAAGCCCAGTGGGGACACGATGGCAGCAGCTCGAAGAAAGACCATAGGAACTAAAGTCACAAACAGAACTGGGTTTTATTATGAAATAACCCTGCCAGTACATAAGGAAGTTCTGTCTGCAAAATACATTTCCTGAGGAAAGTAGATCACAGTATTCGTTTTCACAGAATAACATGTAGCCTGCTATAACTTTCAATGTGACTCTTTATTATTTAAATATTAACAGTATTCCTTCACATAAACAAGTACTCAGTCATCACATAACCAACACACAAACGACAAAATAAATATACAACAAGAGCACAGTTCATTTTTTTCCCGACTTAAATATTAAATAAATAATAAATACAGAATTTTCATTTCCTGTTATCAGTGCCTGAAACAATATGAATGAAAAAGAAAAGAAAAACTGAAAAAGTCTCTCTTCCCCCCAGTGCCCCTGCCCCTGCAAAAAAACAAACCAAAAATTATCAAAATGTCTCAGTTATAAAATATCTTTAAAAAAATTCCCATCATTAAAAGAATAAATAACAAAATATATAAAAAATAACTTGGTTGCATCAAAATTACAAGTAGGAGTTGTAGATAGGCTTTTTTTTCTTTTTTTTTCCTTTTTTTTTTTGGAATATTATTTTTTTATGGTCAAAAGTTTTAATTTTTAACTTTTTTTGCTTCTTTTATTTTCATTTCTATGGTGCAGTGTCCAGTTTAAAATAAGTATAAAATTAATAAATAAAAAAGTTAAATAAATAGCAAAAAGTTAACATAAGGTGTTGTAAATATAAATTACATACATCTTGCCAAAATTAAATAATTTACAGGATAATTAAACTAACTACTTTTTTTTTTCTTCTCTTTCTTCCAGTAAGTGCAATTTCTCTACTTTTAAATACTAACTGAATTGCAGTCACAATCAATTTGGACTCTATTTACATGTTAAGAACATTGTGTTTTTAACACCTCAAATTTTATACCTTTTTTTCCCTTTTTTTTTTTTTAGGTTTTTTTTTCATTTTTGCACTTGGAATGGGTTCTAAAATAAGTGAACTCGTGGAGTCTGATCCTGCAAACACTTAAATACGGGAGCAAACCCACCCAGGCCAACTGCCCCATGGAACTGAGCACGGGGGAAGCTCCAATCAAGCCACTCATGGGCTTCCAGACCAGATCTAGTGGCCATGGTACTCACTGGGACTTTCCACTGACTTCTCCAAATCGTGAATTTCACCCTAAATATCTGCAGGATTTGGCTCGAAATAACACCACTCTCTCACCTTTTGTTGGGGTCAACAAGATCCTCCCCAGCTCTACCTGCTCCACAGCTGGGGAAGATGCAGGATTTGGGATGTGGGATGTCCACACGCTGGGACCCCTCGGCGGGTTTTGCCCCACTGAGGTGTTTGGAGAAGGAAGCGACCTCCGGGTGGGAGCGAGCAAGGGGAGCAGCCCCATGGGGTGACAGCCACCCTGGCCACGGAGCGGGGCTGCAGAGCAACGCCCCAAAAACATTCAGAGAGTTGTTCTCTAAGTGCACAGAGGGCTGTGTCTACCCAGCTGCTTAAAACTGCTTCTTTGGAAGAATTCCCGATACCTGAATCCTCTTTTTTTTTTTTTTCCTTTTTTCCCGTTTTTGTTTTGCTGCAGAAAGGCGCTCGCGCTGTGATTTCACGCAAATCCTAGAACACCAAACCAAACCATCCTCATTGCCCTGTGGATACGTGTAAGAAATCAACTCCTGGTTCACGGTACGTAAGCACTTTTCTGGCCATCAATTAACATCTCTCTTTTTTGTTGGTTTTTTGCTTCTTTTTTATTTGATTTGTTTTGTTTTGTTCATCGCAATCTCAAGCGTTCTCTGGCATTGATGTATGATCTCTGGACTGGCAGTACTGCGCCACTGTAGGGATGATCACAATAATGAAAAGAACCAGAATTGTCATCAAACAGATTTCCAAAAAATCATATACACCGGACCATGACACATTAAAGAAATTCTTCCATTTGAAATATCTGGAATTGGCCTATTCATAATAGCTACTCTCATATTTAAGACAGACAAAGGAATACTGTAGTTGCAAACTCCAAAAGCTTCCCTGAGAACCTTTTTTCCATTGCGCTTTCCACTGGAGATCCAGAACTGCTCTTCAGATTTCTTTCAGAAAATAAAAATAAGCTACTTTATAATACTTCAGAGTTCCCATGCCCAGTGGATATCTGAACACTTCGGGGTTGGGAGGCCCAGCACAGGTTCAGATTTACAGGTAGCTTGCAGCTCCAGCACTTGTAGCAACATAGAACATAACTCATGTGTGAGTAGGTGATCTGGACATACGACCATAGACAACATGAGGGTTTAAGCCAGTCATACACTAGTCTTGGATCAGACAAGACCCTGGTCTTGCAATGTTTTAACCCTTGGATCAATTCTGCAAGAGCAGAGCAACTCGTGGAAGATGCCTGCTCTTTGCCTGCTACCAAGCCCCACAGCCTACTGGAGAATTTAACCTTCCATCCTGATCTACCTCGTGGTCCAGGTAGAAAAAAAATCCCACTTTTCTCAAGAAGGTCCAAAGTTAAGTAAACGAGAACATTGAGTTTGATCAGTTCCATGTCTCAGAAATGGCCTCTTGGTTACATTTTGGTCCTTTTTTTTTTTTTCTTTTTTCATTCATTAAACAAGTTTTCTAACTTGTAAACCTGAATACTTGGAGGGGAAGTTCCATCTTACAGTCTGTTTGCTTGCTGCTCTCCATCCCACAGTACTACACCTGAATGCCCTTGACAGCTTGCTTGATGCTCTCCAGCAGGTCCTTGTTCTCCGGGTTCTGGTAGCACTCCTGGTTGGTGTACATGTCTGTCAGCGTGTTCACGTAGGCATCAAAGTTCTGCTCACTAATTGGCTCCTGCAGGTAAAAACAAAAAGCCAAATAAAAGCCTTAGTAAAAGAGCAGGAAGAGGGTGAGAGTCTTTGCAATAAATCATCTGCATATTTTAGTGGAGAACTTGTGGACTCCTGAAAGTGCTCAAGGCTTGGAGGAGTAACACCTGGTCTAGTGGAAGGTGTCCTTATCCATGGCAGGGGGAGGTTTAAGGTCCCTTCTGACCCAAACCATTCCATGATTCTCTGCATGTACAGGCAGATAAAGGTCTCCACATCAGAGCCTTTCTATGAGCAAAGCTGCATCTACAGGAATCTCATCATCACTCTGATCCCGCTGGATCTTAACCAGGTCCTTAAGTTCATGCACTGGCCTTGTGGAACTATTAAAACATCAGGTTAAGTGTGTGCAGGCAGCCTGAGAGGCTGGAGGCTGAATAAAGGCATGGAATGAAGAGCTGGAGGATGACAGGACTGCTGAAACATCACGGAGGGAACCAAAGGCAAAGTCGGGTCACCTTGGGCTCACAGCTGCCCACCCCAGCTCTCTGCTGCAGTACAGCTCCTGCTTTTGAGGGGCATTGCAAGTGTCTAACTGGGACGTAATGGGAAAAAAAAAGAGAGGGAGAAGGAAGAAAAAGAACAGGAATAAAATGAGCATAAAAGTCTCATGGGCATAATTTAATTGGAGTTGCCTGAAACCTTGAAAAAATATTTGCTGAACAGTTTATTTGACCTTTATGTGTCAAATACTTTACAAAAAAGCTCTCAGCGAGTGGGTTTCTGCCAGTTAGGCAGCTGGGTGAATACTATCCAAAACTGCTCTGCTGGAGGATGGCTTCTCTCCAACCAGCCTGAATTTAAATACAAACCCCAATGAAAAGGATTCTCAAAAAATAAAAGGAAAAGAAGAAAAAATAAAAAAGGATGGAAGAAAAAACTAAATCAAAAGCTCATTTCTCTGATCATTGCAATGGTCTTTATGAGTTGTAAGAGGACAGCTTCCTCAACAACATGAGCCCCACCTCCACACACCTGGTTTTGACAACACTAATTACATTCCTGGGAATAGAGAGAAGGTAATTAATAGCCTTTTGTGGTTTTACTATTTTAATGCAGTCTTTTCATTTCTCAGTAATTCTATGGTAACATGCTGTGGGCTGTTAGACCTTGTTAAATTAAACAAAATACACTCTCTTTAAGAATGCTATTCTTTAGCTGCCAGCTATTCAAAACTGAATTGAAACTACCTGCATTATAATAGGAGCTCTAAGATCTTTCTGACGTTGAAATCCAATCCCTCCTGATCTCTGCTTGTGCTGTCTTAGCCTAAAAGGCACTGGGTGCCCTTGATAAAGTTTCCTATTTTGTGATAGTGCTCCCAGATGTAATGAGACAGAACAATTGGTACAAAGGGAGATCAGCAGAAAATGACAACAAAAGGGAGATATAATGCAAGCTTCAGAGATAAGGGAAAAGTACTGATCTTATAAAGGACACATAGGTGCATGGAAAGAAATTCTCCCACTCTTTAATTGTGAATAAGCTTTATCATGAACTTGGTTTGGCACAGCTCCCCGGATGATGCCAGCTTGGGCTGAGTGCTGTCAAAGTTCCTTACCATGTGCGGAAGGCGGATATTGGCAAGACTTTGGATGAGAGCCTGGCTCAACCCTGAGAGCTCCAGGAACAGGGCTTCATTTTGCTCCTCTATGATTTTGTTTTCCTCCTCAATGTTCTTCAGGTTCTTCTCCATGGTGGAGATCTGTGGAGCAAGGATCACGGCAGGGTTACCAACTCTCACCGGTGGTACTCTCCGACACCCTGCACCCCTGGGCTTGCAGGCATGGCCAAGGACACAAACCTGGGACTGGAGTTTCACCATGGCCGCTTCCATCTCCGAGTTGGACTCGTTCAGCTCGCTGATCTCCTTGTTCAGCTGCTTGATCTCCTCATCGTTCTCCAGAACTGCAGGAGGGAAGGTCACGGGCAGTCAGCAAATGCTCTTGGGAAAAGCAAAATGTTGGGCTTTCTGCTGAGCCCATCCTGCTGCACCGTCCTCACCTTGGCTTTTACGGCCTTTAAACAGGACATACCTCTCACCTGCCTTTTTCTATTTTATTTATGATTAATATTTTTATCATCGCAGTTCAATGATACTTGAACAGGTCAATATGTAAATGCAAAAGCAAAGGACAGCAGAGCAGTTGGAGTCCAACACATCCCCACACCTGGCAAGGTTGATTGTCCTGAACAATCAGGTCACTCTCTACAACCCTGAGTTTAAAAAGCTACTATTTAAAATCTAATGCATGTCTTGATGAGAAATTATGAGGTCTATAAAATAAAGCAATATTTCTAGAAGAGTGCAGGTATTTATAGGTTCCAAACTATCAAGTTCAATACTTGAACCTTGTCAAATACCACAGAAAGCTCAGTAATAGCACTGGAAATGCAAAGTGCCATCGCTAACAAAATTCCAGATCCAGAAATATCTCAGTATTAAAAGCCCTGAATAGGTGAAAATTGCTGAATGACTGCAAGGGATTTGTAAAAATGCCAGTGAATATATGAAGAAAAAATTTTTGAACTTCAGCATTACTTCTTTTGCCTTCATTATTGTTGCTTCCTTTAAGTGTGTGACTCAAGGAGTGGGACTGGTACTATGCCACCACAAACACCCAAAAAAACCTAAGGAATGGGTCTTCAAAGTACATGATGTCCTTGAAATCTGTGTCCAGATTTCAGCTGAAAACTCCCCAGTCTAAAAAGACTGTTGGGCTCAATACCCTGACACACCTGCAGTGCAAAGGAGTGAACAACCTTACCATCGCTGGTCTTGAACTTTGTGTTGAGAATTTCATCCCCTGAGAGTTTTCCTTTCTTCCCAGCAAAAGTAGCTCTTGGACACCCTGACAAACTGAAAAACAAGTAAAAATTGGTTTCATAAACTCCCAGTATTTATAGGTGCTTACGTTCCCAACATAAGAGCATGTGCCATTTGGTGGAATTCAAGCTGCGAGACAGTTCTTCTAAAAGCTTTTTATGGTACAGAGGAAATTGCTTTATGAATAATGCCACAAAACTCCCCATTTATAAAGTGAGAGCAATTTTCTTTAAGCAAAGCTTAAAAACACATTGCTTCCTAAAAGAGGAGGTGTGCCAGGTGAGGAGGGTGAGATGAGTCTGGGCACCAAACCTCTATTTGGTGGCGCTCGAGTTCTGTCCAGCGAGCAAATAGAGATTTAGTTTAGAGGTTAGGAAGCAATTCTTCCCTGTGAGGGTGGGGAGGCCAGAGTTGCCCAGTGAAGCTGTGGCTGCCCCATTCCTGGAAGTGTCCCAGGCCAGGTTGGACAGGGCTTGGAGCACCCTGGGATAGTGGAAGGTGTCTCTGTCTGTGGCAGGGTGTTGAAATGAGATGATCTTTAAGGTCCCTTCCAACCCAAACCATTCTGTGATTCTGTGAACATCAAAAAACCCACACATTTTCTCTATTCAGTAAACTTCAACCTGACTCAACTCAGCATCAAAAGCACCAGTTCTTGAGCCTCACGCAAGGAGCTTAACACCGCTCCAGCAACATCTTGGGGCAGGCAGGTTTGTCCACAGCTAAATCACCCTACTCACACCAATTTTAATGCTGGGATTTACCTTCTGTGAGTGAGGAAGCTCCCGTTGGCATGGCCAGAACCATCGCAGCCTGGGGTGGGGCAGGTTGGGCCTTCGTTCTTCAAGGACTTCCAGGAAAAGGAGGAGCCGTTGAGGGATCCCTCCTTCTGCCTGCGGGCTGCCAGGGGGCACCCGGAGGCGCTCCGGTGGGACGCGTACTTGCCGCTGATGTGTCCCAGCCCAACGCAGCCCGGAACCGGACACCTGGGCACAGGGAACCACCCAGAGTTACAGCACAGCAGCCAAGGGGAAGGAGCAGAAGGAGGGAATCAAGGTGTAAGGAAATTACTGATGAGCAGGAGTGAGGAGGCCTGGGAGTAGAGCATTTGCATGTGGGTCTCGTCTGGAGTTTACAGGGGAGATGGAAATAGCAGATGGGAAATTAAGAGCTACGACTGCTCTTTCAAAGGAGCCGAAGAGAATCAAGGAGAATTCTGCAGGAGGGAAGTCTGTGGAGGTCACATCACACACAGCAAAAGCAGGTCCCAGTGGTGTCAGAAACCAGGGTCAAAAATGGCAGGTTGGGCTGCCTGACATGGGATCCTGACCTACCCCAAGGCTGGCACTCACACTGAACCATCACACACGTACTGCTGGCTCTGCCTGGTGTCACTGCTGATGGACCCAGGCTCATCTCTCATCACTCTATACCAGCACGGTCATCACAACATGGGAACACTGTCTGTGCCCTTGGTGACACAGCCCTCCCCAGGAGCCAGTCCCTGAGCCAGGAGCTGTTCAGGCTGCAGCCCTGTTCCTGCCAGGAGGGCAGCCGAGGGGTTTTTGAGCCTGCACCCCTCAGACAGGA
Source organism: Petroica traversi (assembly GCA_025920805.1). Lineage (NCBI taxonomy): Eukaryota > Metazoa > Chordata > Aves > Passeriformes > Petroicidae > Petroica > Petroica traversi. The sequence goes on along the minus strand of JAHLSL010000072.1, from coordinate 1,769,814 downwards.
CAAATCACTAGGCCATCACTCAGCCTGTAGCCATAGCATGGCCTCATTTGCCTCCTCGTCCTCCTGATTCACATCCTGCCACTCTGGGGAGATCAACCCACGCTCTCAAGGGGATAAAGTGGGAATTATCATTAAGGCAGAGCACGAGCCCTGCCATTACCAGACTTGTGCCTCTTTATGGCAGTTGAAATGCACAGGAGCTGTGAGGAGCCTCGTGGAAGCACCAGCACAACTTGTGCTACTGCCAAGCACACGAGTGGCTCTCCAAAAGGCACTTCTTTCCCCTCCTCACCTAATGGCATTCTCCCTAAATCCAGCCATCCCACAAGCCTGGTGTATCTATCAGGGTTTCTGCTGTGGTTTGCATTTGTTTTAAAAATGCTTGTCAATTATAAATACAGTTTAAAAAAGTTTATTAGTCCAGGAAGGTTACTCAAAAATAGGGGGGATGGAAGGAGGTAAGAAATGACAAAAATAACCCCCATGTCCTCAGCTTGAAAGCAATTAGGGACTTTGAGGCTCTCCAGCAAAAGCATTCACGGAGCTGCTCCTGAAAATCGCAAGCTGCGTTTCACCACAGAAATTATTGCTCTGATTGTTTACATTCCATACGAAAGGGAGATGACAGCAAAAGGGGGGGCCCTACACCCAGCCTTTCCCCAAGATAATTTGAAAAATGCTGATCTCGATTTTAATCAGCTGCAAATGCAGCACAATTCACTTATAATATCCCTGCCAGCAGGATCCTCAGTAAATTCATAACATCATTGCTTTTATATGATCATGAGCAAATTACTGAATCCTCAGGAGGAAAAGGAGAAGGGGGAGAGGGGGGAAGAGCAAGAGAGAAAGACACAAACCCCAGCATTTCGTATGCAGTCGTTACGGCCCAACCATTACATATTTTACACCGTTAATTTAACTTTTATTACATTTTCATTGTTGAAAAATAAACCAGAGCCTTATTGCGCAAAACAGCTGTCTTGGACATCTTCTAATTTATTTTTTTTTTTTGCATTATTATTATTTAATGGGAGCACCAGTAGCGTTTGATCAATTAGACACCTGTGGATGCTACTGCTCTATGGGCTGGGCTGAAGGTTGAGGTGATCTGTTCAATCACGTCTGCAGCAAATTACTTGAAGGATGAACAGCAGAAACAACAGGGACTAAATGACTTTCTCCTCAGTGACGATGTGCAAAACTCGGCTGGGTTCCAAGCAGAGCTTGGTGCAGACAGGAAGGATTTAGAGCCAAAGCTCCTTAACATAAAACCCACACCGGGCGCACCTTGCCATAGGGGGTGGGACAAACACTTCCACAGGCTGGTGGAAGGCAGCAGCCAGGGATTGTTGTGCCACGTTGTTTTGCACACCTCAGAGAGGCTTCTGTTCCTCCTGGGTGTACTGGCAGAGGGGGGGGTTTCTGCCTGGGCCATGGGATGTTAGGGAATGCTTTCGCATCCCGCTGCTTCAGAGACCCTCACAGCCCATCCACATTTCCTGCTCCCATGTCCATGGCTCCACTGGAACCTGTCTAGGGTGGAGGGCATCAGCTTTTTGGGAGTCAGAAAATCCAGCTCTGGTGATGCTCCAATCCCATTTGGAGCCTGGAACCTAGAGAATCCATGGATGCCCCACCCCTGGAAGTGTCCAAGGCCAGATTGGATTGGTCTTTGAGAAATCTGGTCTAGTGGCCAGCAGCTGCACCACACCAATTTGCTCCTCATCCTTTCTTCCTCTGTCACTGATTAATGGCACAGTATTGCAACACCACCAGCAATTCAAGTGTATTTGAGCCAAAAGAAGCTTTTTTTCCTGCAGATTCTTGAGTAGGTTGCTTAATTTTTAATAAACTCTGCTAACTCCTGCTAATTATCACACGGCTCATTTAACTGGGAGGCTTTCCTTCCTGTAGACTGAGGAGGAAGAACAGACCAGATGGCTCAAATACCATCTTTTTCTGAAAGGTCCTTCCCCCCCCAGCAGGCTCATCCTGGCTTCCCACAGCCCCCGCAGGGTTCTTCCACCCCCACTGGGTCCTGCTTTGGCTCAGCCTCTGCTCCAGACCAAAACCTGGGCACGTGGAGTATCCACCTCTGCTCCTCTGTGAGGGCAAGATCTGCCCTGGGAGTAAAACAAGTAGAAAAAAAAAAAAGATCCATTTGGAGACAATCTGCTGAGCCAAAGGGATTTGGACAGACATGCCAGCTCCCATGGGCAATCAGAAACTCTTGGAAGTGGTTGATAATTTTTTCCACATTTCTTTTTACCCCTTTCCACCTGCGCTTGCTGGGTGAGTGCATGGGCTCCAGAAAGGCTGGAGATGCTCTGAGGTAAGAAAAAATAAAACAGGGTCCTGGAGTCAATGCTGCCTTTGATGTCCTGTAGCTGTGTAAGAAGATACTGATCCCAGACCCCACATGCTGAGCCTGTGATGCTCAGACTTGCTAAAAGTCAGGACAAATGGATTTCACAGCTCATGAGAACTCCTGAGGTGGACTAAGTGATTTCAAATCTCAATTCCCCACAGGGATAAACCCCCTGAGGTGTTTCGAAAACTTCAGCCTGAGGCAGCAGGGAAAGGTTTTTTGAGTTCACTTTGAATATTCTGCCCTGGCAAAGACTCTACAAAACATGGTTTATTTAGGGTTACCAGATCCTGCCCCAACTCAGAGCTTGGTAGTTTCTAATTCAGCTGTTCTCCTGGCAGTTAAGCTGGTCCATCAACCCTTGCCTGCACATTGCTTCCCAAAAACCTGCAATGTTTGGCTTGACTGTGGGGTTTTACCATCATTTACAACACTGGTGTGGTTTCTCAGGAATTATATTAAGTACAGGTAGCAGAAAAACTGTGCCCTACCAACCTACCTTTCACATCTACAGGAACAAATAAAGAAAAACACACCATTACCTCCCCACCACCCAATTTTCCCATCAAATATCAAAATTGTAGCACCAAAAAACAGCAAAGAGCTTTGGTAGAGGATGCTCAAAGCAGTGTGAGCAAGGGGGGATGTGGGGTGGGTGCTGATCCCCCCCCGTAAATCTGTGTGAGGTGAAGTGGAGTGACAAGTTCTGCTCAGGAGTTATTTCCAGACTTACTTCATCAGCTCTGGGTCTTCTTTATCATCCTTTGTTGGGGTGATCTTGATCCCACTTTTCTTGGCACGAGGGCAGCCTGACAGACTGTGGTTAAAAAGAGAAGAAAGGCCTGTCTCACTGGCAGAATCTCTGCATTTGCTATTCCCCCGCTTCAGTCATCTTTCCCTTGAATTTGGCACAGTGTTTTTGATCTCTCTCGTTTTGCAGCTTCACATCACGAGAAGTCAGAAGGAAAAAAAATAGTAAAAAATTGAGGGAGATGGACAGTAATTAATGGTGTCTAGATAAGAAGATATCTGCTAACAGCCTGCAATGTTTAATGGAATTGTTGAAACAGAAGGCTCAGATCTCTGCTATTAATGTTCTAAAGTGATAGTAGAAGTCATAAATAGGTAGCAATATTAACAGGAACATTGCATCAGCTAAAATCTGACCCTTTGTCTTTTATTCTGTTGAAAAGAGCTTCTAATCAGATGCTGGAAACATCAGAAAAAAAAAAAAGAAGTCAGATTAAAGAGATGAAAATAGGCTTCAGTTGTCAGTAACATTAATGTTTTATTCAGAACTTTACAACTCTGCCCACTGCAGGGGAAAAAAAAAAAAAAAAGCAACACAGAAAGAGGCTTGAGAGAAAATAATTTAAGAGAGATCTTACCTTCTATGCGATGCATAATTTCCTGTTATGTGACCAGAGCCATCACAACCAGGAGTAGGGCACCTGCAGAGGCAAGGGAGGCTCAGATTAGCCTGGGGATGTGAGCAGGGGATCGACATTCTGTGACAGCTCTTCTCAAACAGAAATCTGGGCACTGTCAACACAGGAGCAGGTTTTTTCTTCCTGCCCCTTCCCCCTCTGTAAAGACAAGATTTGGCCTGTAATATCCGTGGTACTGAAGTCAATGCATCTCTGCATGATGAGACACTGGAGAGGGACATCTGTGGGATGTTGGGAGCACAGGGAGTTGCTGCTCGCCTATGAGGGGACACAGGGAACAGCTCAGAAGCTGATCATGAGCTAAAATTCCCCTCCAGGACAGAGCTTGTCCTCTTGAGGAAGCCATAAGAAGACAGAGGGACCATCCAGGGCCAGGAGGATGGACCCAAGCAGAGACAAAACCCAGAAAAACAGCTGGCAGCTCTGGACAGCAGGGCCACCATGGCCACTGGCAACAGAAGGTGTTGGCTCAGGTCTGGGTGACTTGGAGAGCATAATATCAGTGAGGGCAAATGGGCAGCCCACGGCAGGAGGGTCCTCAGAGTGCAAAACTGGCCAATGCTTTCGGAAAACGATGAAGGAACAGGAGCAAAAAGGTTAGGTTTGCCCTGGGTCCCCTCCTTCCACGTCACCGTGGGCAGGGAACACGGGGTCAGCAGGGGGACAGCACCTGAGGGGCCTCGGGCTGCGGGTCCCGGGGTCACCACACACGGTGCTCCAGCAGTTTTTGGTGCGGAATCTGCCCCTCAGTCCTCAGCCTCTGCCTTACAAAGAGACCTTTGGTGGGGCATCCGCGGCCCGGAATTTCCAGGTGAGCATCCAGCGCTTTCCAGCAAAGGCTGGAGATCACTTCTGTGATCGCCCAAAGCCGCACAAAGGCTGCGGGGGCTGCGAGCCCACCCAGCGGCACGGAGAGAATGGCCCGAGTCAAGCTCCGCATCATTAAGGGCTCGGAGCGAGAGCGGTGAGGGGACGTAAAGCACCGCAGCACAAAGATCTGTTCCCTGTGCTGTAGGTGACGCGGCGGACATAAAAGTTGTCATGGGGACAAGGAAGAGAGGCGAGGAGTGTTTGCAGAGGATGTGCACGCCAGCCTGCCAATTAGCCAGGGCTTTTTGAGTCAAGTGATTAGGGCCGGGGGCGGGGGTGCGGGCAGGAAATCGGCGGTGCTGCCGCAGGACGAGGGGGAGATGCTCCGCTGCTCCTGAGCAGGGCGAGCAGAGCTCAGGGCACATCCATGAGCTTGCAGAGCGCCCCTTCTCCTCGCGGGAGGGGTTTTCGGTGTCCCCACTTTCTCCATCCCTGTTTTTAAAGCCCCCGGTGCCTGGTTTGGATGCAGCAGGGCAGGGGTTGGTGTCACCAGTGAAATGATGGGACATGTGGTGATGCTCCTGAGGTCAGTGCCCTTGGGAAAGGCAGGATGCTTTCCCAAAGGCTGGACAGGGCTCTGAGCAGCCTGATGGAGCTGAAGGTGTCCCTGCTCACTGCACGGTGTTGGACTTGAGGTCCTTTCCAACCCAAACTATTCTGTGGTTCTACACTGGTGCTCTGGCCTCCGAGAGGCAGTGGAGCAATGGTTTCCACAGGTAGCTTTAGTTTGGCAGCTTGAAAAACAGCTTTTTTAAAAGCTTTTCTTTTTGTTCAGAAAATATCAAAATTCTCCTCTTTGCAGCAGCTCTGAGGGAGACTTTGGCATTTGCAGATCACTGAATAATCTCCAGTAGCTAAAAAAAATTTGGCACCTCACCTTGGGTAGGAGACCAGGGACATATCCTGGTCCCAGAGGGGACCCAGGGAAGCTCAGGGTCAGGAAAGCATAAATGCACATGTGACTGGTGCACTGAGAACAGGGACACATCCAGCAGGACCTCAATGAGGGTGCAAATTCTTCAACTCATTTGGAATTTACAGGTTTGGGAGATGGCTGTGATATTTCCCAGCTCTACACTGTTCCAGCGGAAAGCAAAACTATTTCTCTGTTGTTATAGCTTCAGGGTGGGAGGAAATTATGAAAACACTAACACGAAACTCTTTCTTCCTTTCAGGACTTTTAAAGAGCAGAGAGAAGTAATTTGATTTTTATTTTTAATTATCTGGAGACAAATCATGCCAACAGAGACCTTTTATTGCATGTTCCAGCCTGGAGGTATTTTTTTTTTATACCAGGGATATTAACCCCTGAAATAGAATTTATAATAGAAACACTGACATGGTCTTATCTGGAGTTGTGAAAAGTTATGACTGTGCAATCTATAATATCTCAACATCCCTTCCTCCCTCCTCTGCTCCCATCCTCATCAGGACATAGAAGAAAAAGTAGTATGGGAGGAAATAATATTAACAAGCTTCTTTTGGGCCAGAAGCCTCCTTTTTTACGCAGCATTTGTATACAAACCACTGGCATTGGATGCCAGAGGGGAACAGGGAAGACTGGACAGAAGGCTTGGTCTCGAGGATGAGCCTGTTTGCTTTCTGTCTAGCCCTTACTGGAAATGGCCACTGCTCCTGAGAGCTCTTAATATCTATAACACTAATTGTCTGATCACTTGGCTATTCTTTCAAGCTGTTGGAGAAACAGCAGTTCAGCAAAGCTCTCTTAAGAGGTCCTTTCAAAAGGTGTATGGTCTGTAGTGTGTGATTAAGTGTACTTAGCACTAATCACAGCAGTCCTCGCCATCCACCAGCATATTCTATTAATATCAACTAATCCTGCCTCTTTTTCCACCTCTGTCATAAGGAGCAGGTGGTTCACTGACACTTTTTCTGGCACTAACCCCACACTGGTGGTGGAGCACAGGGAAGTTCAGGAGCCACCACAGAGGGATTTGGAACTTTTCCAATGCAAAGGGGCTGCCACTCACTCACCCATGGCTCCAGAAATCCCTTATTGCTGACAGGACACAGCACTTTTGGTTTCTTTTCGTGATGACCCTGGGCAATGTGAAGCCCTTCATGAGGTTTTACTCTCAGTGGAGGCTCCTTAGTTTTAGTTATGACTATCTCAGTGTCTAAATGATCCAAAAACTGGATCCAGCAAAGCTGGAAACTCAGAGGACACTCAGCCTGAAAGGATAGGCTGGGCCCAAGAAAGAGATGGTGAAAAAAATTCACAATGAGCTTTACCCCAGAGATTCAGATTGGGTGGAGAGGGTTGGGGTCTCCCCAGTATTCCCAACTAAATACAATTCCACCTTTCTTTAGGGAAGGCAACCTAAGAGAGCATTTGGGATACCCACCTGTGAAGAATAAACTCATACTGAAAAGGAGGAGTTTGGAGAAGACAGCAGCAAGGCTGAGTATGAGATTAAGAGGAAGATACTTGAATGAAAATGTCAAAAACAGGTCCCTCCCTTCAGAAACAGCAATAGAAATGGGGAAATTTGGATTTCCAAGACCCTTTGACCCCTGGCTCAGGATCTGGCCTCACCAAGCTTTTGCTCACTCCCATTTTCATTCCTTCACAAATCATAGAAATGAAGAGAAACCTCTCCCACTGCATCCCAAACAGCCCCTAAAATGTTGCATAAAAATAGCACCCCAGGTTCTCCACAAGAGTTGGCTTTGCTGTGTGCTGGCAGTGAGTTCCCAGCTGTGTCTCTACTCAAAAATAAATCCAGGCTTTGGATTATTCAGGATGGACAAAAATGTTAAATGAAAAGGGTTTATGGCCCAAACTAGGCAACAAGAGCTTGGGAAAAGATGCCAAGTGGAAACAAAAATAACATGTCTGCAGGGCCCAGAGGAAACCTGCCAGGGGTCCAGGTTATTTCCAGACATCACCATCAGCCCCCTCCCCAAAATTATCCTTCCTCCATGCCATTGCCTCTTCAACGCAGCAGCTGGAAGCTGGACTCCACCAGAGCTCCTCGTAGGCAGGTTTTTATCAACTCTTTGAAAGGAGAAGGGAGGGGATGGAAAAGCAAAAGCAGAGCAAGAGGTGTGGGGGCAGGAAGGGAGAAGAGAGAAAAAAAGGGTGGAAATAAAGAAAAAAAAGGAGTTCCAAGTTGAGCGCAAACATACTTGAGGTCAGCAGAGTGGGCAGCCATGAGGTTTCTGAGGCTCTTGTCAGCAAGAGGACAACCAGAAAGGCTGAAAGAGAAGAGATGGAATATCTGGATAAGCAAAAAAAAAAAAAAAAAAAAAAGAAAAAGAAAAAGGAAAAAGAAAAAGGGCTGGGGCACGGGGAGGGAGAGGGGCAACAGAAGGGGGGAGGAAACAGAACCAAACTATCCACATGGTCACAAACTATAGCAAAAGAAAAAAAAAAGTTGTTTTTAGAGTTCAAACCATGAAAAATATGGCAACCCACCTGCGGTGAGAGGCATAGTTCCCCGTTATGTGTCCACTGCCATCACAGCCTGGGGTTGGGCAACTGGGCAACAACAACAACAAAGAGCATAAGTGTGGGAAAGGAGTGGATTCCCCAAGCCCCATGGGAGAGCAAAGCCAGCTCAGGGTCTTTTGGGCTGTCTCAGTCCAGCCCTGCTGCCAGACCCCTGACACCGGCCCCATCCATCAGACCTGGGTGAGTGTTTCTACATTTGCACGGACATAAACCAGATCTTTCTCTTTCAGCTCCCCTTCCTCCCTTTTTAATTCTAAAAGATCATAAGGATCCTAAAAACATAATTTTAAAAAATTTTGAAAAATTGTGGCAGAGGCAGAGAAAGGGTTTAAAACCCTTTGCTACTGGGAGGTCTTGGTGGCAGTGGGGGACTGCCAGCAGCCTGCTGGGTGACACAGCCTGACAGACATGGCCACCCCTGGCTGCTGCTGCCAGGTCGGATGATTCCTGCAATACTGAAACTGGCTGCAGGAATCATCTTGTGCAGATTTCAGATTTGAATAAGGTGCTTCAGATTTCAGCTTTCTGATTTTTTTTTTCTCCCAGCCCTTTCAGCTGCAAAGAAAAGCTTGCAATCTCTGTTTGCTGCAGAAAGGGAATGACAGTAACCTCTGGCTGTGCCTGGGGGCAGTGGGAAGATACAGGTGAGGGGCACCAGCCTGGAAGTGGCACAAGAACTGCACCCACACAGAGCATCAGACACAGCGGGTGAGTCTGCTCCTGAGTTAACTACAGCTAATTCATTGCAGCCCTTGGGCCAGAGAGGAACAAGGATATTAAATGGGGATGAAAGGCTCAGGGCTGCCCACGACACCATTTATTTATTTCAGGGCTGTTTCCATTTAGGAAATTTCTCTACCGTCACAATAAAATTAAAGCACAGGAGGACTTCAGGGCTCTACCTCAGAAATTGTTGTTCACATCACTGGTGGTTTTAAAAAGCCTTTAGAGCTTTGTGTAGGGCAGCTGGTCTGAGCCTTGCTCATTTAGGGAAGATGCTGGTACTGCTCTGCCCCCACAGATCTCCTCCCTGCCTGGCTGCTCCCTCAGCCCCCTGTCTGCAGATAATGAGTGAGTTGGATGAGATCAGCAAAACAGTGCCCACTAACACCCTGTGTGATGCGTGGGAGGGTCAGATGCTCAGGAAAGCAGCCAGGAACAGCTGGGATGCCTGGGAGGGGAAACCTCCCCATCACAACCTCCAGGCTGACCCCCATGTGCTGTTAGAGCAGAGCTGTTAGACCATGTTTGGCTCAAACTCTTAAACATTAACCATTCCTGTGGGAATCAGTGTGGATGCAGAGCCATATCCCATCTAATAGGGCAGATCTGGGTCTGTACTTCCACCCACACGATGGACAGACAGGTGTGAGCTGGGTCAAGTTCTCTCTCCAATGCAAAATTCAACACAACAGCAAACTTGCTGCAGCCCCAGGTCACGTTTTGTGTTCTTGCAATATCACAGTGCTGGGACCCATTGCTCTAAGCCAACAAATCCTGTCTTCTCAGTGGGACGTCTTGTGTTGAACCCCCTTCAAGAAGGTGCTGAGATCCCTTGGGTGTTTTTGGCTCCACAGCATCAACCAGTGTCCCAAAACAGGGAATCAGGACATTGGGTAAGCACAACCACTGTGCCAGAAACACTCTTGCAAGAAAACACCAGGGAAAACTGGCCCTGGAAGGAGTTTCCCACAGCCCTGTCCATGAATCCTGAGAGCACCAAGCTCTCAGGTTCCTTTCATCATTGCAAAGCAAGGCCATGTAGGAACATATTTTACCTCATTGATCAGCAGTTGTAGGAGGATGAGTAAGATCAATCACAGTAATAAAGGGAGATACAGTTCTTATTTTTAAAATGTATTTACTAATTTTGTTTCCTACCATCCTGACTAAGCACATATTAATAGATTTTGGAAGAAGAGACAAGAAGGCAGGACTTACGTGAGCAGCTCTTTCTTGATGTCCTTGGAGAGGAATTTCAGCTTGAAGTTGGTTAAAGTAACTTCACCTGGGTATTTTCTCTCTTCAAAGTTCTCCTCTGACACTTCTTGCTCATCAGCTTCCGAGGAGGCAAAAGAGTGAGCAGCAGGCTCTGACTGCAAGGAAAGGGGCAGAGTTGTGGTGTGGCCATTGCTGCTGAGCTGTGGTGGGGAAGGATCCCAAGTTCATCCCAGCTGAGGGTTAGTGCAGCATTGCCAACACTCCTGAGCCCCCTGCAAGCACCTCTGTACCCAACCCAGAGATCCAGCAGCCTGTAATTTCCTGGGTTTGTAGGAGAAATGCGTAAACCACGTCTGTGCAGGGATTTACACGTGGCTTTCCCAAGGTCTTGAAGGAATGAAATCGGTGCAATCCCCTCACACTGTTCCTCAGCAGCCTCCCCATGGGCAAAGAGGCAGGTGATGCTCCCAGAGCTGGGCCCCTCACCCCAGCCAAGGGGTCATGGCTGGATTCCCCACCTGCAGGATTAATGTCAGTGTCATGCAGGGCTGGAGCTGCTAATGGCAGATATAAATCATCCTGAAAAACATCACCAGGACCAGCACTGCTGCAAGGGAGTTGACAGGATTTATAATGAAGAAAACACTGCAGACCCATGGCAAGGGAAGTGGTGAGCTCTTCCTTTGCAAGGGCACCCCAACAGATCCAAGAGCAGTTGCTTCCTGCCTGTTTTTCCTAGCTGAGTCCTGATACCACTGACAAAGGCAGAAATATTTCTGTCCTTGGCTTAAAGGGCAAACTGGGGGTTCTGGGGGGGAAACTGGACCACTGTGCAGGCAAATATGGCATTCAATGTCCCCTGAGTTGTTATTCAAACATCAAGAGCCACCGCTCACCTCCTCTGGCTCCTCTTCCCGCTGACGGTTTGGTTTAGTGTAGTCAATGGGCCCATCCCACTCATCCTGGCGGGAGGTCTGGCTGGACTGGGGGGGAGGTCATGGTGCTGCTCGTGGCACTGGTGCTGTTTTGGCGCTGGGACACGTCTGGGGACTTCACGCTGGGACTACTGCTGCAGCTGCTGCTGCTGGGGAAGGTGCTCTCCCGTTTGCGGTGTTTGTTCATACTCAAGTCCAGAGTCCCATTTTCATCCACCTCAATGTCCATGGACTGAAAGGTTGGAAACACAACCAATGTTAGCAGCTGCCAGAAGTTCCCCATGGGGATCTTGCCCCCGTTTGTCTTTTGCAGTGCAGTGGGCAGGTTTCCTGTCCCATCTCTGTCGGGTAGGAGGAACTGAATAAAAAGGGTGGGTGTTTCCTAAATATTTCAGGAACATGTCATGCAAAGGCACTCCTCTACTACCACCAGTGAGACATTTTGACTCAGTTGATTGAACATGTAGGAGGCCTCATGGTATCCAAAACATCTGCCCAAGGTTGGGAGTGCTCTATGGGACATTGAGGAAAACCTGTGTTCCTCTGAAAAACAGCTAGAGATCAGACTAGACACAATGGGGGAATCTCAAATGGCATCAGATACAGGTCAGGGAACAACTGAAACCAGCTCTGAGAATCATAGAATTACAGAATTGTTTGGGCTGGAAAAGCCTTCTGAAATCATAAAGTCCAAACGTTTACCCAGCACTTACAATCCCACCACTAAACCATGTCCCCATGTGCCACATCCACCAGTCCTTTAAATCCCTCCAGGGATGGTGACTAGGTGATATTTTTCCTAATATCCGGTCTCCGCCCCAGACTTGGCTTGGGAATGATGCTCATCTCACATGGGTCATTTGAACCATGAGGCACCTCCACATCACTCTAAGAGCCAAGTCTCCCTCCTCCAAACCCAAAGTGGGGGAGCTTAAAGGGTGATTTTGGATGAGTGCCTTCATTCTCTCTCTATTCAAAAAAACAAAAAGAAGGATAAACCAAGGTGTTTCTCCCATCCCAGATTTCAGGTTTGGCCCCTGGGCAGTGGTGCCTGGGCACTTTCACCCACCTTGCCGGGGGCCTCTTGCTGCTTGGTGCTGAGATTCTCGGGCATCTCCCAGCAGCGGGTGGAGAGGTTGAGGATGGCGGTGGCCGCCATGTGCGCAGCCTCAGCGTCGTGGGAGTAGTCGAAGCCTGTGGAGGAAGATGAAGTGCTCTTCACGTAACTGCTGGAGGGGCTGTGGCTGGGGGAAGAGGCCTTTGGAAAAGGTTTGGCTGGAATAAAAAAGAGAGGGAACAACACAAGGCTAATGTACAAGCGGCATGAGCAGCAGGGGAAGGTTAAGTCAGTGTGGCACAGTTAATGTATGCACAGTTCCCGGGGTTATTCCCAATCCAAGGGCTGGTTTGTTGCCTGGGACGTACAACAGGAGCAGTGCTGGCTGCAGCTTGTGCTTGGTGTGAAAGGTTAATTCATCAAGTGACTCTGCCATCAATACCCAAAACACAAGTGCTTTTCTTCATTAGAGCTGCTCCTCGGTGGAAGCAGTTAAAAGAGAAAGCTTAGGGAAGCTTCCTGGCTCTTTTTTTTTTTATTGTTCTCTCTGTCCATAACTTATCTGCAGGGATGCCTTACAGGGAGATTTCTAGTAGCAAGTTTGAAAACTTTAAATTTATGAAATTACAATAATAGAAAAAAAACATGGTCATAAAATATGAGCTTCCAAGGATGACACTGGTGAAATATGGATTTTCTGACAGCTGACATATAATTTAAATACGCCAGAATAACAGGATTTATTACACAGCTGTGCACAGCTCCTATATGTCACAGCAGCAGCGAAGCCAGCCTGGAGATGCAATTTCTCTTCATACAGTGTGAAATGAAAGTATTTCTCAGGGTGAATACACAATGAAACTTTCCCTAATAGTAACAACTAATAACTCCCTATTAATAAAACTTGAAGCTGATCCCATTTAGGGGCCCTCGGTTGTTTCAGTGAGTACAAAATGGAGATAATCTGATTTAGAAACAGTCGCAGGATTGTATTCTGAATCAGTTATCAAAGTCTTCCAATTCCTAATTCATTCCACCATGCTCTTTCTGGGGAAAACCATCCCCCCTTTCGTGGGAGGCTCACCCGGGAAAGACTCACAACCGTTGGCCTGATCATGGCAAAGCAAAGCCAGCCTCAGCTGATGCAGCCACGGAGTAAAGTGATTTCATTATTCCCATTACAAACTCATAGTATAAGACACTATAAAATACTAATCTTCCCCAGCACTGCTTTCTTCCTCGTTGTGTGCGTATATAATGCATATTGACATTAATGGGAGTTATGCACACACATGCGGGGGAATATAAATCCCCCTGGATGAAGATCTCTTTAAAATAAGTTCTCAGTGAAAGGAGCAGATTTCCCTGCTATGATTGGCAATCATATTCATCCTGTCGCTTTGATTAACTCATTGGAGGTTTGCCCACATGGTTATTCTTGTGTCTGGCTGCTTGTTTTCCTGTCCAGTTTAATCCATGTCTTCGAGGCGGGGCACAAGTATCCGCCAACCCAACCTGACAATATCCAGGATCGGGAGATGCCAATTTCAATTTCACACCGTAGGCTCAGTGATGGTTTTCCATTTCATAAGTATTTCTACCACTAATAGACTCGCAATCAGCAAATTAGTGAAATAAGTGATGAGAAAAAATAGAAGGGATTATCCTAGTGGGTCTGCTGGAATTATTTTTGTCAGTACAATTACCCTGAAAATTCTTTGCTAATATTGCAAATAACACAATCTATTCAGCGAGAGAATCACTTGTACTGGGAAACAAATTACTTTTCCATCAGCCCTAACCCAGGATGACAGTGGCAGTTGTGCTCTCTGGCCTCCATCCAATTTCATTGTCTGATCCTGTACAGATTTAGTACTGTAATAAAGGGAGCTCCCATTGTAGTGCAACAACCGGGATGCTTTCAAGTACGAGCACTTTTTTAGAGAGCAGCTGCATCAGGATTAAACAGGATTGTGGAAGTGGGATTAGCCAGACCAAAAGCCCTCTTGAGGCTGCTGACTTCTACAAACTGGGCTCCTAAATAATTTTTCTTCCCCTCAAAAAGATGTCTTGATGTGCACAGTTGGTGTCAATTAGCACATTTGCATGGGCTGTGTCCCTCTTGCCCCTGGCAGCTCAGCCCCTCAGTGTTTATTCAGCCATTTTATTTTCACCCAGAGTTACAACCAGTGCAAGGTCCTCAGAACAGAGCAGAAGTGGGTGGCTATGGTAGGAAAGAGCTGGAAGATAGAGGTGGGTGATCGATGGGTAGAGCTGGAGAGCAGAGCACTGCAGAGAAGACGAATGGGGGGGAGTGGGTCATATATAAGATGAAAGAGAAGAAAAGTGTAATCCATTTAGCTAGATGAGGAAAGCCAGATCAATAGATATGAGCTGCAAAGCAATGGGGACCAACTGAGGACAACTGTGTAACTTATCCCACCTCAAGACATCACTCAGATTAATGTTCCCACCACAGTTCTTCCCAAAGCCCAAGCCAAAGAGGCTCTCTGCCAAACAAAGCTTTCCCAGCAGCCATGGACTTTCCTCACCATCAAAGGTGCCCACCTTGGGAACATCTCACCCTCCCCATCCCAGGAGGGTTCAGCAGCTCAGCCCCAAAGCTCTCCCATCACCCCACAGCCACAATCCCAAGAGTCTCGCAACACACTGAGAAAGGCAGAAAATGCAAAAACTGAGTCCATCCCTGCCCCCAACTTACATTTAAAGGCTTTAGGTGAGGTTTCGCTAGTCTGAATCTTTGGGGCAAGCATGCGTTTGCCAAAAACCTGAGCATCAAAACTTGCATAATCGAAGGTGACCTTGGAGTACTTCTCCAGCTCCTTGGCCAGGTTGGCCCGTGGGGTTGCTGGGACCATGTTGGGCCGGTAGCTTCCATACTGAGGGATCTCCAGTTGCTTCACAAAGCACATAGGCCTGAGGATGAAACAATGAACAGCAATTATTTCTCTTTTCCTTGACGAGGTAACTGTTGGGAGGGGACCAGACATGATGGGGGTGCAGCTGCGCCTTGTTCCTGAGGGCTTTCTGGGGACAAGGAGGCAGTGACAGCCCTTTTGCTCTCCCTCAGCAAGTCTGCATCTGGTTTGGATCTTTAAGTTTCCACTTTTAATTTTTTTATCCTTTTTTACCTTCTTTTTGTTTTCCCTCTTTTTAGGCGAATTATTGAGGTGCTAACCTCCTCCAACACAATGCTCTTGCAGGCTGTCAAGGTGTGGCAGCATTTTCCAGAAGAGAACAAACTTGGGCATCACTCCCTCATGGGACCCATGACACAGGGTGGCACACAAAGGCATGAGGACCCCAGTTCAGCTCGGCTGCCTGCTGCAGGTTCACTGCAGAGGGGCCAGGGCCTCTCCCCTGCCTGCAGCCCATCCTAGAGACCCGCTGCTACAGGGCTGCCTATCATGAATCAATTTGTCTTGCATATAAATTGTGTATAAATGGCCTATTGTTATTCTCCTTCCCGTGACCTCTTTCCACCAGAGAGTCCTCGGAGCGGGAGCTCCTTGGAGCATGGACTGTCCTCGTGATGTGCTCAGAGCGCTCCGCGCAGGCTCCGCTGCAAATAAATAAGTAATCGCCCTAAATGGCCTTTCCAAAGTAGCAAGAGCTGCAGCACCAGGGTGCTCAGCAGTCCTGGGGAGCAAATAAATAAATGAATCAGAGCTCGATGCCTTTGTGGGAAGGCTGCTCGGGGCTCGCACTGCAGTTTTTATCCTGCTCTCGCTGCAAAATAACCAACCATATTCCAATCCATCTGCAGCCCCATGAATCACATCAGCTACGGAAGCCAGCATCTATCAGGGACATCCTTAATGGGAGACAGCCCTTTCTCCTGGGAAGAGAGAGACGGGCAAAGTATCAAAATTAATGTGACTGGTTTGGTAACGAGTGGCAGGTTCCTCTCCTCTGAAAAGTGCGGGCTAAGGAAGAAAAGCAGGTGGACTTTAACACACAACTGCCGTGGAGTGATTTGTGTGTAGCCTAAATCTCCTCCTCCTCCTCCCCCTCCCTGAGCCTACCCTACTTATAATGCTGATATAATAAGCAGCCCTCGCTGGCGGTTTGTGCTGCGGAGCAATCGGCACAAGTGCCTTCTGCTGCACTGCTAAAACCCTTTGGCCTGTAGCCTCAGCATTAATTGATGCTACAGAAGCAATTCATTGTCCTCAATGCTCTCCCTGGGATCATCAATTAAATATCTCCCCACCTTGGCAAGACCTATGATCGTAATAACAGGACTCAGCAGTATCAAGATACAGCTGGAAGGAGCTGTGGCGGCTGTTCCTGGGAGCGGGGCAGGGCAGGGAGGGCTGGGGCAGTATGGGGATGTGGAGCTGAGCCTTCCTGTCCCCCTTACCTGAGTATCCGGTCGGAATTGGAGCTGGTCTTCGCAGGATCACCAGACTGGGTTTGTTGCTTTTCATGTGATTTGGCTAATTTTTCAGCAGCAGCAATGGGGCACCCAGATAAACTGTGGGAGTTGGTTGGGGTTTTATTTGAAGGAGAAAAAAAAAAAGAGAGAATGAAACCAAGCATGAGGAATGAGCACGAAAATTTTAATTTCATGTACCCAGAGCTGCACTGAGCCCATGAGAAGAATGTTTGCATCCTCCACACTGAACAAGAATTAGGACAAATTCATCTTGCACCTCATCAACACAGAATCATGGAGTCCTGAATTATAAAATGGTTTGGGTTGGAAAGGACCTTAAAGCTCATCTCCTTCCAACTCCCCTGCCATGAACAGGGACACCTTCCACTAGACCAGGTTCCTCCAAGCCCTGTCCCACCCAGTCTTGAAAACACTTCCAGGGACGGGGCAGCCACAGATTCTCTGGGCAACCTGTGGCAGGACCTCCCCACCCTCACAGGGAAGAAATTCTTCCAATCTAGCCCTGTTCTCTGCCGTTTTTAAGCCATTCCCCCATCCTGTCACCCCGTGCCCGTGTAAGAAGAAGGCAAAGGCGATACCTCCTGTGCGTGTTGCGGTTGCTGTTGACGTGACCCTGTCCTGTGCACCCGGGCGTGGGGCATTTCAACACGTTCTCGTGCATGGCCAGGACTTCAGAGCGACAAGGGGAAGGGGAGAAGGGAAGGGAAAGAAGAACAACTTAATAAAAATCAGAGAGGAAAAGAAAAAAAGAGAAAATCATCAAGCCTTGTATGCTGGTTTCCTAGAAATCAGGGAATGTGAAATGCTGTAATTAGAATTTGCAGAGGAGAAAAAGAAAAGGTTTACAAGGCATCAGTGCCCAGGTCAGTGCTAGATAAGCATCTCTGCACACAGCCTGGGCTTTCTCCTCATTTTCTGATTGCAATCCAGTTTCCCCTATCCAGCCGCTCCTCCCCACCCCTGTTTTGGAACCAGGTCTCCCAGTTTCAGGTAGTTTTAAGTGATTGAAATTGTAGCTCTGCTTTTTATCCTTAGGACTAGTCTTTGTTTGATTTTTTTTTTTAAATTTTTAATCTTCAGGATTATTGCTTCCTGCAGCACTGACCTTAAAAGTAAAGAAAATAATTTGATCTGCAAGCTTTTATAAAGCCCACAGCTTGTGTTAGTTATTTATTAATATTTTTGCTTGCGTTCCAGCCTGTGAAGATAGCTGTACTTCCTCCTTGTTTCTTCCAGTTCTGTGTTTATGTCAGGTCTGCAACCTTTGAAATTACTGATAAGGCAGAGCTCCTCTTTTTTTTTTTTTTTTTTTTTTTGGTCTATTATGCCATTATCATAAACATATAATGTTGATTTTTATGTGTCTGTACAGGGAAAGCTATTTGGGATGCTGGTAGAGAGGTAGAAATAAAAGCTCTCTCTGTGCATATGTATATACAAAAATCTGTTATGAAGATGAGAAATATTTTCTGTAGAATAGGTGAATCTTGGTATAACTCCTTGGGAATTTTGCAGTGATGAGAGCACAGTAGACTCAGCCATCCTGCACTTCCTGAATCATTCCTCTCCTTTCCTGCATGGCAACATATTTGGATAGCAAGGAAGAATAATATCCCCTTTTCCCCAGCGTAATATTCCAAGTAGGGAAAAATATATGACTTTCAGTGTAAAGATGGGCACTTTTTAACACACCTCTGGAGGTGGGCAGATGTTTTTAAAGCCCCTCTGATTTTCAGAGAAGGGATCTCCCTCTCCACAGGATGGTGCTAAAAATCCTTTAAGAAGGACAGGACTTCCAAGTAAATCCCCATCAGGTTTCCTGTGATTAGCGATAACACTTCAGTGGATAACAGCACCCGGGATCAACTTGGAAAAGCACCATCCCATACTAAAAACTCTTGTCATACTCCAAGGAATAACATCAGACTTGTTCTAGGGACTCAGTCATAAAATTCATATCCTTTAAGAAATTCCCCCAAGAAAAATTAGGCTCTGGACTAATTGCAGCAGCCCTTGGGGTCCCACCATGTACTCACTCTCAGGGGGGATCCTGTCTTTGTGCGGACAACCGGAGAGGCTGCGATGGTGAGGGTAAAGCCCCGTGACGTGGCCAGTCCCATCACATCCAGGAGTTGGACATTTGATTTCTCGCTTCTCGGGTCTTGAAGGATCTAAGGATTGTGGGGAAAGGGGGTTGGGAAGCAGATTAGTGGATTTGGAGGGGAAGAAGTGGAAAGAAGCGCTGAGGATGCTTCACACTGCCTTTCTAGTCAAGCAGGGAGACACCTTTGGATTTGGAGGGGTTTTTTTTGGAGGTGGAAGTGTAGCACTGGAAGTTTCAAAAATTGAAATTAGCAAAGTGATTTGAGGAACTAACACAGCTCAGAGCATGGAGCCATTCACAGCGACTGAGCAGGCAGCTGGCTCAGAGCTGGGGGGTGCTGAAGCCCCTGCCATTGTGTTTCTGTGGCCAGACTCCTATCACTACCTTAAAACCCAGTTGGATTTTAAACCAGCCCTTCTGCTCAGGCTGAGATTTTCAAGGTTAACTGACAATTTAGCCAAGCAATTCCTCTGCTTAGAGAGGGAGAAACTCTGTGACAGTGTAGAGGACACCATCATTTTGTGCATTCATTGTTGATCTCTAGGTTGTCCCCATCCCTCTGGGCATTGAAGATTCGTGGTTAAATTCCCCCTGTGGGCTGTGAACTCCTCCCACCCCTATCAGCCTAATAGTCCATGCTGAGCAGACAAGTTCAGCTCTTCCACCAGGAATGGGAAGAAGTGAGATCCACAAAGGTTTGTCCCCTACCTTTGCCATAGTAGCTCTTCCGGATGCTGTCCAGCGGTTTGTTCTGCTTGTCCTCCACCTGGAAGTGCTTCACATGCTCTCCTGGCAGCCGGCTGGGCTCCCGCACAATTTTCACCTGCTCGGCTTTCAGGGCAATGGCTTGTTCCAGCAGCCCCAGGTTCCCCCTGGTCATCATGTCGTACATCTCCGACTCGTCAGTCACGGCTGATTTCTGCGAGCGGGCGTCATCGTCCTTGTCATCATCCGACCGGACCTCCACAATGACCGAGTACTCGGGCTTGGGGCTGAACTGCCCTTCACAGTGGCTTTTCTGGGTGTCCTGAGAAGTGTGAGGAGCTTCCTCGCAGATCACTTCAGGAGCCATCTCCTCCTCCTCTTCATCTTCCTCTTCTTCCTCTTCCTCCTCCTCCTCCTCATCCTCTTCCTCCTCTTCCTCCTCATCGTCATCCTCCTCATCATCATCCTCCTCATCCTCTTCTTCTGCTTCAGCCTTTTCCAGTTTGCAGGACTCCTCTCCGTTGGCGTCGTCCCGGGGCTCCGGACACAATTCGCTGCTGCGCTCACTGGTGACCTCGATGACCTCCTCTGCATCCTCCGTCTGGATGATGATCTCCTTGTCCTCCTCCGCCAGCTCCTCTCCCGCATCCTCATGGACCAAATGCACGACATTGGATGCCGGCTTGGAGCCCTGCAGCTCTGCTTCGGGCAGCTGCCCTTCGATGGCGAGGGTTTCCTCTGCTATTTGGCCCAAGTTTAGGAGAGAGTTGGCGATTATTTCTTGGTAGCTGCTGTAGTTGGCCTTGCTTGGCCCAGATGTACTTGTTGCTGTGTTTTGTCCATAGTGGGTTGATTTTGCTGGGCTTCTCTCTGAAGCGGGGAAAGGAAGAATAGAAAGAAGAAGGGAAAAAGAAAGAAAAGATGGAAGAGGAAAAAAAAAGAGGAAATTATAAAAGGAGGAAAAGACAAAACGAAGAAAAGAGAAAAGGAGGGGAATGAGGGAGAGTGAATAAAATTGAAGGCAAAGAAAATTATTAGATAAAATACAACTTTGTTGTACTTAAACTTAATTGAAACCAGAGCCTGGAAGTTCCCCCCCCTGGAGCAGCCTAATTTATTGAATTTGGGGATGGCAGGTAGAAAGAGGATTCCCACACAGGACTCAGATGTTCCCACTGCCTGTCCCATCAGCAGATTGACACCCCCACTACCAGAGCTCCCCAGGCCAGGGCTCCATACCGGTGAGCAGGGCAGTGTCAGGACCCCAGCTGAACATCCATGTCCTTTTCCATGTCCTTTCCTGTCACTCCTCTGCTCTTGGACAGTGCCAGATCTGTCCAGGCAGGAGGCTCCTGCTGAGCCCCTCTGTGGGACCCTGGCTGCCTTCCCCACCACACAGCAAGCTCCTCTGTGCTTTTCATGGGTCTTTCCCTAGGGAGCATGCCTGATGCAAAAACTCTCATTTTTAAGACACTGGAGGCATTGTGCCCACTCAGCTTAACCAGAGCATTGCCACTGTGCTTCTACCCAACCTAATACTGAGGGACCCATTCTGTACAGAACTCAGAAAAGCTGTAACTCCTGGCTGTTAACACCTCCTGCCCTTTCTTCACCTGCAGAACACAGCCCCACAACAAATAAAGATAAAGCACCTTCTGCTGCCTCAGGGCTGTGGGTCTCCTCCTGCTCCATTGCCTCTGCCTCGTCCTCCTCCAGCATCCCCTCCGACTCATCGGAGCCAGACTCCTCCTTGGCCTCGGCCTCCTCGCTGCCGTCGCTGTCCACGTTGTAGCCTTCATCCAAGGCCAGTTTGAGTGGGTGGGATTTCCTCTTGGACACCAGATGTTCGGCCTCCGCATCCTGAAGTTTCCTCTTCTTGGCTAGAGGGCAGCTTTGTAAACTGCAGACGGGATCAAGGAGCAGAGAGGAGGCATTGCTGAGTGACAAGGGCCTGGCTACCTCATCCCAGCCAGTTAGGCAAAGGCAAGAGGGACAAATACACAAATACCACCAAAAAAAATCATCCTGCACCCCACATTTTTAGCTGGTTTAACCCTTTGTGGCCAGATGCGTTCTTAGACCTTGACTTTGTGCAACTACACCAACTTTTTTCCAGAAATCAGCATACGGATGGTGGGATGTGGCATCCCAGGACTAATGCTGGTGATTGGCACCATGAAACCAGGCATGGGATGCAAACCAGCCCCTGGGACACATCCACCTACTGCTCCAATTTCACAATTTATGGGGTGATGAAAACCCTCAGTTAAGGCTTGCATGGCCTCCCAGGCAGCCAATGAGTTCCCATTTGCCTTCCCCATCCATAGAGGCACCAGGCAGACCAAAATCTCTGCCCATCAGCAGCTCCCACCAACCCTAGACAGCTCAGTCAGGTACTCCTGGCCAAGCCTGGGGTCTGTAGGAAGGCTGCTATCAGTCTGGAGTAGCAGATCCCCCAGGGTCCCTTGGGGACTAATGGAGAACCAGAAACAGGAAGATTTGGGGCAGACAAGTCGTGTTGCTGCTCTGAACCAGACTTTCTCCAGTGAATTTTTGGGTCTGTTGCTCACATTTTTTTCCATCCCCACTATCTCCAACCCCGCCTCACCTTCTGTGTCTCGCATACTTCCCACGGATATGTCCTGAGCCGTTACAGCCTGGGGTTGGACAGCTTGGGAGGGAAACAAACAACCATCAGGAACAGCAAGAAGATGCAGAGAATTTATTTTTAATTAATATTGTATAAACTACGGTCAGCTAAACAGGTCCTGTGCCCAAGGAACAAGCTCACTGCAAGCAGGAAGTTAATTTCCTTCAAATGGTTCAGTTTGTCCCCATGAATTCCAAGGGAGCAGGGCAGGAGAGCAGCCTTGCAGTTTGCTAAAAATTAATGAAATTACTCACCCCATTTAATTAGATGAACAGTTCACTATTGGTTTATGAGTATGTTTAATTAAAGATTTGCATGTGTGAGAGCAAGCTTTTAAAGGCAGCCAGCTACTGCACTCTGCCTCCCTGCTGCTACTCTCTGGTTTTCTTTTTCTCAGGAGGAAAACATGGGCTTTTCCCTTATCTGGTGGCTTGTCAGGGAGCTGGAGCCACTAAGTAACGTGTGTGTGTTGTGGAAGAGCAGACTGGGACTTTTTCAAGGAGGTTTTAGCCAGACACATTGAATGGAGATCACCAGGACTAAAATC
Organism: Petroica traversi; assembly: GCA_025920805.1. NCBI lineage: Eukaryota > Metazoa > Chordata > Aves > Passeriformes > Petroicidae > Petroica > Petroica traversi. The sequence continues at coordinate 1,747,291 of JAHLSL010000072.1, read as the reverse complement.
CTCAAAACCTCACTTTTGGTGGAATGGATGGGATTTAGGTGACTAGATCTCCCAAATCCCTGCAATTTTTTCCTGCTGCTCTGCAGAACAGGATGAGTTAAAGGCTTGCAGGGAGCTCTGAGGCTGCTCACAGCCCCTGCTGCCTTTGCTTGAGCATCCCTCACACGGGACCACGCGCCTCCCCTGCAGGGGTAATTAGTCCCAGCTTCAGGAGCTGTAAGGGCTCCAGATAAGAAGCATTAAAGCAAACATTTTCTGGCAAAACCAGATTATGGCATTGATTATAAGATGCCCAAGTGACTCGCCTGGTGTCAGAGGAATTCTGGAGTCGTGTAGGATTAATAACCTCATTTAGCACTGTATCACCCTCAGCCTGGGAAGCTGGAAGTGCTAATGAAATCTCTTGGTGACAGTGCAAAGGGAGAAGGCACCGCCAGCCCAGAGGGGATCTGGCCAGCCTGTTATGCTCTGAGTAAAAGACATGGGACGACATTAAATAGTACCAAGTGCCAAGTCGGGCTTTAGGGACTTGGAATTTCTGCTCTCAGCAGAGCTCAGCCCGGGAGAAGGCTAAGGACACGGTAGGTCTGGCTGCTCTTATGGGTGCAGCAACTCTGGGAGCACCAGCAGGTCATTAATGGTTCAACTCCCCAGAATAGAAGTCAGATCTTTGTGTTTCAAAAATAAAATTCAACCCAAAACCGGGACAGGACACTGCTGCTGAGCTGGCAGGAGAGTGGGAATCCTTCCTTCAGGGAGCCCAGCTTGTTTTAGGTTAGCAAAGCAAATGCTGAGAGGGCAAACGGTGGCAGCACATCTCCTAAGGGGGCAAAGTGCTGCGGGGAGGTTGAAGCTGCACCTCACGGCTCCGCCAGACAAGTTTCCCCCCCCCTTCCTGCTGTCCCCTTTGCTTGTGACCTGCCTTGAGCCCGGGATGCTGCACATCCTCCAGTGCCATCTCTTGTGGGATGGCTCCCAGCAATTCTGGCATCCACACACAGCCCCAGCCCCACCACACCTGGGGTCTGGCCTGGCAGCACAGTGTCCCCTCTCTGGCAGGACACTCGAGGTCACAGAGAACAAGTTCTCATCCCACTAACATGAGCAATCAGAAGAGAGAGTTTCCCTCTTCACTGCCTGTGATCTAAAAGTCCATTTAATTTTAATTGTCCTCAGTCCTAACTGAGCCTGCTCTATCCCAAGCAGCCCCGGCCACACTTTCAGTGACTGCACACCAAAAGACAGAGCAGTGTTTATGTCACCAGTGACTTGCCTGAAAATGGCCTTATTCAGTAGCAGACAAGAGCAGCTCTGATGAAGATGTTACAGGCTTTTATAAGTTTTCCTGGATCAATTATTCAACCCCATTTTTGATGTGGTTAAATGAAGCCTGCAATAGAAAGTTTGTAGGAAAGAGCCAAGTGTTCGGCATGGAAGCAGGTGTCAGTTTGGGATGTCTCTGGCTCCAGTGTGTTGATTTAATGCCTTTAAAAAGCACCAGCACCAAGGTTATGCTCTACATGCTCTGGGCCAGGCTTTCCTTCCCTCCTCCCCTCTCACTGGGGAGGGTTCATGTATTTTGGCAGGAGTCCCGAAAGGGGAAACTGGCTTCGAGGTCTATTAAAGCTGCTCTCCATCCCTCAAGAGCCACCTCACCGACCAGTTCTCCCCCTCTCCGCAGCCTTCATCTGCTTGACAAAAGGGCTTCTTATTGTTATGCAGACGATGCCCTGCTTCCAATTAGTCGATTAATCGTCCAGTTATTCAGGCAATTAGGTGACAGCTGCAGAGATGGCTTTGTGGAGCACTCTGTCCTGCCCCTTAGATATGTCACCTGCTCCAATTACCACCTCCACTCAAGTGTTCAGCAATAAAAGTTGGAGAAGGGGCATGCCCAGCGCTGGCTCCTCCCGGCTCTCCAGAGTAATAGGAGAGTGGAGGAGCAAAATGCTCTGAAATGGGGTTGGTTTAGGTCCAATTACTCTTTGACATACGCAGCTTTTGAAGGGAGGCTGCAAGGAGAGGCAGGCCCTGCTCTTAGTGCATGTCCAGGTTAAAGGCTCCTACCTCTGGCAGAAGGCCCTGGGCAAGGTTTAGTGGGAGCTTAGAGGTGGGGGAGGCTGTTACAGCTAATGAGAAGCTCTGGGGGGGGCTGCAAAGGCTCTGCTCCTGCTCTTCTGGCTGCTGCTGTTGGCATCCCAACACTGCTGAATGAGTGACAACGGGACCTCGGTGACTGAACAGGGGACATGGGGCTGAAGGAGCATCGGCACCAGAAGTAATGTGACAAATATGTGAAAAAACCCTCTGATTAGTAGGGCAGTGTCCCTAATGATCCTGAAACACAAACTGTGGGCATCAGGTTTGACTGGTGTTTAGATCTGGAGTGGGACAGCAGATGGCTGGAGAGTCTCCAGTCTAATGTGATCCATCCAGAGCTCCTGTCTTCATTTCTATAAATCTTGTGATTCCTCAGATGTGTTGTCTGGAGGTACCCGGAGGACTTGGACACAACACAAATAGAAGGCCCCCAGCATTAGTCCCCGGGGTTTTCTCCCCTTTTCCCAGCTGAGGGGCTTCTCTCAAGCCAGTCCCACCATGTGCCCCCCCAACCCCTCCCACGGCCAAGGAGGAGCAGGGTCCTTACCTCACCTCCTGGCCGATGAGCTCCGTGGGCACTGGGCAGAGGGCAGGATGCAGCAGTGGAAACAAACACAAGGTTAGAAACACCCAGGGGTGCCCAGCCCCCCCAAAACTCAAACTCTCCTGCCTGCAGCTGGGTTTCTCTGGCCTCCCCAGGCATCCCATTTGGAAAAGAAAGGGCCAGTCTATCCTGCTGTCCTTTGCTGCATGCCAGCCTTCAGTAAATTATAATCCTGCTTTGTAAATCCTTGCTCCTGTGCTGATTTTCAAGCAGGTGAGTGCGCATTGGCAGCATCAGGGGCCACCTCTCTTCTTTGAATCCGTGATGACTTTGAAGTCAATGGAACTATTCTGACATGCATGCATGTAACTCAAACACTACTAAATAAAGACTGAGTTTTCTCATGCCTTCGTCTCTCTTTTTGCCCTTTAAATTTGCTCATCAGTTTCTCCTTTCACAGTTCACAATTGTTTTCCTGCAATGGCCACCTTCACCTCTATAGCACCAGCATTTTTACTCCTCTCCTTGTCACAGCAGAGTGATGCAGGAGCCCCTGCCAATGCTCAGACATATGGTAGGGATTTTTTACTTGGGGTTTAGGGTAAAAAAGAGTTTGTAGGATTTTTAGGGATTATTTCCCACATGTGAATAAGAGGGCTCCTCACTGCTCACAACAAGAACATACAGCAACTCTACATCACAGCTGAAACCTTACATCCAGCCAGGAATCCAAATAATCAAGAGGGAAAAAAAAAATCCCTCAGCACAAGTCTAAATTTGCCCAGGCTAAAAACCATAACACGTTTGCTCAATTTGTTTGAGCTAATTGGGTTTCCTGGGATCCAGCTCCCGGTGGGATGACTCACAAGCTTCAACAAACTGGAGGCAGTGACGAGTCCCAGGGTGCAGGCAATAAATTACCTTTTCACATCGAGAAACCCAGATTCAAGCGTAGGAAAGGCAGGGTGTGAGAAAATAAATAGAATCAGGGTGTTCTCATTTGCAACCTGAACGAGCAGCTTTGTGTATGTGCAACAAAGCGGTGAAATCCAAGTATTCAAGCTCAGTTCAACACAGCTGGCAACATCTGGGTTTGGTTTTGTTTTTAAAAGGTGCAGATGCTGTGAAGAGCAAGGAGGAAGGAAGGTGAGGACAAAAGGAAGGTGGTCCAGCTCAGCTGTAGGATGAAGCTGCAGTCCCTGCAGCCATCACACCTTTCCAACCTTGTTGGTTCCTCACTTCCAGCCACCTTTGTCACTCGTCGCATCTACAGCCACAGAAGTGAACCAAAAAATAGAGAGTCTGGTCTGTAACCATCACCCATGGCTGTGGGACCTCCTGAGGTGACACCCTGGGCTCTATCGGAGCCTCTCGCCTTCTCCCAGAGAGAAAGAACATGAAGAATTTCCATTCTTCTTCTTTTTTATTTTTCTTTTTTTCTTTTTAAATCAGGAAATAAATCTCAATCAATCTTTGCATTAACCAGTTGTTTGTCCTCCCACCCCTGCCAGGGGATGGCCCGTTTGCTTCTCCAGCATGAGCTACTTCTGCCAGGCGCTCTCAGATGTGTGACTTCAAAGCTGCTGGCAGAGTGAGCCTGATGAAAGCCCTGGGAGCTGATCTGAAGCTCCAGTGATTGCCATCCCCTACAGCAAAGCAGGCACGGGGGCTTTTTTTCCTTATTTGCTTGTTATTTTCCTTCATCTGGGTGTAGAGGATGAGGGTTAAATATCATAAGGACCTATAAATTTTTTTTGGCTGGGACTTTTGCAGGTTTTTTAGACAAATTTCAGTTGGACATGGGAGGGGGCAGTGAGCATAACTTGAAGAGTTAAGTCTGGACTTGAAAAATGAAAGCCTGTTTGGAACAGGAAAGTGCAGGAAGCTGAGGTCTCCCAGTGCTCCAGCTCACCTCGGATAGACTTGGATCGCGTGCGTGCTCTCTTGTCATCATTTTCTAAACTCATCTGCAACAGAAAGAAAAAAATCATTACTGAAAGATAACCAGAAAATTGTCATTAAATGACAAGCTCCTATGTGGTTGCGGCTTTGTGTAAATACTGGGGCAGGTGGGAAAGCTTTCCTATGTTTGTGAGATGGAGGCTTCATACCTTCAGCCCATGGTGCTGAGATTTAGCAATTTTAAATTAATTTCCACATCCTGGGACACAGGAAGGACTTTGTCTGTGGAGTAGCACAGAGGGACAAACACCCAGATGTGTTGGCTGTGCCTGACATAGCCCTTGTTAAGGGCAGAGCTGATTTCTCTGGATTTACATCACAGACTGCTGTGAGCACCTGGCTGGAATGCCAACACTGAATCAGAAATCTCTGGATATGTGTCTGAGCTGATCTCCTGCCTGAAAAGGGCAATTTTTCACAAATGCCCTAAAAGAACAACCTCTCCTCTCTGCTTCAATTTGCCACAAAGAGGACTGCATCTAAATAACCCACAATGTGGACATCAAACACGAGGTCTGTGGGGAACACGGGCATGAATAAGTAACGTCAGGGACTTCAAAGTTCTGGATATTAATTAAACATCACCACATGCCACAAGGTAGCAGAAGGCTGAAGGGCAGCCACCTCTGGGGTGCAGCACCTTTGAAACCAGGCAGTGCCTGGAGGTGGGAGCAGGAAAGCAGGGACCTTCATGGCATGGCACAAAGATGTGGCTGGAATAATATAAATGAGATTTCATTAAAGTTGTCAAAGACGCTGCTGAAGTGGTCAAAGAACTGTTTTACGTCTCGTCCTTGACACAGGAGCTCTCTCTGCAGGCAGGAGTGTTTGGCAGTAGATGCCAAGGGGGAACGGCAAGATCAGAACGTGAGCAGGGAGAGGGATCAGAGCCTGGGAGGTTGGGAAGAAAATTTGGGTTTTACTGCAGTGTTAGCATGGGGGACATTTCCTCCAGAGATTACAAGGAGAGAGAAAAAGAGGCAAAGGAACCATTTACAAGTGGCATTTGACATAATAAAAACAAACTCTCTTTGGAATATCCTCTACAGGCCCAGTTAGAGAAGGAACAAATCAACACCTATATCATTCCTAAATGAGGAGGTCCCATGGCTCCAGCACCCCTGACAGAGCAGGGACACCACTAGCTGCTCTCCCTGGCCCAGGGGCAGGAAGGGAATGCACACAGAGCTTGTGCTGCCCCACTGGCAGTTGGGATGGTGCAGGTAGGGTGTGTGCTGCTAAATCCCCACGTGCACCCTAAAAACCTGTTTTGATGAATGCAACTCCCAGTTCCCAGCAGAAAGGTTGGGGCTCCTCACCATCAAAGGAGGCACTGCCTGGGGCTTTCCATGGTTTGGGAGCAGAAAGGAGGGAGGGAGGCTGCTGTGGCAGGCAGGGAGAGGGGACCAAGGTCCCCAGCCCTTGGGGCACCACAGCTAAAAACCCCTCAGAGAGGAGGGATGAAGTTTCCCCCAAGTGCCTCTCTCCTTCACACTGCCACCTTCCAGAAATTCAGTGTTAACATGCAATGATTTGTTAGAGGGGGAGGAAAGAAGAAAAAAAAATGGGACAGTGGGGGGAATCAAAACCTGGAGCAATTTATGCATCCTGTCAGCATTCAGCTCATGGCACGGCCGTGTTGTGCTCCGCGTTTATTACAATCTTCCCAATAACACAGCAGACAATTACTATAATTTGTATTTTTAAAGCCCCAGCTCCCTGTGGACCAATGGCTCCCGTTTAAAGTGTGGAGAGGAGCAGGTGTCACAGGGACTTCATTACATTTATGAGCCTTTCAGCACCGGCGTGCGCTGAGCTCGCTCCCTAATGCCGCCGCACGCCGCCAGCACCACGGCACTTTGGATTGCTGGGAGCCTCCAACCAACAGGAATTTTAAAGAGGGCTTTTTCTTTCTTTTTCCTCTTTCCCTTTCTTATTTTTTCCTTTTTTGATAGTTCTCTCGGGGAGTTGGTGTGCATTGGGGTGGTGACCTGGCAAAGTGGGTTTCCTGCTGATCGAAGTGGCAGAGGAGGTCAGGCTGTGGGAAGGGCAGTGGGCAGCGCCTGTGAGGCGCCAGTTCTGGTCAAAAAAGAGAGACTGGGGCCCACATGGGCAGCATGGAAAAGCAAGCAAAATTTCATTTTTCTTAGCCAGGCAGGTGGGATGGGCTCAAGCTGCTTGTCTATAAATGGGATGATCCCATTTCAGGTCACATTTGTCTTCAGGAGCGAAGTGCCAGTGTGTGAGCAGGCATCCAGGCTCCTCACTGCACCACAGCCCCTCGGGGTAATTCCTCCCATTGCCTCCCACTCCTCTTTCAAGCCAGGATCAAACACCCTGGGAAGACAGGAGACCACATGGGCAAAGGGGACAGGAGCCACCTAAGGCAGGGACAGACCCACAGAACCAAGGAATTCTCAGGGCTGGAAGTGATACCTGGTGACCCAAAGTTGCTAAGGACCAAAGAATGGAAAAGACAAATAGGCTGCCTTGCCAGGCCTATTACTTATATATTAAAAAAAAACAACAACAAAAAAAAACCCCAAAAAACAAAAAAAAACCATGACCCCCAAACTTCTAAGTTATAGGGAGTTTTCTTCATGGGGAAGACCCCATTACTTGTTTAGACAACTTGACACAGCCTCACCACTGTGTATTTAAAATGTTTCACTTACATCACCATTGGGATGGGGTGGGCTCTGCACTCCCAGATTCTGCTTTCTACAATCAAGCTCCTTTTTTCAGCCTAAGCCAACATCAGGATCATCCTCAAAAATCCTCATTTCCCTCCAAAGTGCAGAAACACCAGGAATAAGATCCATTTCGGAGCTCAGCCCCTGCTCCTCCCAGGCCACTTAAACGACTGACAGAGCCACGACTGCGCTTCTGGAGCCTCCGTGATATCAGGCTCAGATGCAGGAAGGTTACATGAAACCATTGTCCTTTATTGCTGCCTTCTCAGCCAGAGGCCCTCTAGACAGATCGTTTTAATGCGAAATTTCAGGTCACACAGTGCATGTTTGCAGTCCTGGGGACCAGCAGGGTATTTTCATTACGTCTCTCTCTTGTTCACATAACAGCCAGGCTGAGGAGCTGTCTGGATTTCACTCTTACTGCTTTAATTCTGAATGAAAACAAAGCAGTCCAAAAGGAAACCTGCAAATAAATTATTGCTGCCAGATGCCAGCTACGAGCACATTAGTCGGGCTAGAAAAGACAGAGGTTTATTCCACACCTCCTCACTTTATCCATGGGTTAGCTCTAAGATTAAATTAAAATAAGCATCCAGCAAGTTTCCTAACCCAACACTACAGGAAAGGACCCTGTGCTGAGTCTCAGGGAACTCTCTTCAGGATTCAGCTCAGTGCACTGCCTCTGGTAATCAGTGCAACCTTGGGAACATCACTTGAACTCTATGTGCCCATTTTCCCCCTCTTTTCTCTCTAAAAGTCAGAAATATCCGCTATCCTGTTTACCCTGCACTAAGGAGCTCCCTGACACGAGCAGTATACAAGTTATAATGGTAATTTGTCAATATTGCAGACCTAAATCAATGTTGTTCAGAGAGATTAACTTGGAAAAGAGTTTAACTTGAGCACAATGTGAATTTTAACAGTCAGATTCTACAGTAAAGGTCTTGTTCTGCTGCCAAGACAGCAATACAGCACGGATCTGAAGTTTCATTTCATGGAATACCTACAGAGTTGACATTTTCCTCTTCCTTCTTGTCTTAATACACATTTCCTTTCCAATGGGAGCCCAAGGAACATAGCAGAACACAAACCACTGGGAGCCCAGCACGTGCTGATGCCCAGGTGTGCCTGGGCTTCGACAGCTCTATGCAAATCTGCCATTAAAGGCACTGCTGAAATTCCCCCCGGTCAGCAGTAATACTTTATATGTATTCAAGAGCACCACGGAGCTCAGAGAAAATAAACATCCTGAAAAACCCTTCAGCTGGACAAAGGGAGGTGAGGATTCAGCAGGAATATTTTACTCTGAAGCAGCAGAGCTTCCATCGGTGCTTATTTGTGGATGCAGCAAAAAGCCAATTGCAAGAAGCAGCATCTGAGCTTTAAAGGGACAGACAGACACACACAGTGCCTCTATTTTTATTTTTAAACCCCCAAATTTATGTTTACCTAGCAGCAGAAGGAAAATGCCAGAAGAAATTTTTTTTTCTACAGAATTGTTGAAAAGGAGTTTTCTGCTTTGTCCTTCCTTTCTTGAAAATCCAAAGGGTCTCTTCTTTTGCTCCTCAAGGGAAAAGGCAGCAAAACTGCCTCTCAGTGATGATGGGCTTGAATGGCCTATCCTGATTTCTCCTCCCTTTTTTTTTCTTACGAGGAATTCTTCCTTGGCTTTTGCAGGCTGATCACATTTGGAAAGACCTGGATCTATGTCTCCAAAATTTTTCCCTTTTCCTCTCTTGTAAATTGCCATGGCATCCTTGTTCATTGCAGAAAATGAGGAGGACTTTGTCCTGCTGGGCCTTCTCTAGCTGTGAATTTTTTAAATAAATAAAGGGTGATAGAGGAAGAAATATCCTTGATCAACAATGTGCCTCTACTTTTAAAAAAAGGCTCAGTAGTAGCTCCCAGCTGCTATTTTATAACCACACTCTGAGATTCGGAGGATTTTTTTCCTCTCTTCTTCCTTTAGGGTCTTCCTAGCTGCTTGATTTAAATCCTCCTGACGTTCCACCTATTGTGAGTCCTGTTCTCGGCTGAATAAGCTCCCGCCTGCCTTTTGCTCCGACTGCTTCCAGGAAAGGACACCCTGCACGGTGTTCCCGGGCTCGGAGTCGGGGAGGAGGGGGGAGGATTTTGCCTTGACATGTTGAGATGCAAACCCACAGCTTGTACCCACCTCGAATGCGACACTCCAGCTGTGTCACAAACATCCTCCTGAAGCCGTGCTGTCACTTTGCATTTGCAGAAAGGGCCCAGCCCTCCCCCCCAAAAGCACCCAGTGCTGCAAGTGAGGCGCTGCCCGAGCGCTGCCGCTCCGCAGCGATGGCAGCAGCGTCCTCCACACTCGAGGGAAGCGGAGCAGAAAAGATGCTCCTAAGCATCACATCTGACACAGGCGCAGCTGCAGCGCTGCCTCCGCGGCACTGACAGCCCAGCATTGGGCTGGGTGATTTCAGAGGTTGTGCTTGAAGTTGACACACACTTCCCTCCCGACTCTCAGGAAGTGCTACAGCTCGCAATCCCAATGCCGGCAAGACCTAAGCGGCTCCATGCGTGCCGATGGCTCCCGTGCCAGAAGAGAAGGGGTAGGAAGAGGGGGAAAAAAATTGCAGGTCTTCAAGCTCATTGTTTTCCAGCTCACTGATAAGCCAGCTGCCTTTTCCGTGAGATTATCCTTGAGTGGCACGATGTGAGGGGATTGCTGAGGTGCATCCCTGCGAAGGGGACAGCAGGGATGGGGTTCTGGAGGCCCCACCACCATCCGGCCTACCTGTCCTGACAGCAGTCAGCCCTCACCAACAACTGCCTGTTTTTCAGCTGCCTCCCAGCTAGATCCCCACGGCACAGGAAAACGGAGAAGATTTGGGAGACAAAGGTTCATTTTGCCACCAGACACTGTGGTCCAGGAGGAGCCCTGGCAGCAGTGTCCAGGCTCAGCTGGGTCCATGCAGAGATCAGCTCTGCCCAGCACTGCAGAGATCTCATTTCAAACCTGTCATGGGAAATTTTATCCCATGCCTGGACTTCTTTAGAGGCAAAAAATAAATAAGTAAACGTGCCCCACATCCCATTGTCCTTCACCACTGCGCATCCTGTGGATTACGAGCTGTGACTGGCATGAAAAACTACATCTAAATATGATATATATGTATGAGCACACAGAGAAGTGCAAGCATGTGCACACAACACAAATCCAAAGGTTAGAGGGTGATCCAGACCTCTCCCCCCGTGAGCTAAAAGGGCTGCACACTCACACAGTATCCAGGCTCCCCTCAGACTCCCCCTCCCCATCCCCTCCTCTCATCCCCTGAGCCAGGCACTCAGATAAAACACAGATAAGCAGAGCTGAGGATTGCAAGAAATGGTTAATATTCCTGATGTGCTTGTTAGAAGCAGAGCACCAGATGAGCACCAGGTACTGGGAATGTTACCTTTTGTAATCATTGCTTTATTAACATACGACAATCTTATTAAATCTAACCTAAGTGCTTATTTGGCAGGTTCAATAGAAAAGCCTTAATTGAGCTCATTTTAAATATAGCAACAACTGCTTACTCTGCTTTCTAAGAAGGTGTGAGCTTTCCTGGTGACACCTGCGTGCAGCTGACAGCTTGTTAGTGAAGAAGAATGCTTTTAAGGGTGGTTTTTTGCTGGTTTGGGGTTTTCCCAGGGTTTGGCTTATCTGGGGATACAGGAAGAGCTGGTATCATCAGTCACCTAAGGAAGCTTCCTCATCACCCAGGTGGGTCCATCCGCTCATTGGAGATGGTGCCTCGCTACTGAGAGGCCAAAATAGGACAGGAAGCACCATTTGTGTAGTGAACAGCCGAGTTCTCCGCTTAATTAAAGCTTCCTAATCTGCTGGCAGTGAATCTGCCGGGAGGTTTGACAGCCTTGGCTGTACCTCTTTCATCAGCCACAGCTGCAGCAGTAAATGAGAGGCTCTGTTGAGCCGCAGGAGCTGTCCAGGGTCCCGGTGGGGATGAATGACTCGCTTGTCCCCTCTGAAGGCGCCACAGCTTCACCTGGTGTTCAAGGGGCTCCTTCCGACCAGCCGGCAACTTGGAGAAAGGGTCTATTTTAACAGGCCTGGGACCGACCTAAATACCCAGATCTGAGGCACCCTTGAAGCATGGCACTGGAGAGGAAGGCGAGGATTTAAATATCTGGACTCTAAGCCAAAATTTGACAGCTGGAAGCCCTCCCTGCCCGGATTCACTGCACAGGAGGTTTGGCTGTAGCAAGGAGACAGAGATTTCCAAGTCCTGCCCATCACTTTGCGGGTACCGGAAAGGCTTGGCTCCCCGAGGAGCAGGTGGTCCAGAAGGAGCTGGAGCACACGTGGCCCTTGTCCCATGGCCAACACATGAGGTGGGGGGGGGTGACTGTCCCCAAAAAGTCCCTGTTTGTGTACTCACCTTGATGCGTGTGCCGTGCAGGCCGGCGGCTCCCTCGCAGCTGCTGATCTTCTCTCCACAGGTCCACCTCTGATTCAGCAGCTCACCCCGAAACTCATTTTCTGGGAAGGCAAAGAGGAACAGGGGGTCAGGACCCAGAGCCAGCCCAGCACCCCAACAGCAGCATCAGCCAGAGGTGGAAATACAGTGTTTATTCCCTGTCTGCTTTCTTTCATGGCTGTACAAATCCTGAGGGTCTCTCTGCCCCGAGCAGGACTCCCTGCTGTGCCAAGGCCAGGAGCCCCAAATATAAAGAATTTCCACCCTCAGCCTGCCCCAAACGCTGCAATTCTGCTCAGCTTGGTCCTCAGTTGGATAACACACTGTTAACAGTTGAAAATTAATATTGAAATACTGGGATAAGTCAGTCTTAGGGTGATGTACATCCAGGATGGCGCCTAAAATAGGTTACTGTCAAAGTCACATCTATGTATTTGTCCTAAAACAGCTGTTCTGAAGCGAGGAAGGAAACTGGGGGGACTTTTTTAGGTGTCACAGGAGAATAATTTGTGTTAGAGACTCCAAACCCTGTTTGAAGCACTGTGTTCTGGCCTGGACCTTCAGAAAAGACTCAGGGCTTGGAGAAAAAAAAAATCTAAGAGTTGCTGAAACATTATTCTGCTTTGGAGAAGCTCTGAGGAAAGGAAATGGGGAGGCACAGATGGCTGAGCAGATGATGAAAACTAAGCAAAATGAAGGAAAGAAATGGACAGAAGAAAGGAGAAGAGAGGGGGGAGATACCAAATAAGAAATAAAGATGTTTCAATAGCACATTCATAGGCCAGCACTGCCTGCCTGCTTATCTAAAGCATTTCCCTCAGCATCCTTCTCCCAACAGCATGTTTTAAAGCAGGAGCATCCTCTATGGGATGCAGTGGGGGCAGGAGCAGAGAGAGGGTTAAACTGTAGAACAACAGATCCTGGATAACCCCAAAGATAGCTTAGGAGATTTTTGAAAGGTTGAGAGGTCATGAGATTCAATCACGAGGAGGAAAAATGAGCAACACGTGTGCAGACTCGTCCTCTCTGGGCCTGTTTTCTCCTGTGAGCCCAAATCACAGGCAAAGGGTGAATCTTGGGGGCTGCCGTGGATAAATATGGCTCAAGGTGCCAGCCTCTCCTTTCCAAAGGCCCCATCCCAATGTCCTATGCCTTCATCCCTTTAAAGGATGCGACTTCAGGGAAGGAGCAGAATGTTGGGGCAAGGAGCCTTGGCCTGGCTGAAGGAGTGTTGGCCACAGCAGCTCAGAGCCTTCCAGCCTGCTCCTGTCCCTCTGCCCAGCCCAGCTCAAATGGCCAAGGCAGCTCTGTCAACACTGGAATCAGATTTCCTCTATTCCATGCTGCTTAAATGCATCTGATCTCCAGGGAGGATCAGCTTGCACTGCTGGCTCTGCCCTTTCCACCTCCCTCAGCTCCTGGCTTCAGCAGAAACAAAGCTCACTGCTCATGTGAAGGACACATCTGTTAACCCCTGCCTGGGCCACCCACCAGGAGCTGTGGGATAGTGCCTTAAATACATTTTTTGGCCCTTGGGAAGCAGATCCCAGAGGGAACAGTGTAATCTGGGGTTCCCTCCTGGCACTGAGGTGGGACAGTGATAGCTCAGAGCCTGGAGCACTTGCATTCACTCCCCCTTGGAAACTTACCCAGATGCTCAGCTGCTCTGATGGATCCCTGCCTGGTGTTCACATCCCAAAGGGAACCACCAGCTCTCCCCCACCAACTCCCTCCTCAGGACCATCCCCAGCCAGAACGGGAGCACACACTGGACTCTTAGGCTGCTTTTCCCCATCAACATTTATGAAAAGCCACCACCATCCTCTGCCAAATTATGTTCTTTCACAAACCTTGAATCTATTTGTCCCCTTCTGGGTTACTTACAGCTGTGAACCAAAGTATTGCAAGTTGTGTGGAATCCTGGTACAAAAGAACAAGTTCCTTGAAATGTTTGAGTCACCCTCATCCACCCCAAACAAGATGATGTGGAAACTTGGGAGGGAGACCATAGCAATTTGGAGTGTTAATCAGACTCATGTGTGTTTTACTTTACATTTCTAAAGAGAGACGAAAGCATTCATTTGCCAGAAAAAAAAAAAATTAACCCTCTAAAGGATCGCAGAAACGTCCCCCCGGAATAAACACAACAAACCTCATAGGAAGCTCTGTGGTGAGAATGAATAGAAAAGGAGGAGAGGGGTGCCTGGTGACAGTCAGCTCTCACACATGTCCTCACAGTGCCAGGGGGGCCCCAATTGCAGCCCCACCCTGTCCCCAAACCTCTGCAGAGGTTGCACCTGCTGCAGCAAAGTGATGGAGTGAGGGGAAGGTTCTGTAGAGAAACAGGGGGTGAAGGCTTCCTTCCCTCATATGATGCATCGCTGCATATTTAAACTGAAAGACTAGAAGCAAAACATATCAATCTTCATTTGTTCCTCCGAGTGTAAGAAAAGAAAAAGGAAGGGAGGAAAATTTTTCTTCATTTTTGTTCAGGCACATTTTTCATGGGAAAGGTAAATCCAGAGGCAGCAGTGTGCTGAGAACAGGCTGGGGCCTTCAGCATCCCACCAGACAATGTGGGCTCCCGTCTCAGAGCAGGCACTGCAGTGGTGTGAGGAATCAGAGGGAGCATTTTGTGGCCCCAACTTCTATGTGAGTTTAAAAAAAAATCTCAAAACCAAATTTTACACTTTCTCTAATCTGGAGAAGCCCCTCCTGGGCTGCCCACCTCAGCACTGCCAGCTGCCTGACACCCCTGCATTTTATAGAAAACAGGGACAGCAACTTTTTACATGGGCAAACAGTGGTGGAATGAGAGGAACAGCTTTAAACTAAACCGGAGATTTAGATTCACTGTAGGGAAAAAATTCTTTATTCAGAGGGTGCCCAGGTCGCTCAGAGAAGCTGTGGCTGCCCCATCCCTGGAAGTGTCCAAAGCCAGACTGGATGGGGCTTGGAGCAGCCTGTTATAGTGGAAGGTGTCCCTGCCCATGGCAGGGGGTTAGACTGAGATGATCTTTAAGGTCCTTTCCAACCCAAACCCTTCTGTGTTTCTGTGATTTTGCAGTTCATTCCCACACATGCAGTTCTGTGGCCACTGCCTGGAGAACACCAGTAAGTGAATTTACTTCCCTGCATGGCCCTAAGCCCCTGGTGCAATGAGAGCTTTCCTGCTGGTAGGTAACATGAGCCTTATCTTTAAGGCCTCAGTCTCAGCTCCAAACTGCAGCACTGAACGCCCTCTCACAGCCCCAGGACTCAGCACAATTAATTGCCCCACGCTCCTGCCCAACATTTGCCAAAAAAAGACCCCTCTGAGCCAGCGCCCCACACACCTCAACCTTCCCACTTGCAGGAACGCAGCAGCTCTGCATCAGGGTGCTTTTTTCCAAAGGAAAGGAATTAAAACCTCTGTAGGAATCAAAATACACTGAAAGAATAGACCCAGCTTCTTCAGCAATTCTCCTCCATTCATCTCTGATGCCAGGAGTGTTGGTTTAGCCCCCTCTCAGGGACAGGAATGCTGCCTATTCCAGGCAATTATCTCTGTTTACTGCAGCAGGGCTGTGTTCAGTGCTGCAAATTTAGCTTCCCAAACACGCATTTAATTTAAGATCTAATACCGGATGTTAATTGTATATTGCACAGTAAACGACTGATCATTAAAACATATTAATTGAGGTTTAACAGCTGTGTAATAGATATTACATCTCATACTTATCAGCAAATATGATTTAATAATTAGTTAAAATGGGATGTATGGATGGGAGACATAGCATGGCTGGCTGGATTGTGGTTTTACTTTGTTCATTTGCTGACCTAAAGATACTTTTCCTTATCACATTTAGACAGGAGCTGGGCAATCACCAGGGAGATCATGGAATGGTTTGGGTTGAAGGGACTTTAAAGACCACCTCATTCCAAACCCCTGCCATGAGCAGGGACCCCTTCCACTGGACCAGGTTGCTTCAAGCTCCATCCACCCTGGCCTTGAACCCTTTCAAGGATGGGGATGTTGAACTTTGATGTTCTCCCCTGGGACAAGTCCCAAGGAGTTTGTAATTTCTATAAAAGGAAAAATTAAGAGGTCATGAGCAGTTTCCTCCTAACAACTGGGGTTCAGCTGTGCCGACCTGACCCCATGACTGTGTTTGCACAGTTCCCAAAGTTTGCTCATGAGCTCTCTGCTCCTCATCCCCACCTCATTCCCAGCCGTGGCACCTCTCACAACAGCACAGAGCCAGAGGGAGCCTTGAAGCACCACATGGCTGTCCAGAGACCCAACAACTCATTGCTCCAGTGAACTGCATTTTTGATTACACTGCCCCAGCAAACACACAGTGCTGGCTTAACCCATCCTAACCCACCCTGCTACCAAAACACACACTGTGACCTCATGAAATCTGCGATGCGCGCTCTGACCTTTCATTTTCCCCTTAAAGAAAGGAAAGGAAGGGTTTGATTTCAGTAGGAACAAGCCTTTCTAGTGCTCTCCCTGCCAAGCAGCCCCCTGCAGCACAACCTTGCTGACACACTGAGCCACTGGCCCAGCCCCAGCACAGCTCTGAGGTGTTCGGTGCTTGCAGCCAAGCACAGCCTACTCAGCTCTGCGCGTCCTGGGGCACAGGACACGGAGGGGAGCACCAGGCTGTGCCAAGGGAAAGGGACAGATCACTGCCAGCCCCCTGCTGCTGCTTCCCCATTCCCAGCCACAAGAACCTGCCACTGTCCTTCCAGCCATTCCTGCAGCCCAGGGAGCATCCCCTGCCTCAGCTACCTCCTCCAGCACTGTCTGAAACTCAAGTGACTCAGGTCCTCCTGCCCAACCCCTGCCACCTCATCTCTTGGCTCACCCTGCTTCTGATGCTGTCAGCTGCCACCCCTGCCCAGGCAGCTATGTCAGCCCCTGTGGTCACCTCAGCCCTGCCAGCTCTGCCCTGTCATACATGGCACCATTGCATGCTCTTGAACTCTCTGTCAGGTCCTTGATGGGACCAGGGAATCATCCCTTCCCCACAGCCCTAGGGCAGGACAGTGAGCAACTGGTTGAATCACAAAAAGATTCAAATTTCCCAAACACAAAAATGCATTGCAATGGGAAAAAAACATGGGAAACTGCTCATTGGAGAGGGAGCAAAACCCTCCGTGGCAGGGGGGTTCATTAACAAATTTTAAATCCACAGGCACAGACATCACCCTGCCATGGGACCTGGTATCCCCAGACCCTAGAAATGGCTGTGCTTCCACCCTTCATCTGGGGGCCTCTTTCCACCCCTGTCCATCACCTCTGCACACCAAATTGTGCTCTAGGGAAGGACTGACATTCCCTCCTGTTTCTCTGTATCACCCAGGGCTGCCGGAGCTGCAGCCCTGTGCACCTACAATGCAAGGGAAGCAAATGAGGCTGCGGTGTCTCCTCATTAGGAGCAATATTCATGCTCCAGTGTTCATGGCCAGTTAATAAGAGTTTTTATTAGAGCCTTTTTTCTTTCCCTACCGAGTGGCAGCAGCACAGTGTACAGCAGCAGGGCACAGCAGAAGGTATAAAAGGAGGTGTTTTTCACCTTCCATCCTTCTACCACTTGTGTCCTCTCTCGGAGAGGAACAAAAGCCGCGTGCCCACAGCACCACTGCTGTCTGCACGGTGTTCTTAAGTATTGATCAAAAAGATTAAAGAGTGAACATTGTTCAACATCCCATTTTCCCCCAGCTCCGTGGGGGAGCTGTCAAAGCACAAAGCTGCTCTGAGTGCGGCGAGCAAGGCCACCAACAAGAGGGGAAACAAAGCACTGGGGTTCTCCACCAGAGAATCCTTTTGGTGTTTCCAGGGCCCAGGGCAGCAGCAGGGCCTGGAAAATCTCTCAGCTACTGTGGACCCCTTCAAGGCAAGAGCAAGGCCTGAGTTGTGAATTCCTCTGCCTCCTGCCTTTGCCCTGCCAGCCACAAAGTATGAATATTCCTACTGCAATTGAGGGAGCCTCATTGTGATGGCTGATAATTCCTCTCCAAACATACCCGAGCCTGAATGAAAAGAAAAAATTACAATATTTAGAAAAACCTAAAAACGAAAAACAAAAACCAAGCAAACCCCTGCATATCACCTCCAAATGATGAGCACCATCATCGTCCTTTCTGCCAGGCTTATTCACAGCAGGGACCACTCCTGCCACTGGAATTATCTCCAGCATCCATCATTTGTACATGCAAAGGGAGCCGTTCTCAGCCACACTCAGCCACGCGTGCCCAGCGCGGGTGCAAACAGGCGTGTGAGGCATCAGGCATGCAGGAGAGCATCTCTCAGAAACAGGATGTTGCTTCTTTCTTCTTGCACATTTCCCTCATTATTTTGTTCTAATTTGCCTTTCCTGGTACCTTCTCTATTCAACAAAAGCCAAATGCAAACGGCGTCCCTTAATCTCCAGAACAGCAGCTCACTGCTGAGAAAATAATATAGATGTAACTTCCAGCATCACACACTTTCTTTTCCATTTATATGCAAATGCCGACCTTTCACCCAAGCTGTCTCAAAGAAGTATTTCCTTAAAAATGCAAATAGCATGTTGCAGGCAGTTACTCTGGCTGAGTCTTTCTTGTATTATTATTATTATTTCTTTTAACCTCAGCAGCACTGTAAAACACAACAGCTAAACTGCACCCTGGCAATAATTACTTTTCATACCAAATTGAAAGCCTTTGTGGAGCCTACATGTCGAAACACCAGCGGGAGAATTCAGTGCAGATAAATTCTTGGAGATGCTTTTGGAGAAGCACGTCCACCTGATGGCTCGGGGTGAGGTTACAAGAGTCTTGTAAAAACCCTTCCCGTGGTGCTGCTGGTGCACAGGAGCCCTCAGGAGTGGGAAAACAGCCATGGTGAGAACAGGAACAAGGAGTGTGTGCACTGACAGTGTCGGTGTCAAGCATGGATGTCCTTCCGCACCTGAAGAGGTCTGAGAAGACCTTTAGGGCTGTGTGTGCTCTTTGTCTCACTGCTGTTCAAAGGGGTTCCAGGGCAACGTTAGGACTCTGGGCCTGAAGAGGAACTGGGGCAAGAGTGGTTGAAGAAGAGGCTACAATGATTCAGAGAAACAAATGAGAGTCAGGGTTTCAGCTCCAAGATTCCCCTACTTCTTTCTTCCAGCTGTGGGGAGAAGGGGAAACCTCTGGGGAGAGCAGCACAGCTCTGCTTCCACCTCCAGCACGGCAGCAGCCACAGCACGAGCGCTCTGTGCATCTCACCCGTGGGCATGGGGACATGGCTGGCCCCCAAGACTGGGAACATGAGCCCACCCCAAGTTGAGGGGTGAAAGGAGGCATCAGCATCTGCTGGAGCCAAAGTCCCCTTGCCCACAGCTGCTGTAAGCCTGCACAGGGAAGTACTCCCAGCATGGATGGATGTCAAACAGACTGAGTTGGAGGCATTGATCTGGCTCCAGAACCTGACACCCTGCATCCAAACCTCTCCACCAATAGTTTGGAAACTGAGGGAGAGGAGAAGAGAGAGCCCAAGCACGGTGCTTGCACAAGGGAGTACAAAACTGAGCACTGAGGGGAAGCCAAATGCAAAAAGCCAGCTACAGACAGCCTTCCTGGATGAGGCAGCACAGGGTTCAGTACCTGCTTCTGAGCAGTAAATACAGCTTTCCCTAATGTGTAGGGAAAGAGTAGAAGGGGAAAATATTAACTGATCTTTCCACTACGATTTTAGCCATCCATAGATTTAATTTTCAAAGATTCTTGAGCTCCTTCTGAGCTCCAACATCCTGGGATACCCCAGTGCTGACTGTCACAGCCCAAGTTACTTTGAATCTACTCTAACACCCCACCCTCAGCCCTATAGGTACTGGGTAAAAACAGCTGCAAAACCCCAAAAGCTGTAGCAAAACCCCACATTGTTTCTGCCCAAATTTGGCCCAAGCTGGGCACACAGATGTGTTTATGGAACACAAAATGCCTTGCTTCTGGACAGGACTGGGGTCCATCAACAGTATTTGCTCAAGGAGGTGTTTTCCTGACAGGGATTTCTTCCACATGTGACACCAGGTCGGGCAGAGCAGGGAGAAGCTGCCTGGAAGAGCCAGGGAAGGGGCTGGCAGTGCCTCTGACGCAAAGTTAGATGACTAAATGGGCTACTTCCCAGCTGCCAGCTTGTCTTTATGATATTAAGCCTTTTCTCTCTGCTGCCATATAAGAAGTGAAAAGTTGACACGTAAGCGTGTGTCACACGGAGTCAGGGAGACAGAAGCAATAAGGCATAAAAGGAGGTGAGATCATCGTGCAGCAACAGCTCCCCAGGGGTACGAGGCAGCTCTGCTCAGTGCCCGCTGGCTCAGCCCCCACCAGCATCCCCCTCCTGCCTTGGCACACTCAAACCAAACCATTCCCTCACCAGAACCCGCAGACCGGGGCCAGGCACAGGGTGCCACGCTGCCCTCCACGAAACGAGGCAATTAATGCCTTCTGAAGGGTCAGCTCATTAAACAGGAGTCAGCACTGCTGCTCCAGTGTCACAGCCCCCCAGGATTATTGCTGCTGAATGGGGTGGCTGCTGTGCACCGTTTGCCTGAAAAAAAGGAGAATCATCAAATATGTTGAGTTTATAGCCCTGCTGGCACTGCTCTGAGCGCTCCTGCGGGCTCTGTGTAATTGAAATTAAACAGAGGCGAGTGATACCTCTCTGTCCTTCCTGCAGCCTTCACTTGCCTGGGAATCAACACAGGGACAGCAAGGAGGAGGGGGAGGCAGCAGCAGGATGCCCCTGGACACTGCCCTTGGAGCAGCTTTCATCCTCACTTCCAGCCTCTTTCACGGGCTAAGCCCTCTGTGCTCCATCAGTTTTGTCCCAAAACCCAGCCAGGGACAGCCCATGGTCCCCAGCAGTGCAGACACCCCCAGGCTCCACAGCCGAGCATCAGCTCATGTGCCACAAGTCAGAAGTTTCCCTGCTCTCCAAATCATTCTCCCCCAATCCTCCCGTTTCTGGCAGGGTGTCCTTGCTTGGTGGGTGAGTGCAGCGGGAGCAGCCAGAGCCACCCGCCTCCCTGGGAGCTGGGAAAGCTGCTCCATGAGGAGAGGGAGTTGAAAGTTTCTAGGGAATGTGGGACAGGAGCTGACAACTCTGTGCTCTGCTGAGACTCCGCAGGCAGAGTTAACCATTTCAAATGTCATTTTTTTTAAAAGCAACAACATTGCTCCCAGGCGCTTTTTTTTTCCTTTTTTATTAAATAAAAAATGGAGCAGCTCTCTCCAGAAGGCTATTAATCCTCTCCTGTCACTTGTGTTCTTGGAGAGCGCGTTTCTCTGGGCAAAAGCAGCGAGTTGCTTGCTGACTAATTACATCAAAATATTGAGGGCAACAAACAAACCTTTAACTCTACTTGCCAGAAGCTTGCTAGATGCAAAGCTTCAGAATTATGGAAGAGAAGTGTATGCAAAAGCAGAAGCTGGGGCTCAAGTCGTGCTGATGGCCACATCAGCATTTAGAAGGATGAACTCTGTCCTCTCTGCAGAGCCACTCGAGTTGGGCTAACTTTGCCCAACATAACTTCATCCAGAATCTCACCCACCCAAAGATTTTGATTTCCTACAAATAAAGATTTTTTTTTTTTGCCATGGAAGTGAATATATTTATTTACCTCTCATTCCCACACAGGCACTTGGGCTTTGTGTGCAGAGCAAGGACAGGACACATGTCCCTCAGAAAGGCTCTGTTTAGGCTTCAAGCCCCACTAGAAGGCAGTTTGGGGCCGAAATCAGGCAACTTCTCTCAACGTTCACCTAACACCTTCACTTATCCCAGCAGCTCACCAGAGCAGCCTTTAATTGGGACACAGTATTGCAGATGTAACTCTTCCCTGCCCCAAAACTTCCGCCAGACATTCAGCCAGCAAGGTTTTGGCATTGACTTGATTTCCATCCCATTACCCTGCATTGCCCACGCAGCCACAATGGGAAGAGCCAGTGCTAAAAGGAAAGCCTAATTCTGCATTTAGGTGCTAAACTTGATGTGCCTCCAAGAGAGTTTGGATGTCCGAGAGCTCAAACAGGCAACTCAAATGCAAGGTTTGACCCCAAACCCATGGCTGCCAGAGAGCCACTGCCTTCCACCCCCCAGAGCTGCATCTCCCAGGCTGGAGAAACACTAAGAGCAGGGAAAAGCTCTGAAATGTGGGTTAACCAAAGACAGCTGCTGGGGCGGTTTCTCTGCACTCTGTAGGTGTTCAGGTAGCAGGGTGGTCACCACAAACCTTAACCAGCCACACTTAGAGAGCTCAGTGGCAAAAGCACAAGTTGTTCAATGTCAAACTGTTGGTTTCAGGGGATTGTTAAAAAACAATAGAAAAGATTTTCAAAAGTCCTCAGACTGTCACCTATAGATTTTGCCAGCAATCACTTGGATTTTAAATACTGCATGCTTGAAAGCTCCCTCAGAGCCATCTCTTGTACCTTCTAATAACATTCACCGGGGATCCTCCTAATGCTGGGTTTGAATCCCTTGCTGCTGAATTCACCCAACCCTGGGCTTGCAGAGAGGGCTCAGATAAACGTGCCTGGGAGCTGCTGCTCAGAGAGACGATTACAGCCCTCAGCATCGACCAGAGAGGTTCTGATTGCACCCACAAGGAGAAAGAGGCTTCCCCAAAACTGGCACCAGCCTCGCTTGCAAATGCTGTCCTGGGGAGAGCCACACGCTTGCCAAACAATTTCAAGCAGAGGAACGAAGAAAGCCGAGTCTCTCCTGCAGTTTATATTTAATTAGAGGGAAGGCAGCTTACGCAGCAGTTTCGGAAACATATTGTCTTACAGCATATTGGATATTTGTATCTTAACAGCTCGACATCGATTTCTTTTATGTAAAGGAAGAGGGGGGAAGAGCACGGCGTGCCCTAAGTTGTGTAAGCTCCAAAGAGACGCCTGCACCGCTTGGACTAATGTTTGGAGTAATCAAAGGCGTGAACTCATGTATTATGGATGGGAACGAGAGTTTTCAGGCTTCTGCAAAAAGGAATCTCCAGCGTTTGGTATTTTGTTAGCAGCCTGGCACCATATGGCTCTCCCCTGCTGATATTCTTTCACACCAGAACTTTATGTTCAGATGCTTTAGTTAATATTTTACCCAGCAAGCATAAACAAGATGCAAAGATTGCAGTCGACAGCAACCTTCTCTTAAACCATATATGCACGTTAATAGTGAAGGCTTCTTTCAGCAAGTACTTTACCCAACACATGCCCGGCTTTATTTTTTCCTTAGGGGTCCAGGCTGGGCCATTTACTTTAACTGCCTTCCCACCAAGCACAAAACAAGCAGCAAACCCACGAAGGACATTTTCACTCCCTCTCTACTCTGTTTCCTGGTTGGTCCAAAGCAGCACTGGATGAGTGCAGGTGGCACACGCATGCCAGTGGTGTTTGTGTGTAATTTAAGGTTGTATCTCTGCTTCTGCAACATTTCAGCCTAAGTTTTACCTTGGAAAGGCAGAGTGTCCCCTTCTCCACTCCCTAAGTGGGGATGGAGCCCCAGGCAGAGGTCCCAGCCCAAAGAGAAGCCTCACACAAGCTCCGACAGCCTAAACTGACCACAAACAACAACAAGGAGCACACAACTCAAGCTCCAAGATTTGTATTTCCCTCTACCCTGCACCAAGTTAGACCCAAAATCACTTTGGAAAACTGCAGCTCTGAGATTTGGCTCTAAATATTACACTTAGACTCCCCACTCCACACCCCCACCCTCCAATATTCTTATTAGCCTTTAATATTCTTAAAACAAATAGGACCCAACAGATGTCTTTTCAGCCTGCACTCTTATTAATGAGAATATTGTAAGAATGGAAATCAGGTCACAAATGTTTAATACTTTGTTTAAAAAGTCTTCAGCTTCTTTAAAGAGTTCCACTAATCCCAACATGACAGATGTACAAGGCAGTTTTGCTTGGGGCAGATTAAAATTCTCGCTCTGATTTGCTCTTTCATTTGGTCTGATTAAAATAACATTGCGATTTTTTTTTAACATGCTGACTTCAAAATAAAAAAGGAAAGAATAAAAAATGACCAGTAAAGGCCAGCATGATCACAATAAAAGCAAAGTTATTGTTGTTAAGATGAAAAAAAAAAAAAAAAGGAAAAAAAGGGAGGGAAAAGGAATGGGGGAACAGCCAACTCATACTCAGGTTAACATTAAAGCTCTGTGTTAAAGATGAAAGGGGAACCTTTCCAAACTATGTTTTTCCATTTGAAAGTGTTTATTAATCTATTCTCTCTGAAGCAAAAAGTTCAATGAAAGACAAAGATCAAAAGTATTTTAATTTAGGTGAAAATTATTTTTTTGTGGTTTTTTTCCCCTAAACCAAACCAAACTGAAAATCAGACTGTTGCAGAGCGTGGCACTTCAGCATTCTGCTCTAAGACTGAATTTTGCTGAGAACAGCCCAGCTGGCAGAACAAGGTGATCCCAGCCACTTTTTCCTCAACCAAACTGTGCCTGGGAATTTCCTATTTCCCTTTCCTAACATTCTTTCACACCACACCACCCTTCCATGGGCAAAAGTTCCTTGCTGCTACAAAAAACACACCTGGCATCCGAGTCGGACATGAATGTGTGCAGTGGGAACTCCAGGATGCTCAGATAGGAGCAGCAGAGGAGCAGGGCAGTGGGATGGAGCCCCAGCCACGTTCCCAGCCCACATCCTCTCCCTGCACCCATCCATAAATGAACCACAGCCACATCTGCCTTTTCTCTCTTGGGACTGCCCAAAACCAGCTGCAGATCCCGGTGCTGGGTGCACCCAGGGCACTGCTGGACCAGTTTCCTACAGTTTCCTACTTTGCCTCCCCAAAGGCTCCTGTAGTACAGAGGGGTGCACAGTTTTAAGAAGCAGCTGGAGTTGTTCAAAGTACAGCCTCTCAAAGGGCAAAGTCCTGCTCCAAGAGACCAACATTTCACAGAAAGAGATCAGGCTGTTTGTCTGGGCCTCTCCAGCCCAGAAATCTTCTCTGCCTCCCCACCCAGCCCTCCAAACCCTCAGCAAGGCCTCACAGGAGGTGAATAACCACAACAATAGAAAACCACACATTTTGAGATGTGTATTTGCCGTTTTTTCCTTAAAACTCAAACTTGTGCCTTCTATGAAACAGTCCTTGGAAAATCCACAGTGTTTAAAGTTTTTGAGGGTCTGCTCCAGTCTTGTGATTTTTATGTCTAAAGTCTTTACACAATTGTTCAAGACATGTTCATGCCCCTGGGGTGTCCTCTCAGTACCCAACTTCAGCTATTCCCAGGGCAGGAACAACCGCCCTTCCAGGCAAGGTACTGTGGGAAAGCAGCTCAGGGAAGCC
This sequence comes from Petroica traversi, assembly GCA_025920805.1. Classification (NCBI taxonomy): domain Eukaryota; kingdom Metazoa; phylum Chordata; class Aves; order Passeriformes; family Petroicidae; genus Petroica; species Petroica traversi. The sequence continues at coordinate 1,722,200 of JAHLSL010000072.1, read as the reverse complement.
AAGGGATCCCTCCTGTGCTGGTTCTCCCAGGGAACGTGCACAGGGAGGAGATGCTTGGAAACTGCTCCTCACCTTCTGTGTGTCAGCCCTGTCCCAAAGGACAAAGCCACCCACAGCTGCTCCCAGCAAAGCAGCTCCTGAGCTCTGCAAGGGCAAACGCTGCGCTTCCAGAAATCCCCTTTGACAGATTAACCTGCCAAGAGGGGAGCTCCAAATATAAACCCATAAAGCCCTTTTCGCCTTGGTGAAAATATTTGTGAGAAGTGGGAGGGGACAGATTCCCCTCCCATCTCTGAAGGGAGCAAAGGGATGCCCCAACCCTGCTTTTTGCCATTACTCAACGCCTGGCTCCTAGATCCCAGAGAAGAAACTCGCATTTCATTTAGGAACAAGATATTTTGGGGCCTTTCTCTACCCTAGAAACTTTTCACAGCCTGTGCTCATCACTCCACTTCTCTGTTCACACCATGATTCTCCTCTCTAAGGCCTGGGCTGTGATTCAAACTTCTGCTTTGCAAAGGTAAAGTACCTCAGAAGTGACACAGAACATTGTAAGCTGGGAAGTTTCACACAAATTCAGCCTTAAGGATTTCAGAGACACCAGTGGACTCTGCCCCACACACCCAGAAAAGCCAGCATGGGAACAGGAGGGGAGTTATCCTTTACAGAAACCAGTAAAACACAGGAGAAAGAAGGAAAAGGCAGAGAAAAGGATGGAAAGAGTTTCTTGACAACAACTTCTCCCGTCAAAACTCCAGAAATACCTGGGAACTGAGAAGCTGTGTGGAAGTTAAACCAGGCTGATAATCCTTTCACAACTGCTGTAGGACAAGCTCTCAAAAAGCCAAAAACCTGGAGTGTGGGGCCACATCAGCCTCCCTCCTTGTCTGCACAGCCAGGGAGCAAACAGCATCTGCACAACAAATAACCTCAAAGGGGATTTGTCGGGGAAAGAAGAGTAACACTCAGGAGAGGGGTGTGTTCCCTGCTCTGGAATTTTGCAGCGAGGATCCTCTGTGCTCAACTCCCGTGTATGAGAAAGAGGAACAGCTGAAAAGTGTCGACAGGAGCTGCCCTTTGTCATTAAGGAAAGGGCTCTAACAACTCAGCCATAGAGTTTACAGCCGGAAAAATAAGCCCTTCCATTTACAAACTCAAACAAACTCACACAGCAAAGCAAAGAGTGAGTCCTGTACTCCACTTTGCCATTAAAGTTCCACATCTGACTTCCCCGTGGTAAGACGATGCTTCCCCGTTTCTCCCTCCCCTTCTCACGCTTCGTTTCATGTCTTCCGGGAAGCCCAGCCCAGCCTGGCTCCAGCCTTTACTGTAAATCCTCCGCTTCCCCTTCCTCGCTCTGCTCTCGGGGGGCAGAGGATCCCAATCCCCCACCCTCTGAGTTGGGGACGGCAGAAAAATAAACCCCTCCCCGAGGCTACAAAAGGGCTCTGCCCCTTGCCGGACAGGGAGGGAGAGACCATTTTGCATTACACAGACTGATTTTGGGGGTTCAGGAGTGTGACTGTCACTGTCCTCCTCAAGCTCTGAAGCAAAACTACGATGGGATTTCAGGGAGGGAAAAGAGTTTCTATTCCTGAGCTCTAAAGCTGTGTCATTCAGCCACTTCCGAGAGTGTTGCCGGCTTTAGGGTGCAGTGCTCCCCCCAAAGCCCAGGAGGAGCAGCGTGTCCCCTCCAGAACCCAAGTTTGGAGGCAGCACTCCAAAGCCGAGCCTTGCGGGGGGTGCAGGGGGGGTTCAGTTCTGTCTGCTAAAATGGCAGCTGCTCTGACGCTGAGCTACGTCTTGCGAAGTCAGCCCTGCCCTCATCATCATCATCATCATCTGACTGCCGGGAACTGCTCCGGCTGCCGGGGCTCTGCGGGACGGGGCGGGGGAGGCGCAGAGCCGGGGCTTCGCCTGCCCCTGTCCACCCCCAGCCCCCGGTGTGTGACCCCGGGCTGTTGGGGACAGTCCCGGCCCCGCCGGGCAGTCACCGGCCACAAGACACCTGTGCCCCCTTCTCTCCCAGCCCAGTCCGGGCCATTCACGGGTGCAGCCCGGCTCTCCAAAACAAGAACCGGGATATGTGGGGTGGCAGCCATCCCAACCCCCGGTCCGCTGTCCTTCTGCTTCGTGTTGCCCCTGCCTTGGGGACAAGGATGGTTATGGGGGCAAAGGGACAGAGTAACTCAGACCTACAGGGAGTGGAGGTGGTGGAGGTGGAGGAGAATGGGGAAGGTTTGGGATCTTCAGGGGAAGGGGTTCTCGCCCCCTTCCAGTCCAGGATTTACGAAAAGAGAAGGGGGCACCCCCGTCCCAAAGTCACCAACGCCACCGGTGGCAGTGACCTTAAGCACCGTCCCGCAGCGGGACACCCCGCCCCACCCCCAGCCAGGCAGAGCCCCAGGACTCCCAGGAGGAGGAGAAGGGGCCGAATTTCTGCCTTTCCTACAGCTCGAGGTGCCCCCGCTGCCCCCTCGCCCCCCCGAGAGCTGCCACGGGACAGCGGTGACTGCGGGGAAAAGGGATGCGGATTCTCTTCCCTTCACTCGGGACTGAGCAGGGGACAAGCGGAGCTGCCCACCCAGAGCCCTCCTCGATGGGACCACCGGGAAATCGCCAACCCCGAGCGCGGCCACTCAGCCCAGCGGGGCCGGGACTGCTCCGAAACAGCACCCGGGACAGAGCCAGACCCGCCGCTCCCGACCCCAACTCCAGCGGGATGCAGGGGACAGCTCCCATCTGCTTTCTGGGAAGGGAAAACCACGACTTTCCAGAGTTTTCCCACTTTTTTGTGCGGCGGGGATCCCACAGACCCACAATATCACTTGGAGGGGAAAAAAAAAAAAGGAGAAAAAAAAAGGGGGGAAGGGGAAAAAAAAGAAAAGGGAGGGGGGGAAAGAAAAGGGGGAAAAAAAGAGAAAACCAAGTTCTCCTTTTTCTTGCTTAGCAGGTGAAGGAAGGGAGAGAAGGGGGGGGAGGGCAGGCAGGTTTGAAAGAGCCGAAGGGGACAAGTTGTGCCCGGGTTTCCCGGCGGCAGCAGCCGGCGCTGGTTTGTGCTTTGCAACACGCGCCTGCTCCAATCTGCGCCGCTCGGGAACAATAAACAGGATCATACAAAGAAGTGGAAAGGCGGCATCTTTGCTTCTGGTTTCTATGACAGCATCAGAGAGACACAAACCAACTATAAACTCTAATTCCTAGATTCCTCCTCCCCCCTCCCCAAACTCCCTTTTGTCTGCCATTAATTAAAGTGGCCATATGGAAAAGGCTGATAATAACAGCAGATGAGCCAACGAGAGAGAGGGAAAGGGAAAGAAAGAAAGAAAAAAAATAACTAAAAGTAGCGGCAGGGCAATGGCGAGGGTTTAGCCGGGGCTTTTCGCACTTGTTTTCAGCGGCTGCTCGAAGCGAGGGGGCTCAACAATAGCGGGAGGAGAGCGGCTGCCCCCGCACCGCAGCCCGGCCGGATCGAGGGGGTCCCTGGGCACCCTGCCCCCTTCCCCTGCCCCGCTCTGGGGAGCCCGGCGTGCCCCAAGCCGCCTGCTCCGGGTGCGCTGATCCCCACGAGCTGCCCCTTTGTGCGGGAGAACCTCCGAGGGTGCCGACCCCCCTTTGGGGCCGCCTCCCCGAGGAGGGTCGGTCCTACCCGCCGGCAAACTGCACCCCAAACTCAGCCCAACTCGCCGGGGTCGATGGCAGCGCCAGCACATCCTCAGGTACCGGCCCCTGCCCCTCGCTCCCTCTCCGAACAACCCACGGAACGACCACAACAACAAACTTTGCTAAAATTGATAAAGAGATTAGCCACGCAAAGCCTCTTCCGAGCAAGCTAAAAATAAGAACACGCAGATTTCTGTCGTGGTCAACGTACAGAGAGAAATCCACAAACATGGCACACTTCCCTTGTGCCTCGCCGCTATAAATAGAGAAGAATAAAGTAGGCAATAATCGGAAAGAAGAGGGGGGAAAGGGGAAAAAAAGGAGGAAAAAAAGAAAAGTCTGGCAGCGGCAGGAGGGAGCAGCCGCCAGCCCTCCGCACCCGCGTCCCCGGGCGAGGGGGGCCCGCCGAACTCCCCAACCCCCCGGGAGTGCGGAGCTGCGG
>JAHLSL010000072.1:1504342-1713095 GCA_025920805.1 Petroica traversi | reverse complement strand
CCGCTCCCCCCCGCCCCCGCCCCGGGGATGCGCACCCCCCTCCCGGGCTGGCAGCGGGGGGAGCAGGGCAAGGGGACCCGTCCTCCCCTTCGGGCGGGGGCTCCGCGCATCCCTCCTGCCGCTAATTGGGGGAGAGAAGAAGCGACAGCGGGCACATCCCAGTGCACGGGGTGGCGGGGCAGACACGCACCCCAATTCTCCCCCAGAGAACACAGTCATGGAATGGTTTGGGTAGAAGGGACTTTAAAGACAATGTCATTCCAGCCTCCTGCCACAGGCAGGGACACCTCCACTGTCCCAGGGTGCTCCAAGCTCTGTCCAACCTGGCCTTGGACACTTCCAGGGATAGGGCAGCCACAGCTTCTCTGGGCACCTGTGCACACCTGAGCCACCAGCTGACTCTGGGGACAGGGACATTGCCCTGAGGACAATCCACAGGCTGGCAGGACTCTGGACAGCCAGCAGTCCAGTCACTGGACTCTCACATACCAAGTCAATTCAGAAATGCCTTAATCTAATGAAGGTCACATACAGCTTGTTGGGTGCTTTGGTCAAGCCCAGGGTGTACCGGGGAAGGGAAAGGGGGAATTGGTTCTGGGAGAGATCCAAAATAGAAGAGGATGTCCCCCTGCCTCAAAGGACAGATGGCAACATTGGACTGAACTGATCCCAGCTGGAGAAAACTGGATACAGGCCAGTGAGCAACACTCTCACTGGCCTCCCAGATGGAAAAGCAGGGAAATAGTTACCAGGATAATAATAACAATAATAATAATAATAATAATAATAATAATAATAATAATAATAATAATAATAATACAACTAACCAGCGATAGTACTGAACTTTGATACCCCATAGAGGGCAAAGTGCTGTCTCTAGGCTGTGGATCCCCTGCTCCCAGCTCATCACTTGAGGCTAAAAAAAGACCAGTTCTTTCCATGAACCAGCCCTGGCCTGAATAGAAGGAAAAGTGTCATTTCTGAAAGAGGGATAGAGAAGGGATTGCCTGGCAAAAATTGATTATCAGTGTAAAAACTCAGCACCCTCATCTGGGTGAGCAAATAAGTTCATTTGCAAAAAGAGAACAAACCTGGCCCAGTTTCAGCTCCAGTAATCTGGGAAAGGGAAAGGGGAGAAACCTGGGCTTGGAGGGAGTTGGCACGAGTAATAAGGTGGATGGAACAAAGCTGATATTAACAGGAGGAGAATTTAAAGCAGTTTACCTCATCAGGACATACCTGCATATTTGGGTATTTTTTATTTTATCAGCATAGTGGGGGATGCACTTTGAATAAAATCGGCAAAGAGCGCAGAAAAAGAGGACATTTTTTTGGGGCAAGACCCTGGGCCAAACCCTTTGTTGAATACATCTAACTCCTTAATTCATATTTTTTTGCAGGCAGGGGGCTGGAAGAGAGAGCAGGGAGGGAGAGTTTTGCTGGATTGGGACAGGGGGATGGGAATATAAAAGTGCACCTTTTCCTCCATGGTCTTCTGCTGGTCTCAGGCAGGTCTGAGGAAATAATGATCACAATAATCATTATCATTGCTATTGGATTGAACTGAAAGTGAGGACTTTGAGTCAAATTAAAAATCTAACTGTTGAATAGTGGGGCTTCCTTTGAGATCCTTACTCTTAGAAGGGCCTGGATAATCCAGCTGTATCCTTCATCCAGGCTGGATATGGGTCAGGAAAGGAGCTGGAGCTACATCTGCCTGCAGAGCTCTCCTGCAGAAAGGGGTGTGACACAGCCCGTTTGGGGACTGGCACCTCTTCCCTCTTTGAATTAGCAGCTCTGCCTTTGCAGAATATTCTGTGCTTTATTGTCCCTTCAATCCCCACCTTGGAAGATGAGAGGTGACATTGCAGAGAGCTCTGCGCTTGGAAAATGACTTTCAGAATTACGTTCTGGCAATTTGAAACTTCCGCTCTCTCATCTTCAGCCTCTTGGGGCTTTAATGGGAGACAGCAAAGTGCCTCTTCCTCCTCCCCTCTTTTCTTTTCTTCCCCTGTTCTCCGGCAGCTGCAGCGGCCGGGATTCAGCAAGGTCACTCAACTCCATTGCTTCCTGCATGCAGGAGTTCTCAAATTAAGGGGTGTTGGGAGCAGCCTGTTGAGATGAAACAGCCTTCACTTAGCTCCAGCAAGCAAGGAAACAAAACCCCTTCACAGTGGCTCCAGACTGGCTCACCTTCCCTGAGCATTAGCTGGGGGAAAAGATAAAGGCATGGAGAAGCAAAAAGCAGGATAAAAAGAGTCCCTCCTTGAACTGCAAAGCTGCTGTCTTTTCTAGAAGAGCAAGCCCCAAAATTTTATTGGAGGTCTCGTGGCTGCAGCTGCCTTGTCCACTCCTTGGTGTTTTCATCAGCATCTCACCCTGGTTCTTTTTTCCCAAAAATTCCTGCTGCTGCCTTCCCTTTTCCCCATTCACCAGAGAGGCAGAGTTGGCCCATCCATCCCCCAGTCTTGGGGCACAGTGCAGAGATGGGAGCTCATCCCTGTGAGCCATGAGCTTGCCAGCAGTGTGACCCTCTTGCCAGGTGCCACTGGCCTTAACCCTGTGCAGGCATTAAGGGGTGCAGAAGAGAACACAAATGGGAATGGAGAAGAATCACAGAAACTCCACAAATATCTGGGTGGCTCCCTGCTGAGAGGCCTGGGAAGCCATGTGGCTCACACAGAAAAAGACCAAAGGAAATACCGGCCCTTTGTAGTCTGATTTCTGTTGATGCACTGCCAGACTGGGGCGGGGGGGGTTATTGTTCCATGTGTGCAGTTTTGCATCTGAAATAAATAAAATCACCAAGATATTTCTCTGTGTACCCCAGAACCTTCTCACCAACAGCCTAAACATCTCCCCATGGCAGCCCCGGTTTTTCCACAAAGGAGGGGATAGCTCCAATTATCTGGTTTATTCTGTCTTAAATCCCTTTCGTGGCTGCGTGAGGAAAGCTGGAGAAGCCGTATGCAGATATCGTCAAGCTCAACTTGATAGGTACTGTCAAAACTGCCAGAGTGTGGTGACAATAAACATTTTAGCTGGCTAACAATTTGCTGCAAAAAGGGTTGACCCTGAAATCAAGTTCTGCTGTAATGAACACTTTGTCTCTAAATATTTGCATTTTTGCTGACAAGGTTCACTCTCCAGGAGATTTCCTCCGCCCGTGAACAATCTGCCTTCACACGAGACACAGGATGGATGCGGTTTTCTGAGCCAGTTCCTTATCTGGCGTGAAGGAAGGATGAGCACATGCCCAAAATCAGCAGAGCCACCGTGGGTGGGGGATGCCCAACCAGGGGAGTTGCTCAGCTCCAGGGTGCTGATCCCCCTCCCTGAAAAAGCCCTTTTCCATCAGGGTCTGCATGGCAGTACAATGCTGACAGCCCAACGCTGGAATCAAGGCTTATCCCCCTTTAACAGATGGGGAAATTGAGGCACGTGGTGGTTCTGGATGGTATTTAGACTGTCTTTGCTGAGATGGAGACAGAGCAGCCAAAAAAGAGGCAGCCAGTGCAGACTGCCTGTTATCCATGGCTGCCCCAGACCAGCCATGAAGGAGAAGCAGGAGGAGGAGGATGAAGCCATACTGGAACCCTCACCAAGCTCCGGTTTGGTGCCCACCTGCTCCACTCCTTCAAGGACATGGAAATCTGGGGCTGTCCACCCTCAGGAGCTGCTGCACTGAATCTTCCTCCGTCCTCTTCAAGGTGATTTGACCAAAGTCACAGAGAGAGTTTCAGGCAGAGCAAAGGGCCAAGAATCATCTCCCTTAACCCCAAGGCCAAAAGCCAGGCTGGCTCCACTGTGTAAGAGATGAGGCTCAGAGCTCCCTTGCTGCAAAGGTTTATGTGTTTGAGGGTTAAATTTTCCCAAGATAACTCTGTCTTGGCCACCAAGGGCTGATCACCTCCTTGGAGGCCATGTTTTTATCTGCTCCCATTAATGATAGGCACACAACCCTGCCTAATTCCCCAAGTCAAGGTGACCAGAAGGATGGGCTGGGGATTTACCTGCTATGGGCACTTCTGTGGGATAAATGTCCTCCAAGCCTCACCTGCCCATGTCAGGAACCTTCTGTGACCACCACAGGAAAAGCTGCAGAGTTTGCTCCCACAACCTCCAAGATGCTGCATGTGGGAATATCTGTTGGCAGACAGCGAGCTGGTCAGTGTACAAATGTGTGGCCTCAAGTGACATTTGTCCCAAAGTCGAGCATGGGACAGAGAAACAGCCAGCCCAGGTTGCTGGTTTCTTGCTTAGCACCTCAGTATCCCAGCTCCATTGCTGCAAGTAATCCTTAATTTTGGGGGGGGGGGGATGGGGGGGGGAGGGGAATCCCCCATGGGACAGGTTTTCACACAGAGGGAGGAGATGTGGATTTCATTTCTGGTCCTGGCATTGAATTTTGAGGGGTGGCTGTAGGAAAGGGTCTTCATCCATTTTCCCTCAGATATCTGCTTTCTCTATTTTGAATAAAAGGTGCTCAGAGCACACCCTGCCTCTAACTACAACTATTAGCTGTGCTCACCAGGCTGGGACTGTGATTTGTTTGAGAACCCTAAATTCCTGGACAAGTGCACAATAAATTGTAATAAAACTTCTCACTGCTGCAGGAAACTGTGGTGGGGGGGGAAAGACAGAAAGAATCCTTATAGGTTTTCAAAAAAGACATAAAGGGGAGGAAAGCACAGCTTATTTCATTTTTACCTCCCCTTCCCCTCCCTGCTGCAAGGAAAGGCAATTTTCACTAGCACAGTGTTGACGTTTTGCTGAAGAAAAATTCACAGTTTTGGCCAGAGAGGAGTATTTTCTTTTATTTACTTTTTTTTCACTCTATTGATGTCGGAGAGCTGTTGCCTTTCTGGCAGTGGCAGTAGTGCTGTGCCTTGGAAGGCACCCGGGCTCCTGCCTCGCTGCTCTCTGGCTCTGCCATCCCACATGGTGCCTCCTCGCTGGGCTCAGCATGGCCCTCACCTCCCAGGGCAGGAGCCTTTGGCCAGGGCAGCATTGGAATGATGAACATTTCGTAGCATCAGCCCTGGCTGGGTGATTCTGGCACCAAAATGCAGCAAAGTAATCACAGAATTACTGTGTTGGTATGAGGGAGCTGAGTTAAAATATGGAGTTTGTCATATAAAATTCAGTGAAATGCAGGGTCCTCAATGAGTAAACCAGGCATGAGCATGGTAATTAACATCAGTGAGAGAACCAACGCCTGCTCTGCCCACAGGAGCCCTGGGAGGAAACAAGAGTGATCCCCTCAAAAAGCAAAACTTTCTGCAGTTGCTCCATATAAACACCCACAGAGGAAGAGGTGTGGGCACATCCTTGAAATTTTGTCCTTATGACCCTTCTTAGGAGCTTTATTCTGATTTTTTTCTTATGCTTCTTGTTACAAGGGAGTAGCTCAGCACCGGCAAACACCATCATCATCCTCACAGCCCTCCTGGGCTTCTACCTCTCCTGGTGGTCAGCCTAAAGTTATTCCTATTTTTCCTCTCCCTTATAAACTCTGGGAGCCACTGGGAAGAAAGCACCCTGGTTAAAGGTTACAGGCTGAGTTCTTCCACTCTCCATTGACCTCAAATTTTCTCCCTTTCCTCTTCTTCATCATCTCATTCCCTGCTCTCAGGCACAGGGAAATTACCACAGCTCTGAGATAGAAACCATGAGCCCCTTGCCAGCTGAGCTGTTTCACCCTGCCCTCGGCACAAGCCATGCTGGGAAGCCCAGAAAGCACCAGGGAGGGATAATTGCCAGTCCCAGCACTGCCATGATAATTAATACCCTGCTAAAAGGAGCGCTGGTCAGGTCAGGGAGCAGAGGGGAGGGGTGGGAAAACAAACAGGCAAAAATCAAACCTGAGCAAAGGTTTGCTGTGAGGAAAGGGCCGGGGATAAGGGGCAGGAGGAGCTGTGGGGTGCAGGGTGATGGGGATGGTGCCTGCAGAGCAAAGTGAGTGTTTCACCCCCTCAGTGACTGTCAGGGAGCTTTCCTATGTCACAGGGCCCCCTCCTATCCTCCCTTCATCACTAATGGGCTGAGAGCCAGGAAATCCTGCAGACAGCAGTACCCTAAACCATCCTAGAGCACAGCATATTCACCCCTCTGGGCAGGTGAGGAGGCTTGGGGGAAAATTCCCCCGGATTTTGCTGGTTCAGTCCCACAGGCAGGCTGAGCCTCCAGGCTTGCCAGCTTCTGATACAATTTCCTGAATTAAAGACTGACTTCACCATTTGGGGACATCAGAGTCCACTTTTTAATTGAGGCTGTAGAAGGAAATATCAAAGAAATATAAATAATTCCGTGGGAGCAATGAGAAATCTTGAAACCTAAACTCCATAAATCTAAACTCAATAAATCTGAGCAAAGAGATGCATAAGAGAAAGGAGGATGCCAGCCAGGGAACTGTTGGGGTTCTCCTGCAGGAGAGGCTTCTGGGCAGCTTTGGGCTGACAGGTTTGTTCTCTTTTCCCTTGGTCCCATCACCTGAATGATCAATAAAATCCCTCTGTACATGCTGTGTTTTGACCCTCTTGCAACAACTGAGTTAAGCCAAAAGACAGCCCAGAACCATGGCAAGGGGTGAGAGAAACAGCGAAGCGCTGGCAAGGGAGAACAATATGTTTCCAGACAAGATTTAAAAAGAAATGCTATGTTAATACGAGTTTGGAGTCACACTGTCATAACACCATCAAAATGACATGCTGCCACCACTGGTATGACTGTTTGGGGAATATGCAACATGAACAAAAAAGCAATTTGCTCAGAAACAAACTGGGATGAGCCTATACTGTAAGGAAATAGAGAAATGCTGCAATCCAAGGCAGGACCAGGCAAATGCTTGGTGATTTCTAGAAACTGTGGCACAGGCAGGGACCAGAATTTCTGAGCAGAACTTGCTCCTTGTTTTCTAGGGCCTCACAGCTTTTGCTGGATATTCTGCTCATAAGAGAGAAACAGTTTAAGGACAGCTGTTCTGGCATTAATTAAAGTGCTTTACAGTTCTTTTCTAATAAAATCACTATTCTTCTAAGGTCTTCTTTCCCAATTTGTTTTAATACCTGTCCCTAATTAAGTCCAGTGAGAGGAATTCACTGCTTCAAATGAGTTAAAAAACGGATGTTCTCAAGGCACCTGCATCTGAAGAAACTTATTTTTGAAGTCCATGAATTAAATTAAGAGGGGGCATTTTCAAGCTGATCACTCCCTTTTGATTAACACAAATGAGCTGCTCCACCAGAGCTGCGTTCAAAATTGTTGCACTTGCTTTTCCGGCTAATTTGGAAAGAGTTCAGCTGTTAGGGTGCTAAATAGTCATATTAAACACTACAGACCTGCAGTGCATTCAGGCTGAGTCCTTCAAAAAGGAGATTGAGCACCCCATCACCTGAGAATGTCCCTCTCCAGGGATGGCTATGGGAACACTCTGCCCAACGGCCCTGACAGGGACTTGTTGACCAACAAAATTCTGGCACAAGCCCCGTGTATCAGCCATGGCAACAGGGCTGGGAGCGTGGCAATGGCAGCTGCTACGCACAGAACAGCGCTCTTAAAAATATCACGGCTGAAACCCATTAAAGAAAACAAAAATAGAAAATATGCAAGAAGCCGAGGCTGTGTGTGGAACAGATACCAAGAAGGATGCTCGGTACATTTATAGTCATAGCCTGCCCCAAATTTTCCTTGAGTTTTAACCCAATGCTTCTTCACTGCAAGAAACCCAAATGTTTTGTTATTTTTTTTAATCAGAAAATGTCCAACTTTCTGCCTTTTTTTTTTTTCTCTTGCTGATGTTATCAGACTTGAGAGCTGACCTGTATCAGACTAAAAGCAGAAAACTGGTATCTGCTCATCTCCCAGGCTTGTCTGGATCTTGTTCACAGCACAATTTTCCCTCTGTGTCATCCCTTTAACCCCAGCCAGCTCCACAGGCTGCATGAGGACAGGGTGTGAAGTGAGAAGCTCATTGCCTCACTCCTCCCAACACAGGGTAAATCTGATAGAAAACGGCTCAGAGCCTTTCTGAGGGGCATCTTTAATGATAATTTCCTACCTCTTGTCAGAGTCTGCAATAAAAGTGATCAATCAGTGAGGGGTGATATGCTGGAACAGAGCCTAAGCTCACTGAAAGCCACCCCACCTCCAGCTGAGCCTTGGGAGAGCCAAATCCATTGCTGGTGTCAGCCCAGCCAGGCACACAGCTCTGCAGGGAAGGTTTGGGCTCTGCTGTCTCCTTACGTCAGGCCCCGCTCCAGGAGCTGGAGAGATTGCAACCAAGAATTTACTCACGGAAGAATGAAAAACTGCCCTGCTCCATCTCTTCCTTCCCACCTGCTGGGCTTTATGTCCTAAAACCTGAAAATTAAGGCAGAAAGATTGGCTCTGAGAGCTTTGACCCATGAGTTGGTTTTCTCATGTTGCTAAAAAGCTGAGTATTCAAAAAAAAAAAAAAAAGCCCAAAAAAAAAAACAACCCAGCCGTTGCCATTCGGGCTGAATTCCCCGTGTTCCAGCAGATCTGCATGGTGGTAGGCTGGTTCCTGCTGGAGCTGGGTGCTTGCCATGCTTTCCTAGAAAAGCTCTCTGCCACTCTCGCTGCAACATTAATTCCGAACAAGAGAGGTGGAATGAAATGCAGGTTTGAAAGCAAGCCACGAGGCAGGGAGCAGTATTTAGCTTTCCTCTCCCAGAGGTCTCACCTGTGTTGGCACTGGTTTAAAGATGTTAGAGTGGGATTAAGGGGCTAAATCAGAGATTTTATTAGTTACAGCAGCCTGTTTTCCTTGTTAAATAATTGAATGCATGTGCTTAAGGCAAAGGTCTGGGCTGGCTGGTGACTCCAGGCCAAGCTCTCACAGAAGATCAGCTGGAGTTGGCAGCACCAGGCTCTCTGTGAAGATATCTGGATGTCCTTTTATCTGGAGAAGACACTGGGTGTTACTGTGAACATCAATTCCTGGAACATTTCTGACAAGGATTTACATGAGGAGATATAAACGTTCAAAATTCCTTTAAAGGAAATAATGTTTCTTCTAAATAAGAGCTGAAGTTGTGTCTTAGTTTTTTGTTTGTTTGCTAAGTCTCAGTCCAGGATAACTCAAAGGCCTGATAGATTCAGGTCTTTCATGAGGCATTGGCCAGTTCAGGAAAAGACAAAGCTGAGAAATTTGCAGCAGAACTGGTTTTATTAATTTTTCAACTATTCTGCAGATTTAATAAATTAAAATATCTCTGCAAATACTTTGAAGCTTTTTCATCCCTGATAACATTTGGTACCTTATCATTTCTAACTGCACTACAGAGAAAAACACATTATTATGGATTTTGTGGTAGATCCTCCAATTTATCAACCTAAAAAGATTTCCAAGCAATAGAGGCTTTCTGTGTAAGTTAATATGTCACAGGCCATCTATCACCCCGAGTATGCTGAGTCTGCATTCCTAATCAATGACTTGACACCTTGAGTTAGTGAACACTTAAAGGTTATATCCCTGCTAAGTGATGTGACCAATGCATTTCAGCCTCCAGCAGGGGACACCGGGCACCTTGACCATTCTGAGTGTCCTGCACCACAATTTCCTCATCTCAGCGAGCCCTGCTCTCCACACAAGGGGACACTGAAATACCCCAGGACTCAGTTGAAGGGGGAAAGCCTCCAATTTGCAGTCTGCACGATTCCATTCTGCCTCCTTCCCCTCTCCCTGGGGCCGGGGCGGAGGTGCCTGTCCTTGCAGGCATCCATCATGTCCCGCCCCGGCGGTGCTGTGCTGGCTTCCTGGCCATCTGCCACGCTCTGGGTGAATGATGACAGCAGATACGGGGTGTTATGGGCTCCGGGAGGTTTCACATCACTAAATAAATGTAATGAATATATATGATTTCATTTCCCCCCCCGCTCTGCCAGATGCATTTCTATGCTTTGGTCCCGCTGTGGCTTCACTCCATATAATCCACATGAGCGCCACATGCCACGAGTGGAGCTGGGAGATCTGTGAGGTCAGAGCTCCAGGTGAGAGAGACGCTGCATGGGCATGGATGTGAGCTGGAAATGTCATATACCCCACTGCATGCCTGGCCTGAACCCTACAGGGGATGCAGCTTCCATCCCTTTGCATCCCATTCCATCCCATCCACCTCCTGAGCACCTCAGAGCACACGAGCTCCTGCTGTGTAGTGTATGTGTCCTGCAGCCCTGGAAACATGAGAACAGGCCAAGTGTTTCCAGACACATGGCAGACCCTGGGGAGGGGCAGGGATGCCAGTCCTCTCTCGGCCCAGGAGACACGTCTTTCAGCCCGTGACAGATTTACTCCTGTGACCCAGCAAGCAGAGGTCGGGAGACCCTGACAGCAAACAAATGAGAAATGGCATCTTTCAGAAATTCCTGCAGTAGTTTCTTTCCCTTCTGGCTGCTGCATTTCTCCCATCAAGCACATCCACAGGGGACAGGCCAGGCAGAGAGAGACTCTTTCCAGCCTGGGTGTAACCAGGATGTCCCCTCAGAACTTTTCAGTGCCTGCTCTTGGCCATCTCCTCCCTGCTACAGCCTGAAGTGCTCCCCAAACTTTACACATGGTTGGGGCAATGATTTGTAGAACCACCTGCCAGCATTCCCCATGGCTCCTGCTTTGGCTCCTTATAGCTCCTGCAACCTCCATGCCTGTCTGGAATAAACCAGATTTGTTAAAAATTACTTTGTCCGGAAGCAGAGACATGGTGCAACTTTGCACACTCTTGTTCATCTCCCTCTGTCAAAGCTCCCGTCCCCTTGAGGCCACTCATTTTAGCGAGTTGTTACAGGTCTCTGTCCCAAAGTTTGGTTTGGGAGCCCTTGGCATGAGGCAGCACGTGCGTGGGTTCAAATCCTTCCACAGAGGAAGGATTGAATCCTTTCCCACCAACCCCTCCCATTTGCTTTCTGAAATTTCACCAGTTACGAAGGGTGAATACATTTAAGCAATTTATTTTATCCACTTATGACAAAGACTGTGAACCGTCAGTCAGAAAACACAGAAAGAGATGAATTAACTGAGCGAGTTTTCTTCACTGCTTAATTGTTCCAGAGAGGCAGAGTTCTGCGGAAGATGATGAATCATTGTTTAGGAAATATTTCTTCCAAGAAGACGATTTGAAAAAATACATCTATAATTTATTGCAACCTCTTGCTTTGTCAGGGAACAGCAGCCAAAGGCAGAAAGTTCCTCCCTCCCCCGTTCTCCTTGCCTCAGTTCATTATCGCTATAATCTTATCTCCCGTACCCTCTCCTCACCCTTTGAATATTACATCTCCTCCCGCTTGTGTGCAGAGGTGTAGCCGCGTGCGGGGAGGGGGGGGAAGCCGTCAGGGAGGGAGGGGGAGACCGGGAAAAATCGTCACATATTTCAGGCTGGCTCTATTTAAATGAGTTTGGGATTGTGCTTCTCTGGAGCAGATGGCCCTGGAGATAATGATGCCTGAGCAGCGGAGGCTGGAGCCCCTCTCTCCTGTTGCCATGGTAGGCCACGGGGCTGAAATGGATTCTGCTTATTAAATTTGCGAGCTCTTGTGTACTCAGGATGAATGGCGTTCAGTCATAAAGAGGCCCATCCTCCTAATGTGGCTGGATAGTTTTATCTTGGAAAGCCAGGCACTCTAACTCCGCCAGACGAGGGGCTCATTAACCTATTAACAGCAGCCGTGCAGGAGCTCAGCCCACAGGGGCTTGCAGAGGGGTTTTCCAGGAACGTGCCCAACACCGGCGTCCTGGCGGCGTCAAACCCGGCTGAGGGCACTCAACCATCAGCTCAAAAACGGGAGAGATTCACTCAGCACCTTCCCCAGAGGGGTTTGTGTGGGATCTGACACCACAGAGCCCATCAGAGCTCCAGCGCTGCTCCTGTAAGAATTGCAGCAAGAGTTTGAGGTTCTCCAGGCCAGGGTTACTGCTCAGCCTCTGATTTACAGCACAGCCTCTGCTCTGCAAATCAAGATTACACAGAAATGTGAGCAATGCACCTTGGAGCCACAGCAAGAGCTTGGTAGGACAGAGATCACATTTTGTGATAGGAATTGAAGGAGAAAATGGGAAGAGGTGAGATTTGGAGGACAAGTTTCTTAAAAAAAAAAAAAAAAAGAAAGAAGAAGAAGAAACAAAGAATCAAAGACATGATCGGCCCTTTCTTCTCTGACTTTCCTGTAGGACCTGCCTTGGCTAATGCTCAAAATGATAACGCTCCTCTGAGAGACTCAAAACACTGCAGATTAAATAGAGCAGGCTGAAAGGCTTTTATCTTTACAGGCAAAACCTGTAGTTTTCTTTCTACAGAAAACTGTGGGTTTGATTCAAGTAAATATTTATATGTCTGCTGCAGCCATGACAGACAAACCTGGCTACTTCCATAGCATTGGAAAAGTTTTTCCTTCCAGTAGCCCATCCACACAATCCTTTCACCCAGGTTTGCTTCAGATCACATGGTGAGACTTAAAAAAAACTATTAAAACTTTTCTTTAATCAGTGTAAAAGTATGTTTACTGATGGTTTGAGCTGTAGTATCAATGGGATTTCGTTTTCCACTGCACTCTCTATGTAGAACCACTCCAGTGGTTTGGAAGAATGGAAATTTGATATGCAGTGAGACAATGTCTATTACATTATAATGCTCTTACCTTTGATTAACCAGAGGTTGGTAAACTAGCACTGCACTATATTTAGTTTCATGGCACATTTTTTTTACATGTTATTATGCAAATTTTCACATGAGCTTTATTTCAAATGCTACCCAGCTCTGGTTTCTTCCCCTGCAATCCTGCATGGCCAACAAAACCCGCCTGCCTGAGCTATGCTGGGGGATTTCCCTGCTCTGGCAGCATCCACCAAGCTTGTGATATTAAATAGTCACATCAAAGGTTGTCAGCACTGGAATTTTTCCCCCAGAGACTAACACAAGTGATCTCAAGTGTTCCAAGAGAAGGGATCAGAGACCAAACACCTGCAAATTCTTCCCTGACCTAGTGATGGGCTTGCTGTGGTCTGGAGCTCTGAAGCTGCTGGGAGATTTTCTAAGGGAAAGAGATTTCCTCCCATCCTTGGATAATGTCAGAATGTTTGTCAGAAAGAGAAGAATTAATGGAACAGAAATTGATGTTATAGCTCTTCCTTCTTCCACAAAAGATGAGCAGAGAGCCCTCTTTGAATCTAAGAGCAACTTGGCAGGTAACTCCAGAGTCACGCAGAAGGGGCTGGAAACGGTTCAAAAAACCCTCCTCAGCTTCCAAATCTCTCATCAGGACTGTGTAAAAGTGTCATTGCACACGGATGGGGCAAATAATCACCCTTAGTGTGGGAAGATTTTCTGGCCTCTGTAAATGAAGCACAAAAGTCAAACTCAGTCAAATCTCTTGGCATTCAATCCTCCTGCTTTCAGGACAGATCTGGAGGTTAATTCTCTTAATGAAATAGCAGCAAAAGGGATGTTCACAAGAACTGTGTTCTTGGCAGAGCCAGCTGTACATTTAGTTTTAACACTCCAGGTCAGGGAGTGCTGAGGATCTGCATCCTGCAGCTGACTCTGAACATCGTGTCCCGTCCAGGGACCCTGGGCATTCCCCTCACCAGCTGCTGGCTGGAGCAGCTTCTGCAGCATGTGCATCTTTGAGCTGAGATGATATGAAATACAACCCTCTCTCGATATCAGCTCTTCAGAAGGCTCTGCAGGTCAGAGTAGCAGAAAACGGCCCGGATTTCCACGGAGCTCTCAAAGCACACCCCCAGCAATACCGAGCAGATGAATTCAAGTTGTAACAGGCTGGTGGGAAGTGCTGGTAAGGTGTTTATGTATTTATTCCTGTCCAGCAGTGTCCCCCAGCAGGTCTCCTGGCCTGGGCTGGCCACCAGAGCCGGGGCTGGGCTAGGGGCCAGGCTCACGGGTGGATCGGGTGTCCGCATGCGTAAGCCTGCCCTGGCGCCCGGTAGGTGCAGCCTGCAGGACTTATCCAGGGTCACCTTGAGTGGCTGTGTGCGAGCAGAGGCTGCAGCCAGCTCCCCTGCACGCCAGGTCTGTGCTCCCAGCCCTGACCCACGGTCCTCTTTGTTCTGACATCCCCTCCAACAGCGAGGGTGGAGGAGAGGACGGGCAAAAAACGCTCCTGGGGCAGCTGCCTACAAGTGCAGACCATAGAAAAGGGATTAGCTCAGTCTTCAAAATGCAAATCCCCTCGACACACGCCAAGCTCACGGCACTCCTGGAGCCGTTTGCCCACTGCTGACTTACAGCTTTTACACAGACACGAGCTTGCCAACTTAATGTCGGAGGTGCGGACACCGGTGAATCAAAACGGAGCCTACAAATGAAAAGCCGATTAGCAGATATTAGAAGGATATTGAGATGGAGAGGCCACAGCGGTGCAGGAAGGCTCTTGGCCCTCACTTTGGTTTGTAGCACAACCTCCTTCCTGACTTCTGCAGCTCCTCTTCCATGTCTTAATCCCCTTGCACAGGGATTAAATGACACCAGAGGGAAGAGGGGCTTCTGCAGACTCTCCGTGTCAAAATCCTGCCCCCAAATTAGGCAGAACAAGAAGAAATGAGCCCCAGCAGGCTCCTTGCTTCTGTTCCTTAAGCAAGGTGACAGGAACCATGTGGTCTTTAAGGTCCCTTGTAACCCAAACCATTTTATAGTTCTATAGCAAGGTGACTGTACAGCAAAAAGGTTCTGTATTGCCATTAGGGAAAATTGCCGAGCATTTGTGGAGAACCGAGGCTGAGAGGATTTCATGTGTGCTGGACATGCAGGAGTTGTCAAGCAGAGCACCTGGAAAGTTTGCTCAAGCAGTCAGAAAAGCTACATTTTAGCCCTGGCCTTCACATTCCTACCCCACAATCAGCACTTACACACATTCCCCTAAACTGGACACTCATTAAACTGGGACACTCAGATTGACAAGCCATTGTCTCTCAGGACCTCGCTACCCCAAACAGACTAAGCTGCTGCAAAGAGTGGCCTTGGACCAAGCTGGCAGGAGGTAGGGTGGTCACTAAAGAGCCCCCCAAAAGCCACAGCAATCCCAGCAGTTGGCACAAACACAAAAAAGAGAAGAAAACCCCTTTTTCTGCTCCAACAGAACAGACCAAAAGACAATTGTGGATTTCTCACCAACATTATTTATTCCAGTTCTCTCTCCATCATCTCTTGGTGAAATTGCTCAGAAGAGGCTGCTGCAAGCTGGGCCCAGGAATCCTCATCCTCATGGGCTGGCATCAGCACAGGGAGCAGCAGGAACAAGCAGGAGATGCTAAAAGAGATGATCAAAGATCCTTGTGAATTTCCTGACAGTCAGTTTTACACCTTAGAATTTTTGAAGTAAAAAGGGAAAAGCCACTTTAGAAACACTGGCAAAGGCAAGTTTAAAACATGGGATGAAGATTGGTCTTTTCACTTCGTTACCAAACAACCAATTTGGAACCTGAGATTTTCTTGCTTATGAATGCTTCTTGTGTCTTCCCAAAGTGGGACATACCCACAAGCAATTTTATAAATTGAAGACAAACACTTCAGTCACGAAGCCAGCTTAACTTCACAGGCAAAACAAGGACAACATTAACCCAGCTTTCTTGAAGTAACATTTTAGTTTTTCTGTTTAAAAATAAATTACTGACTGCAGGAGGAAGAAAGGAATCGTTTTGCTGTGATAATTGCAAAGCACACAAAAAAAGGTAATTTTTTGCCTGACTTACATTTAGAAATGTCTCAGCTTTTACCAAACAGCCTTGGTTACCAACAGAAAGAAAGCACTGAAATATGCAAATATTTAAAAACTAGCAAACAAATCCTTGGAGAAGATGGAACAAAAAAGAGGTGGGGGAAGGGGTACCAGCAAATACAGAGATGTCACAGGCTGGGAGCTGCTTTTCTGAAGCCTCTTGGAAGTTCTCACCAGGGACAGCCCAGGAAAGCAATGGCACGAGGACATCCTTGAGGTCCAGCTCTCAAGCACACTTGAACCTCAAAAGAAAATTGTGGCTGTGCAGGCTGTGATGTTGGCAGCAGCCTCAGCCTGCCCTCACACACACTCAGAGCAGGATATTTAAATGCTCTTTAGGCTCCCTTATTGACACTACAAAGCAGTGGCAGCTCTTTCCCCGCCCTGGATGAAGACCAGATATTCCAGCTCTTTTTTTACACCTGGCAGATATTGAAGATTATGCTGCAAATCATGAGACCTGGAGATTTCACCTTCTTAATCAAATCAAGAGCTATATTCCAGATCTTTCAGTGCAGAAACTTTGCTTGCCCTTGGTGACAGGGTCTGTGCCAAGTGACTGGTCACCCTCAGCCCAAGGAAGGGCCATCTGTGACCTGGCCTTGTTCAGGATGACCAGTTGGGTGGGGTTTTTCCCATTTCCCTTGCAATTGCCAATAGTCTCAATAAACATGTGCTGCCAGTTACACCAAAGTGTTCCCATTTCTGACATGCTTTATAGGCACTTTAAGTTTCATTCTCTTGGGTAGTGACTTGCATTGGAAATGGGCACAAAACGGGACATGTTTGGGCTTAAAAAGCAGCAAACCTGGGGAGGCTGCAAGTTCAAAAGAGGCAGAAGGAAAGGTTCCTTTGCGGATTATCTGTAGAGCTGGGATGGAAGCTGCTCGCTTGCAAATCCAGAAAATAACTACAGAAATTCACGGGAGAAAATACCCCTCCAAACCAACTTTGAGAGTGATGCAGGATTTTCCAGAGACCCAAATCACTCCGTTTAGGTGAAGGATTTTGGGACAAGCATCCTCTTCTTCCCACTGCCGTTCTGACCTGTACAGCCGGTCCCTACAGGAGCAGGTCCCATGGATGGGCAAACCCTGGGCACATCTCTCCCTGCCTGCCCATCCCGCGGCCGTGCCGGGGTGTCCCCTCGGTGTCGGTGACACCAGGGAGCCCCAGCCACGGTAGGTGGGTGGCAGAGGCGGGCTCGTGTGAACCCCAGTCGCTGGGTACATTTTCTTCCCTGCGCTCTGACACGGCTCCGCTTTTGTTTCCTGAGTAAATAGAAAAGCCACGGTGGCAGGAAGGAGAAAGGCAAGGCAGGGCTCGGCAAGCAGCGCCTGTTTACAATGACAAAGGGCTCTGCCACACTTCGGGGAGGAAATTTTCCTTCCAGACTTCAGGGCTCATTAAGTGAGTGGGCACAGCTAATAGGCTTTGTGTGCGAACGGCCCCAGCCTTGCAAGGTCCAGCTGTCACTGGGGCGAATGTCAAAAATAACAGCGGGCTCAGCCATTCTCCACCCCGCTCGGGCTTTAAAATTTATCTTTAAAAGGGGGAGGAGCAGGCAATGAAAAGTAGCAAGCAATTAATGGGAGACAAAAGCAAATGGACCCGCCGGGGCTGTTTGCTGGAGAGGGGGAAAAGTCCCCCGGAGCTGGGCTGGAGGGTTGGTGAGGAAGAAATAGAAAAGCTGGGGAACCCTCCTGTCAAGCTGAAACTCCTTGCGGTGATAAACGCGCGGGGCAGGGCTGGGAGGATGCTCAGGAATTGAGGGTCCCGGCCATTCCCCTCCCGGCTGGGCAGATGCAGCCGTCTCCCTGCCACGCGTCTCCTCTCCCCGAAATCTCCCTCACAGATGGTGACTCCGAAACAGCGAGCACATGTCTTCCCTTGGATAATCCCGGGGTCAGGCTCCTCCAAAGTTTAGTCTCTCACCGCCGGCAGAAAGCTGACAAAATTATGCAGAAATAAATATGCTTCCATGTTTAACTTTTCTCTTTCACCCCGTCCAATCTCAGCCTGCCCTGAGATAATATTTGCATGCGTTTGGTTTATCCCCCTGTCAGCTCCGTCTGGAGGGAGACGCACAAATGGCTCGTTTGAGGGTATTTGTGATTCATGTGATGCATCAATGGGGAAAAAAAGAATTTAAAATCTACAGAACTTTTAATAGCTTATAGAGTCTTGGCAGTCAGAGTCCCACGGAACGTGCTGACTGTAATTTTAGCTAACCTCGAGCTGACTTTGATTTCAGGCAGCAACGTCCCACACTCCAGAGTTTTTCTTTGTTTTAAAGAATATTTTCATGTTTCTTTGTTTTAAATCCCTTTTTGCAAACAGGGTCACCCATGTTTTTAAAACACAAGGGTAACCCATTCACTTTTCTTGCTGAAAACTGTTTTTCCATGAATTGGTAGCTATTGGGTCCCTGCACCAAGGTGAGATTGTGCTTGATCAGTCTGAACTCATGATATTCACACAGCACTTTGTTACACAGGGTAGAAGACATGAGCAATGAGCAGTGGGTTCTGTATATCAGACAATCTAGGGGTCAAACTATGGTCTTCAGAACAGGAAGTTCTATCTTGGTGAAACTCCTCCAGATCCCATGTCTGAAAAATAGAGTTCCTGAAACAAAGCAAATTGCAAGGGTTGGCCTTAGCACAAGGGTTTAACCAAATGGTTTAACATAATTTCTCTTTTTGGCAATAAGGAGTTCAACCCACAGAGACAGTTTGGCCTCCCAGCACTGCAGAAGTACAGCTTGGGCCTTTCCTACTTCCAAATCCAGGCAGAGCTCCAGGTGTCTGGGAAGGGCTGGGATGACCTCTCAATGCTGGGAGGTCAAGGCAAAGAATGTCTGTGAGGAAACATCCCCAGAGGAATTCAGAGCACCTACTCCAGAGCCAGCCAGACTTGGAGAGGAGATGCTGACACATCTGATTAAATTCTGACCTCAAACAACAGTTGCACACCTTTCCCCAATCCCCTTTGGATTCCCTGTTCTGTCATGTGCAGATACACTGTGACACAATGAAAACTCTTAGGAGGAAGTTTTGAGTTACTTTGAGCCTCAAAATATGGCCACAGAAGAGGTGAATCACGCCTGGAAATCCTTGAGGGCGCCTGAGAACAGCACAGAAATTTTGCCTGAATGAGTCACGCCGGGGAGAGTTGGAGCTCTCAAAAGACGCAACAATACACCTTGATGGGAAGGAAACGGAGAGAGGGAGCCTACTCCAAACACATCTGCTCAGATCCAGGGTTCAGCTTGTTGCACTTGTATGGGGAAATCTGTGCAAACAAACAGTTATTGAATGGGTCAACTGAGCAGAGCGGCTGAAGAAGCTGAACAATGGGGCAGTTTATTCACTTAATGTATGCCAAGGCCATTCACCAGGCAAGCACCTCTCGAGGAGCCACGTGACAGCCAGACTCAATTTGCTGTTTGCTGAGGTCATGGTTTGGGGTGCCATGGACAGTATTTGTTAATGGGAGAGACAAGGACAGTGAGGGAGAGGCCTCGTTTCCAGCACTTCCATGGTGTTGAGGTTTTGTTCTCTTTAATTGCACGTTTGGAGGAGAGGGATTTTCTGGGTTCCTCACTGTGATGTTTGTATCTCTGTATTTTTACCTCTCTGAGCCCTTTGGAAAGCCTGGGGCATCAATGTGTGCTGCTGCACAATGCCATGGGTGCCTCTGTCACCAGTCCCTTCATCACCAGTGTCCTGTCAGGTGGGATTTGGTGTCCAGCAGCAAAGGCAACACACAGCCGTCAGCATCTGTAGAAGAGAATAGAAAAAACAGGGGATGAATTCAGGGTTTCATTCATAGTCAGCCTCAGCCTTCTGGATGCTGCAAAACACTCAGAGATTCAGCTGTGCAAACAGTGGGTTTGACAAATTCATCCTCCCCTTCTGCCCAAGGACCCTCCATGGCCACTCACAGCTTCCCTGCATTTATTTGCTATTCAAACAGATTTGATGGATAACTTTTCTTTAAAGTAAAGCAAGTTGATGGACCATGGCAGTCTCCAGTTGGAGTCTCTCTGCCGAGTGGAGGTGAAGGGATCACAGGCTGCAGTTGATCCCCACTTGTTGATGGAGGGTTTGTCCAACCCTCCTTAACCTGCAAAATCCTCTGCTGGTGGTGAATGCCCACCTTCAACACAGGTTGGGACTCAAGGAGTGAGGATGGTGGACAGGGCTTGGCACCATTTGCAGAATCAGGTGGGGGTTTGCTCTGGGTGAGACAGCACAGGTCACCCAGAGCAGTCAGACAGCTGGTGGGCAGGATCTAAACACCTCTTTGAGGTATTACCCCAGATTTTCAGCAAAAGACGAGCAGGGGCAAACAGGAGAACAGGCTGATGAAGAAGGGAAGAGAAGGAACAAGAGAAGTGGCAGGAAAAGAAAGGATAATTACACAGACTGGGCAGGAGGTGCTGCACTGGGGGAACATCCCGCACCCCCAGGGTTGCTGGGCTGGAGGCTGGCACAGCCTGGCTGACGGACCCCAAAGAAGACAGAGATTTGGGGGGCACACATTGTGTAGCCTCACCTCTCTTCCCGCACCCGAGGTCCCCTTCCCCCTCACGCCGGGGCTGACAGGATTTCCTACGCATCTGTATGCAAATCACAGGCTGAGCACCGGGAGAGGCACTTTGTTCCGAGCATCCCGGCACAGCTGCTCCTCTTCCCGGGGCCAGGCGAGCCGGCCCGAGCCCCTCCGGCCAGACACACCGCGGGGCTCGGGGCGCGGCCACTCCGACTAAAGCACAGACACCACGAGCTGCCCCTTCCACAGCCAGGGTCTGTCATGAAGCGTTGAAGGGTCTTGGATAGGGACAGGAAAAACCAAGCTGCCTTTATAAAGTGTCAGTGTAGGTCTTTGGGAAAGCAGAAGGTGAAGAAGGACAGTGCCTTGTTAGAAGATCAAACCAGAGTGGTTGTTGTATTGATGTGGCTCCTCGTGTCTAGCCCAGTGCCTGGCTGGGAAACAGTCTGCTCCCAGGCTGGAAGACAATTTCTTGGAGCTGAGACTTGGTGGCAGAGCTTCAGTTCCCTCCAGCCCCAAAGACACAAAGCATAGCCCCCCCCCCCCCCCCCCCCCCCACCCCAAAAAAAAAACCTTGGGTTTTTTTAGTGTCTCAGCCCAAACCCCCCCCCCTTCTGCCTTCTCTTTGGATTTTATATTTGTTTTTCAGTTAGAAACCCATCATATTCTGGTGGGAAGAAAAAAGTGTCTATTGTCTCAAAACCCCGTTTATTTTCAGCAAGAAGTGTTTACAGGGCCCCAGTGAGTTCCCAGCCGTCTCTGCAAACAGAGAAACCTGAAACACTCTGGGAGGTGATTTTTCAATCGACCAAGACAGGAGCACTAGAAATCTCTGCTGATGCTAAAACGAGCCATTGCTCCCCAAAACGGAGGCCAAGGTTTGAACTGCTGGCCCTGAGGACTGTGGGGGTGACTGATGGGATGGGCAAACCTGGACAGCCATCATCTCCCTTCCTCCCTGCTGGAAATTACAGCAAATATTGGGGGAGCAATGGGAAACACCCCATTAAGGTGTGTAGTGCTTATGGAAAATGCAAAAAAAAAAAAAAAAAAAAAAACAAAAAACAAACAAACAAAAAAAAAAACCAAAAAAAAAAACCCAACCCAAAAAGGTGGCTTTTTACCAGCGTCAGGTTTATGGTTTGTCTCCATCTGTGGCCAGGGTGACCAACCTGTGTGCAAACCCCTCGTGCCTCTCTGGTGCATCTTCCACCCCAGTTGTCATTTGCAACTCAAACAGCCGGTGCCTCAGGGGATCTGTTTATTTTCTTCTTTCTGCTGGACGAGATTCTCTGGCTCAACACTTTATAAAAGCAGATTTTATTTTTCCCTTCATCCCATGCGACACAGATGCAAATGGGGAACAGTAGGATGCCAGCTTATCTTTTATTTGTGCTTTTAGGTTATAATTGCAGTCTGAATCACTGACTTTTAAGTTACGCTACATTCTGCCTCAGCAGAGAAAGGGAGAGGAGCGGAAACAGGGAACGATCCCTTGAAGTTCAGTAACACCAAGCAGCTTTGCTTTCAGACAAAAAGGCATTTGCAAGTGTTCCTCCCATTCGTTAAAGGCACAAACTATTGCCATGATGAAATAATGAAGAGAGTTAATTGAGATGGGGGGGGGCGATCGAACAAGAGAGGCTGCTTTGCTTCCTATGTGCCCGTTGTGCTCACGGTTGTGGGATCCATTTTCCAGCTCTGATTTGGGGGAGTTCGGACTGTTTTACCTCACCCCAAAAATCAGCATTTCGGTGGGCTGCAAAGCCGAGCTCTCCAGCCCCACGAACCCCATCTCCCGGTGCAGCCCAGGGAATGTCGCTGTGCCTGTCAGTGTCACCGCATCCTGCCGGGGCTGGCGAGTCCAGCCGTGCCCTGACCTGCATTAACTCTTCCCGCAGGAGCCGGGGCTGCCGGCCCCGCACGGCCGCAGACGGGGGAGGCAATAAAGCAATCCCAGCCCCGCCGGCTGCTCCGGCAGCGTGCGAGACACCTGGAGAGCCAGGCCATCCGCTCCCTCCTCCTCGCCCTCCGCGGGGATGGAGAGTGTGGAGTTATAAATCCCCGAACAACATGGGCTTAGCCATGGAAAGGGTATTTGCACTCAACGCTGAGTCCTAATTTCCTTTTGAAGGCTCTACATGTTTGATTAGCCAACTTCAGCAGCCCCATAGCATCAGGTCAGGGTAATTAGAGACCTCGCGTTAATGAGTAAACAATGGCTCAAAAGCCTAATTGACACTTCCAAGCCCGTGCGTGTTGCTAATTGCCAAAGCCAGACCCACGGCCCCCGTGCTAACCCGTGTTAAACCCTCCCTATGAATAAGAGTTATCCCCTCTATTGGCAACTCCGGGAAATCTCCACCAGCGGGCCCGGGGGAAGGAATGCGAGGGGCTGGGATGGGCGCTGCGACACGGGAAGTGCTGGAATGGGTGCCTTTCTCCCTGCAAAGGTCCGTCCCGAGGCTCCCGGGCAGACAATGCCGCCGCTCCCCGGCCTGCGTGCCCCCGGCAATGACCCCCAGGACCACCCTCCTCGGAGGGCAGGGGCCGGCAGCCGCCCCGCTCCGCGGCCTCTCCATCTTCCCCAGACAAAGCCTGTCTGGGGAGCGGGTTCTGGGGAGGGGGCCACGGCAAGGCTGTCTGGTGGGAAGTGTCAAGGCTGGGTCGCCCGGCAGAGAGCCCTGGAGGAGCAGGGAGAGAGCAGGGGTGAAAGGGCAGCCCTCCCATACCACCAGCCGCCCTCCCCACCGCCCCGGCTCGCTCCTCCTGCCCTTTGCTCCTCGGTCTTGCTGCTCCCCCAGCCTGGCCTCGGAAGGAGGGAAATCCCAGCACAATTCACGGACAGTTTCCCTCCTGGATAATTTACGGACGCAGCATCTGCTGGACATGGGGTGGACACTGGACTTAAACTCAGCTTTCACACCCTCTAGCCTTGTTCACAGTAAATTTGGATGTTATTCAGGCAGTTGGACTAGGTGAGCATTGCAGGTCCATTTCAAATGAAACACGTTTATTCTATTCTATTTTTTTTAACTATAAATAAACCTCAAAAGGAACTACAAGTGTGTCTTTGTCTGATCCCAGTTGTAGATCTAGTGCAGTTCATCCAGGCAAACTGCACTGAGAAACTCAGCCCAAGGATCATGCCTCATCCCATGGGAGCTCAGCTTTGGCTGGGGTGTGATGGAAACACCAAATCAACCTTCATTTCTTTCCTCTGCACACAGCAGGGGCTGAAACCTGTCTCATCAAGTAAAGCCTTCCTTAAATTAGGTTGATATTATGGACTTAAGAAGCTCCTGGTGACAGGATCGACACAGACAGGCTAAAACAAACACCTGAGCTGAAAGCAGAGGTGCAGGCGAAAGACAGCAAGTCTTGAGAGCTTTGAAATACCCCCCAGCTCACAGCTTGGGTGTCCTGGTGAGAGACATCCCTGTGGCTCTGCCTTTGAGCAAAGCAGAATCAGAGCCTGGAAGTGGGAAATGGGTGTTTCCTTCATGTCAAAAAGAGACACTCCCCCACCAGAAACCGCCACCTCCCACAATAAATTTGCCGGCCAAAATCTGCTCCACCCCAGCTGATTCCCCATCCATGTATTCATCTCTAATCATGAAAATTAATCGTGAAAATTAATTTTGAGGCGTGCGGGTATTGACATCTCCTGATGCCTGGGTGAGGAGAGCACCACTTTGGGCTGCACGCCCGGGTTGCAGCCCTTGTCCCTGCCAGCAGAGCTGTCCCCAGCCCCACGTGTCCCCATCCCAGGCTCCAGAGTCCCCAGGCACAGTCCGGGTGTGAGGGAGCATCGGGCACACACCAGATGCATACTTCCATATGAGACTCACTAATGGCCTTTCAGGTACAACATTATTATTTTCCTCTAATGGCTGCTTTTCTCTTTCTTCCTCGCTGGCTCATAAAAGGCACATCATAACTACAGAGGGAGGGGGAAAAAAAGGCAAAAGCTTTGCAAATTACAGCAATCAGAGAGCCTGGACCATTAGCAGCATCTGGGACTGCATTTTACATAACAGTGGACACTTTCTTTGAAACAATTATAGCTAATAATGAATTAGGATTGACTGGGCTGTAAACGTTTCAAATTGCAATTCAGAGACTGTCACTCCTCACCATCCCCTTCTCGCTGGAAAAAGCCCTCTTAATACTCGGTACTCTGTGAGGATCGGGGAAGGAGATGAGGTTCTCCGTGCCCGTGAGTGCAGGGTCCTGAGCTCTGATGGATTTGGGATCTTGCTTCCAAATGCAGATGCTTCGGGGAAGAGTTTACAGTGTAAATGGATGTATCAGGGTGGATAGTCCTGGTCTTTTTCAGCTAATCCAAATTTAAGGATGGATCAGCAGGCTGTCCTTTTCTGTGAAGGAGCTGCTTTCCGAAGGGATGAAGGGATAGCTCCTCCCCAAGCCACCCTGAGGAGTTGCTGTGGCCCTTGGTGTGTCCTGTCTGCAGCTGCCCCAGCCCCAGTGAGCCCAGTGCTTCCCTGACTCTCCAGCTCAGCCTATTCCCATATTTCGGTCCCATACTGTGGGGTCTGGGGCTCCATCCTCACATGTACCACAGCTGAGACTGTACCCTGGTGATGCCTCAAAATCCATCACAGGTTGGGGCTTTTCCTGCTTCATTTGGGGCAGGAAAAATGAGCCCTTGCAGTTGTTGGGAATTTTAAAAGTGTGTGAGTTTAACATAAACCAGAAAAGTTATTTGAGAATATGAGCTCTTCTCACCTTGTTTGTGGGAGTTGCATTGGCTCTGCAATGCTTGAGCACACGCCATACCCACCAGGACAGGAGCCATTCCTGGGCCAAGGAGTCCCTGTGTCCCCGAGGAACCTCCAGACACCCCAGACAGAGCAAGGACAGAGCTGGGGGGTCACTGGGGCTCAATCCCCCACCTTGGCCAGCACAAGCCCCTCCAGCTGGGCCGTGGGTCCGTGTGCTCAACCTCTCACTGCAGCTGCCTCAGCAACACAGGTACCTGAAGAGAAAGTGAAGTAAAAGGCATCAATCCCTTCCCTTTTGCTGGAATAAAACCCTTCCTTTAAAAGACAGCAAATACAGAGGGGGAGATTGAAAGGAGGGAGTGCTCGGGGCCTCAGTGGGAGCGCAGATGTGCTGTAAATGGGGTGCTCTCTGCCCGCTCAAAGCCCCCTTCTCTCCCGAGCTGGCAGGTCCTAAAAGGCCACTTGTTCTGCCACTTGGCTGCTGTCTCACCCATCGTGTCACCTCAGGTCTCGGAGACATTCACACAGGCTGAGGCTCATCCCCGTTCCCAGGAGGGTCACCAGTCACACGAAAGAGGGGACAAGAAGAGACAACGAGGACCCCAAATCTCCCCCAATCCCAGCTCTTCTCAGGGGAAAAGCAGCACATTCAAAGATGAAAGAAGGCAAAATCAACCTTAAACAAAAGAAACCCCACACTCCTGAGTCTGATACACCCTGAGGAAGTTTTGTGTTTATTCCTTGGTGGCTTTTGAGTTTTGAAATGCTCAGCAAGATGCTCCAGTGTCAGCAAGCCACAGACCATGGCTGCCACCTCTTGCAACCCGGGCACGCCTCTCCTTCCACCTAAACCTGCCAGGTTTCATTAACAGCTTCTCTTTCCCATCCTTGGGAAACCTGGAGCCTGGCACTAAGCATGCCTGGCAAATGGCTGCCTGTTTCACAGAGATGGCTCACACCAGCCTTAAAACTCTAATTATAGAAGAATAACAAGGCTCTAAAGCTCAGAAGCACTTAGATATTATTTCAAGCCAACCAAGGAGGAAGTTACTGCTGCTGTAATTAAACATGACACGGAGAAGTCAAGCATTAAACGCAGGTTCATTAAGAAAGCGCAGGGACTCGGTGATCCATAAAAGCAGGACCTTGTAGTTGTGGGCCAGCTGGGGAGAAATTCAGAGAGGGGAAGTCTCAGCCATCTACCTCGGAAAGGCAGCAGCAAAGCCGCTAATTGTGTTTGCATGGCGATAACGAGCCACTGGCAGGGCTTCCTGGAGGACAGCTCAGACTGGGTTCCCAGGCCACCACCCCGTGCTGGGACATCAGCCAGGATGTGTGTAGGGTCAGCCCTGTCCCCACAGCGCCCGGAGTGTCCTTTGCACCTCTGTGAACGAGCTCATACACCCACATGTGAAAAGAGAGTGGAGAAGGTGGGATCCTGCCTTCTTCCTGGTTCCCTCCCAGCTTTACCTCCATAGGGTGCCACGCTCCAAGAACCCAGCCCAGAGCCCCAGCCTTCCTCAGGAGCATGCAATGAACATGCACTAATTAAACAGCTCTCTGGGCTGGTTCCTCAAGTCCTGCAGAAACTGGAGTGAAGCATCCCAGGCAGGAACCATCTCGGGGAGCTTCAGAGGAGCAGAAATGGGAAATTCCGAGATTCCAACGGCAGGATGCTGCATTTGGTAGTTTTCAGTTTGCAGATCCAGCAGCCATCTGTGTTTATTACAAGAAAAAAAAATCCCAAATGCAAGTAAATGCTCTCGTTATTTAGGTGCTGCTCCACCAGCAGATCCCTCGTGCTCCCCAAGCTGCTCTGGCTGGGTGCAGGGCAGGTCCAGGTGCTCTGTAGGTGCTGGCAGGGGCAGGACTGTTCACTCTACATTTAAATAAGCCCAGGGCTCTTTCCACATGGGAATGGCAGTGGAAAAGGGAGGCAGCCAGGATCACTGGAACCCCACAACTCCTCATGCAGCATCCTGGGGACACGAGCCACGACCACAGAAGTAGGACCATAACCTACCACCCCACTGAGAACCCCAAGGTGAGAAAAACCCACGGGGGAGAGAGGGAGGGTGGAAACATGCCACAAAAATAGACACTAATCCCCAACCACCCCCAGATTGGGAAAAAATAAAATAAAATAAACCCCATCAAGATGCAGAAGAGGAAGAATAGAAGAAAGGAGGATGAACAGCACGACCCCCCCCTGACCCGGAGCGTGCAGCCCCGGCTTTGTGCGAGCCCCTTCCCCCCCCGTGCCTGCCCTACAATCAGGGCAGCTGCCTGGAACGGGGCCGGCTGCCGTGGAGGAGAGGGCAAGGGGGCAGAGAGTAATTTATTTACTCCTCACAATGTGCTGTTTGAACAGACTCCCAAAGAAAACGGAGGAGGAAGCAACACTCTGCCAGGCGGGAGGAGGAGGGGGATGAGGGGCTGGGGGAGATGGTCCTAAATGGATTAAAAATTTACCCTGCAACTGTGGGGCTTTAATTGATACACGGGGAGGGGGGGGAGCGGTAAAATTTCCCTCTAATTGTATTAAAGATACACTAATTAGGTTGATTAAAAACAGAGAGGCTGTTTCTTTCTTTCCCCAGAAGGCCTAAGGGATGGTGATGGGGAGGGGGGGAGAAGTGCAAACAGATTGGAGTTTAAAAAAAAGAATACAAGAGAGAGAAAAGTGCTCAGCCCCTGTGAGAGGTGCAGACCCATCAGCTGCCCAGGGCACCAGAAGAGCAGGAGCAGCCTCCCAGAAATGGTAGGATGACCAAAACTTCACCTTCTCCCCAGAAAGGAGGTGCCAAGGTGGCAGAGTCACTTTCAGCAGCTCCAGTACCCCAAAATCAAAGGTTTTGTTCAGCTGCAGTGCCATAAAGTTGGGGTTTGCATTAATTTTGGTTCCATGTTTTGAACTTTGGATCTTCCTCATCCACATCCTTATCTACATAAATATCTATAAATCCTTGTGGGTAAACAGATGTGCACTTATATAAACTTCAAAATACAGGCTGTACTTCTGCCCTGAAAGAACAAATCTAAAGTAATGGTTTAACTTAGACCCCGCCCAGGTGATCCCAACCTTGAGAGAACAAACACACTGAAAGGGGGAGGATGGCCAGGTTCATCTCCACCAACAAAAGTTCCCATTGCAGGTGCTTTCCTCCTCTTTTCACTTTCTGACCTAATTTCTTGCTCACTGATGCCCAGAGCCCACTGAGTGGTGTCCCCTCTGAAACCCTCCTTGAACTTCTTACCTGGGAATTCCTGGTTTGAGCCACCACCTGGCCTTCCCTCCTTCTTAGGAAGGGCAGAAAACTAGTTTTCAGCCTGGGGAAAAGTTTCCCTGTGAAAGGTTTTATTGCTCCTGTATGAGGCTGTTGCTAATTGATCTGTCAAATGGCCAAGCTGTAAAACGGGAATGGCAAATAAAGAGCTGTGACTTTAAGGGAGATAAACAATATTGTGTTAGGCTTTTTTTTTTTTCCTTCCTTCCTCTTCCAAATGACCATTTTATCCTTAGTCTGAAACCACGGGATGAAGGGCAAACTCAAATTGAGGAAGGAAGCTTGATGATTTCTGATGCTTCCATTACTGCATAATCAAGGACTAAAACTGCAATCAACAGAACCGCCTTTGCAACCCAGCAGCTTTCAAAAAACTCAAGTGAAAGGGAGATAATTTTCTTTGTGGGACTTTATGTTCCTGAACCACCACCTCCCTTCCGCTTTATTTTCTTAATGTTTGTTTGGGAAAGAGAAGTGGAGGGCTCCAAGGAGACAGGCAGGCTTGGATGAGCACAGTAAAGTGTGGTTTAGGTTGGAAGGGACCTTTGAAGGTGATTTCTGCAGAGGTCGAGTGCAGAGCGATGCAGGACAAAGGCATTGCAGCCCTGAGAAGGCAGCAAGTCACCAAAGAAAATCCTGGAATTGCTTGGCTTGGAAGGGACCCTAAAGATGATCCAAGTCCCCACCAGGAGCAGGGACACTTTCCACTAGACCAGGCTGCTTTGTGTTTTAGCAGCAAAAGTGCCATGTTCCACCAGCCCTGCCCAGAACCTGGTGTGAGCCTCTCCTGTGGCAGGAGCTGGTGGTGGGGCTCTGGTTTGGCTGCCAGGTGCTGTGACAGGAGGATCAGGGTGAATAAATTCGATTTTCTCTCATGCAGCAACACCAGCCCAGCCAGCAGTGCTACCCTCAGCCTGTGCTGGCCATGCCCACCAACACCCCAGCTCCTGGAGCCAGGGGCTTTGAAACCAAATAGAAAATCTCCTCATATTCTTCCATTTTCCCCTGTAATTTAGGCAGTGTGGAGGCTCTGGCAGGGAAAGGGTGTGCAGTTGCTGGGCTCAGCACCAAGCCATGCAGCAGAGCCTGGATGCTTTCATCTCCGAGTGACAGCACGTTCTCCTCTTGAAAGCATCTCTTGGCTTCAGAGGCTTCCCCAGCCCCTTTGACAAACACCTCAGCCTTTGTAGGTGACTATCACACTCTGCCACAAGCGACACGTCCCGCCAGCTCTTCCCTCCCCTGCACAAAAAGCATCACTTGAAAGGCAGCTCCTGATGGCGTTTGACTCGGCCCGTTTTTGAGCAGCCTCGGAGCTGCAGCAGTTGGCTCTGGCTGGAGGGGCCCTGCGCTTGCCCAGGTGTGCCAGAGATGTGGGAAGGGTGGTGGTGGCTGCTGGCAAGTGGGAAACACTCAGAACCATGTGAGCAACCTATCTTGTTTTATGGGGCTGTCTGCTCCCCTCCACCTCCACACGCTCCCCTGGGTGAAGCACCAAGACAATTCCCTGCAGTCATTTTGGTGCTGCTGGAACCAGTGGTGCCACAAGGGAACAAGAGGAAGGGAAAGGGACGCCAGCATCATCACCCAGCCCCCAACCTGCTCCAGCTTCACACTCCACCCCCCAGGTCTCTTTTTGCATGTCTGGCATTTCTACCACTCTGGTTCTAAAGGAATAAAAAGTGAATAAAACTCTCACTGCAAAATCCCACGATTACACCATCCTTCTGCACCACGGAAATGACAGCTGAGGTTGTGAGACAGTGGCAACCTCAGCTCAGCTGCCCAGGTTGCCCATTGCTCACAGCTTTCAGTATACACAAAGCAGCAATTTATTTTTTCAGTACTACTGTGTTTGCTGGGAAATTAAGTTTAAGAAAGACTAAAAATATTAACAAATTTAGGCTGAGAAAATGGGAGGAGGAGGAGGAGAGCGGATTTTAAAAATGTCAAAACACTCAGATGCAGCATTTTTAATGAAATGTTTCACTTCAGAAATGCCAAAACATTTTGTTTTGACATTTTCAAAGTGAAACTTAATGATTTTTTTTCCTTAGTAACAGCATGGGTTGCTTTGTAATAACCTGAGTTAAAGAAAAAGGAACGAGGAGAAAACTTTTCACCATCTTTCCAGCAACACATTGACATAGAAAGAGCATTTTCTTCCCTCCTCCTGCCATTTTGCCAACAAATTTAAGCATTTTCTGTTTCACTTCACATTGCACTAATGAGTTTTCCTCCTTTTCTGCACTGAAAACAGGCTCTTGCCTTAGCCTGGCTTCAAGATCCTCCCTTCTGGGGGATCTCCTGCCTACTGCTGCTCTCCTGGCCCACAGAGATTTCAACACAAGCAGCTTCCCTGGAAGAAGAGATTCCTCCTGTGCTGTTCAGGTGCTGAGCATCCTGCAGAATGAAGCCTCTCTCTGACACCCAAGCCAGAAATCACCCATTTTCTTTGGCTCCTGCAGAGGAGGCAGATCTGTGCTCCCAGGCTGGAGGAACTGGTGCATGATCCAAATGAGTCCATGACTTTACCTGCAGTGCTGTGTCCAGCTTGGGAATCCCCAGCATAAGAAGGATGTGGACTTGTTGGAGAGAGTCCAGGGGAGGGCATGAAGATGCCACAGGAGCTGGAGCAGCTCTGCTCTGGAGCCAGGCAGGGAGAGCTGGGGATGTTCAGCCTGGAAAAGAGAAGAACCTGGGGAGACCTTAGAGCCCCTACCAGTGCCTAAGGGGGCTCCAAGAGACACTGAAAGGAATTTTGGACAAGGGCATGGCCAGGACAAGGAGGAATGGCTTCCCACTGCTAGAGAACAGCATTAGATGGGATATTAGGAAGAAATCCTTCCCTGTGAGGGTGGTGAGGCCCTGGCACAGGTTGCCCAGAGAAGCTGTGGCTGCCCCATCCCTGGAAATGCCCAAGGCCAGGTTGGATGGAGCTTGGAGCAACCTGGGGTAGTGGGAGGGGGACAGAATGAGAGGGTCTTTAAGGTCTCTTCCAACCCAAACCGTTCTGGGATTCACAATTTTGTATCACACCCAAGCCTCTTGCAGGGCAGAGGGGAGAGGGTTGGTCCACAGCCAGCAGCATCCTGGATCCTGAGCCCTTCTCCTCTGCATACACTGTGATAAAATGGACCATCAAAGTTTATCAGCCATGAAACAAATGACAGTTTACATGTGTTTATTATGCACTTATTTGTGGCCTGCAACCCTTCTCCTAATGCCTTGCTCATAACAGTCACTGTCCTGTGCTGAGAGCCTGCAATCAAGCACTGAGCAGTGCAGGTCTGGGGATTGGGAAGGTGTTTCTGGAATCAGTCTGCATGGAAAGGACATAAAAAAGAAGCTGAGGAACACTCAACCCCATGGGACCATCCTCCACTTGTTTTGAGGAATTGGGTGAGAACTCTTCAGCCTGGCAAGAGGAGCCCATCACATAAATCCAGTCCCTCTGGATAAAAATAACCCTTGAAAAGGGAGAAACACAAACAGAAGGAGTTGCAAGCTGTAAAAAGAGTAAATAGAAGCTCAAATCCCCCAAATGAAGTGAATTTGGTACACTTTACAGCCCCCTGGGTGAGCTGTCAGCCCAGGGATGAGGGGCTGCAGCTGGGGAGCTCCAGAGCTGGACCAGCTTCTGGCTCCTAGGAAAGGAGGATGGATGTTTCCTCCCCACAGGTAAAGAGCTGACTCTTTGCAGGGAATGGCAAGAGCTGATGCAGTTGTGTGCAAACACACAAATCCAAAATATGCCAAAAAAAAGAGCAAAGGTATGTGAGGAAACAGATGCAGACTTTTGTCACTTCTTGCTGGAAAACACACACCCAAAGAGGCACTGGGGACAGCTGGTGGCATCACTCCATGGGAAGCCAAACCCAGCAAACCCTGGCAAATTTTCACTGTGGGAAGGAGGCAGAGACCCAGATAAGCCTGGCCTGCCTCTGACCTGTGCTAGGCCAGGGTGGAGCAGGATCAAAGCTCAGGAGAAGGTGAACCAGCCCTGAGCAGCCTTTTCCAGGCTCAGACACACATTCCACCGTGGGACACTTCTCTTTGCTCAGTGCAGAAGAGATCAAAAATAATGAACTGCCTGCACACCCCCTGCACATGCAGAGCTGTATTTACATATGGAAATCAAATCCTTGGGTAGGCAAAGCCGAGCACTTCCAATGGATTTACATCAGGCTCCTCACCGAGGTTTGCTTAGAAGTGTCTCCACAGTGCCAAGGCTCATGGGCTGAGCCACAGCATGACCTCGAGTGGCTGATGGCAGGGGGACAGGGAAATGTTTGAGGATGCTCTTGACCGCAAAGGCACTGTCGTTATCCCTGCAGCAAGGACAGCTCTGTGCTCCTCAGAGTGGGGATTGGACCCAAAACCCCTCCATTTGCTAACAAGAGTTCTGCATCCTATTTAAAGGATGGTGCTGCTTGTTAAGCAATTTACTCATTTCTAATTAAGATTATTCAGTGTAGCAGGTTTTGTGCTTGCAGCTGAGTGCTCCCAACCGGCCACAGGATCAGCAGGAGGAAAAGAGCTTCAAACATCCATCCTCTGCAAGGAGAGGCGTTTTGTGGCAGAAAAAACTACAGGGAGCAAGCAACAGCCCCCGAAATGTGAACTGTCCCTTTAATTCCTGTCAAGGCTAAAGCCCACAGACTACAAAAACATTTTAATTTAAATTCCGATTCCACATTCATTCATGGGAGCTGGCTCCGAGCGGGGATTTCATTAAAGGCTTTAATAGATTTTATAGGACTTGTCAGATCCGGAAAGGTTATGGAGCAAATGCATTTTCTCTGCTTCCAGAATTTCAACAACGGCTCGGTAAACAAATTTACCATGAAAATGCAAAGAGTCCAACCTTGTACAGACAAGGAGAAATGAACTTCATCTGAGTGACTTAAAGGCATCAAGATTCACTCTCCATCCCTTCCCAACTCACTTCCCTTTGCTCTTTTCCCTTGGCATGCTGTGAAGCTTAGAACACATTCCTTTCTGTTTTGGTGGAAGACCAGAAAAAGAGAAACATCTTTCTCCGTGGATCACACTTGGATTCAGAGCTATTAATAAATAATGGCAACTTTAGCAGCAGGGCAGGGATGGGGGCTCAGAGGGGCTGCCAAGAGAGCTCTCATCCAAGATCAGCTCAGACCTTGAACACTGATTGACTCAGGACAGGGACTTATGCAATGAGATATTGTTTCTTCAGAAATCCCCGGGTGTTTGAAGATGGATGTGCTTCAGGGGGTGAAGGTGGTGTGGTTGGGAGAGTGAGCAGACAGGAGAGTTTACAACAGCCACGCCTTTGTTCCTGACCCATCAAGGGCTTCATGAGCCCTGCCTCGGTGTCTTCGTGACCAGCCCTTCCATTCAGCCAGAGAATGAAGCTGATTTTGGCTGAACAATGCACAAGTTCTGACAAAACATTTTGCCAGAGCATTTTCCACCTGCACTTTAGCTCTTGACAAATCAGGCTTGAAGGCAGGTCCTGAGGTCAGACCCAGGAAGGAGCCCTCCAATGCTGGTGGGTGCAGGCAGATGTCCCACCTTGGGGACACAGTGCCATCGGCTGCAGGGTCCGTGCTGGGGTGGCTGCACTCACCAGCCAGTGATCAGGAGGTGTCGGGCATCACTGGTGAGAGCCAAACTGCAGGAATCAAAGGCTGATGCCTTGGCAACCGAGTCGTGGCGATGCTGAATAAAGTGAAGAAAAGGCCTCTTGTTTTTGGATGAGCTCTGTAAACAGAGATGAATGTCAGAGGAGATTTTGCCTGAGCATCGTTTAGAGGATGTATAGTGGCATCACGGGGAGAAATCAGCTTGGAGAAAATTATAGCTAATGCAAACCTCCAACCAAAACCTTTTTTTTCTGTTAGAGGGTAAGACAAGTTGATGACTTTATTATTATTATTATTACGATGATTATTTTCCCTCCTTATGACTTTGCAATTTGAGATTGACAGGTCCTAACACAGCTGCTCTGGATGCTTTCCCAGCTCCACAAAGGGAGAGGCAGAGTGAAAAGCAGCCGGGCGGTTCAAGAGCCGCTGGCGGGGCGGGAGTGGGACGCGGCAGCTCCACCACAGAGACCCCATAGATGTGGGACCCTGAGAGAGAGGTGTCAAACATCTGGGGGTCCCTTTCACTGGGAACAGGCACTGCAGGTGGCTGGGATGTGGCTGGTAGCTATGCTGTAATTATAGGGAGCCGGGGAGAGAAGCAGATTTAAATCAAGTGACTACTGAGTTAAAGCACGAGAATTCCTATGTAATTTATGGTGCATTAAATAGCCTAAATATTCTCTCCTCATGAGTTACTCCAATAGCTAATAGCGCTCATTTCAAGGCAGCATTTTCTGTGATTCACCTTAATCTAGATCTTTCCTCCTAGCTGGCAAATACCACAGTAGAATTTCCTCCTCCAATGAGTGGTATTTTCTTCGAATGATCCAAGCTCCTTAGGACATCAGCTTGCTAAACTCCTGTTACATTGGCCAAGAGTGAAACTTCAAACAAAGAGAGTCTCAGAAGCACTTCAGGAAGGTTTATGGCTGTACCAGGGAGGCATGGATGGGTGGATGGACGGACGGACGGACGGACAGACGGATGGATGGATGGATGGACCCTGAGGGCACTCCTAGGACACACTGGCTGTTATTTGTGAGGTGACAAACAGCCTGGATGGAGGTTCTGAAGACTCATCTATCCCCTCTCAAGAAGGGGTCACAGACGGTGCAATCACTTACAAGGCAGAGAAAACCACGTTTCATTAGCCCAGCTAAGCATGATCAGCACAGAAGGGCAGAAAGCCAGAGAGGAGACTGGCAAGGACAGAAAACCCCAGATATTCCTGATCCAACCTCCATTCTGACCAGGGCTAAGTTTGAAGTTAACTTAGGATGTTGCAGCCTTGTCCAATCAGGCTTTGGGAACTTCCAAGGATGGAGATGGCACAATCTCTCTGCCTGCACAACTCTTGCTCAAACCCTATTTCCTTTCCAGGAGCCACCTTTCCCTCTTGGCTGG
This sequence comes from Petroica traversi, assembly GCA_025920805.1. Taxonomy (NCBI): domain Eukaryota; kingdom Metazoa; phylum Chordata; class Aves; order Passeriformes; family Petroicidae; genus Petroica; species Petroica traversi. The sequence continues at coordinate 1,677,731 of JAHLSL010000072.1, read as the reverse complement.
GAGGCACCAGTTTGCACCACAGCTTTTGCAGTGCTGAGATGTGTGGTGTGCTGGGAGCATCCCCGCTCCACGTCCCCGTGGACACTTCCAGGTGTTTCCCATGCAGATTGCTGGAAGCAGGAGCAAGCACAGAAAATTCTCTCAACCCATTCATCCAAGCCTCCAAAATGAGCTGAGTCCAGTCAGGGCTCTGAGCTGACCCAAAAACCCAGAGTCAGCAGGCTCCAAGAGCCAGCAGCAGGAAAATACTATCCAGAGCAGAAGTCACAAAGAAATAGGAAAATCTTTTTCCTGCTGCCATCTACAGTTTGGAGCGTGGCAGGAGGCTGGGCAGAGAGCCAGGGGAAGGCAGGGAAGGGAAAGGCTGTACTCCAGTATCTACCACAGCTCTTCCAGCCAAGGCTCCTCCATCAGCTCCCGGGAAGCTGCTGCCATCTACTGATGTGAGGGCGGCCGGCACAGGGATCAACAGGCAGGATGGAAATAAATTCATGGCACATGAACTCCACGCACCCCAGAGGCTGAAACGGGAAGTTGAGTCCCCATTCTAAAAATCTTCTCTCTTAGAAGAGGCCCAAAGCCGGGCCCAGGCTTTCTGTGCTACACAGCGTGTCCTGCTCAGCGGTTCCTCCCCAGATGAAGTGAGGGGACAGAGGCTGGAACACCTCAACTCCTCCTTGGGGCTTCTCTGAGCTGAGGTGACTTTCTTGTCCTCCCATGCTGTGAGGAGCACCCTGAACCCCAGCGACCTCAGTCCCCATCACCACACCCTACTACTCTAACATGCTTTTTAGTGTCCCCAAGGATTTTCCCTGAAGTCCTGGTGGAATAGATCTCTGCCATACCAAAACACCAGGATCAAGATAGGCATAGCAAGGGCTGGGTGTCCAGGAAGGCATCGGCCCCTTCCCTTCCCTCCCTAAAACTCACCCAGAGCTAAAAGCTCTTACAGGGTGTTTTTGAGGCAGGTTGGTCTCCACCTCCCCTGCCCTGGTCTCCTGGTCAGATGTGATGACATGAGGTGACAGTGTCCTCTCAGTGCCACCCCTCTCAACTCTGAGAACTGCTCTGCAAACTCCAGATGGGATTTTAGTCCTGTTCCTCCTCCAGGAGCCCTGACATTTTTAGTCTGCTGCATATCTTCTCCCAGAAGTAGCTGAAGGCAAATGAAGAATCCCTGAATCTGTGTCTCCCTGAGCACCACGCAGAGCTTCCACAGGAGGAAAGAAGACAGGAGGAGAATGGCTGAATAACTTCATGGCTTAGAGTCAAAAACCCTCATTGTGTATCATCTTTGGCTTCCTCTTCATGATTAAGTTGCACATTCATCCTCCCCGGGTGGTATTTGGATCTGCTGTTCCACCTTCCCTGTGTAGCTTGGGTGGGGGGTTGGATGGAGGGGGTCCCCTCTCCCTTCAAGAGAGGGGAGAGAGGAAGTCAAAGCACACCAAAAAGCCAGGGCAGAGCTGCTGCAGCCAAGCAGGGATGGCGGGGGGGACACACAGACCTCAGGTGACCGAGGATTTGGAGCAGGAGCCAGAGCAAGCAGTGGCTTCCTGAAGGAGCTGTCATAAAACTGGCAACAGGGTTCATGCTGCAGAGCTCAATCTAATGCAGGGGAGCTTTGAAAAGAACAGGAACAAATAACTCTGAAGTCAATTTTGAGATGGATCATTTTGGGGATGCACAAAGAGAGAGATCAGGACAGGCCCCACCCAGGAAAGATATGTGGGGGTCTTGTTCAAACAAATGGGAGAGTGACAGAGTTTTTGGATTGGCAAAGCAGAGGGAATACACAGGGGTCTGTGCTCCAGGGGAAATGAGGTCAGGCTCTGTCAATGCATCCCTCAGCATGCAAAGACAACTCCAAAGTGCCTCAGACTCGCTCAGGAAGATTTCCAAGGACTAAAAGGACCCTCTCAGTTCATCCCCTCCTTCAATGCAGGCTTTGTAGTGCTCCCACTTCCAGGACAGGCAATATTCCTTCCTGCTATGCCTTCCTCCAGCCTCAGGGCTGCAACAGAGCCAGGTTTGTTGGGTGGCACAAAGGAACCACAGAGCATCTCTCCCAGATGTGCAGCTGTGTCCCTCCCCCAGCTGCCCCTTCCTGCAGCCCTGTTCTGCCTCTCCTCCCTTCTCCCACCCTCAGCATAAAACACCAATTTCCCAGTCCCAGCCTAAACATCAGCTCAGTTTAGGCTGGCAGCCAGCACCACCCAGATCTGTGCTCTGCCCACGCTCCTCTGAGCCCAGCCTGGAGCACCCTTTGTGCCTCACAGGGACTCTGCCACCCCGGGGTCCCACTGCTGTTCCCACCAGGGGACAGGACAGGGAATGAGGGAGTAGAGGGATGTGAACATTGTCATTTCCAGCAGTGCCAGAAGGATTTTGCAGAGTGAAATCCCTTCCCTCCATGAAATAGCTAAGAAGGCACCAGGACAGCATGGCTTTTCCAAGGAGTAAAAATTTAAAAGCCATATTTTGAGAGGAAACTCAGTGGTGCAGAGACTCAGCAGGCTGTGAGGCTTTCCCAGCATCATCCTAGCAGCAAACTAAATTATCATGTCTGACATTTCCCCTGCTCTCCCCCCCCAAAGGCCAAAATAATTCCTTTGCTCTGGATACAGATCAGTTGGCAAACAAGCTTTCAGACACAATTATTTTGCCCTGAGAGGATTCTGCAGCTGCTCCTCTTTTTCTTGAGATCAATACCTAAAGGATAATCCTGCAGATTATCCTACAGTTTGGTGCTGTTAGCTCAAGCTCTCTTGTTTGCTGTATTTCCTTTAAGAATTACAACTCCTTCTGGCTGGGGGAGGGAAGTGTTTTTATATTCTGTATTTCCACAAATGAGACCTGACATCATAAATTGTCTATCGTTGCTTGGAGATGAATTTTGTTGACTTTTTAGTTAAATTGAAACCATTTCTGAGCACATACCGATTTCAGGTGGTGAGTCATTCCTTCCCAAAAGAGCAGAGCAAACAATAGCAACCACTTAAACAAAACCAGAGCAGATTTAGTTCCAAATCTAGCACCTATATTCTTTTAAAGCAAATCAAGTCTGGGGGAGTTTATTCTCCTGCAAAGTCCCACAGGCCTAAGGCAGCAGAGATCAGAAACCTGTTCTGCAATTTGGAGTGTTATTTTTATTTGTTTTGAACAGTTCTGAACATCCAGAATGGCAACTCTCCACTATTTGTTGCTCCCAAGTTTCCCAGGTGGTAAACTTGAAGAGATGGGAGAATATCTCTGCTACCCCTGGGACAGACAGGATGATCCTAAAATAAAGTTTTACCTCAGAATAACTGCCTCAGAGTATTTGTTTTCTGTCCAATACATCAGATTCCTAAAACTCCACAACAGAGCATCAAAAACACCCTACCTGTGGAAGGAAGGAATCTTCAAAACCTGAGGGACTTGTGAGGGATTGCTGGAACTGTAGTGACGGGACAAGGGGGAACAGCTTCAAACAGAAAGACAGTAGATTTAAATTAGAGGCTATGAAGAAATTCTTCCCTGTGAGGGTGGGGAGGTCCTGGCACAGGGTGCCCCGAGAAGCTGTGGCTGCCCCATCCCTGGAAGTGTCCAAGGCCAGGTTGGATGGGGCTGGAGAAGCCTGGGATAGTGAAGGTGGAACAAAATGATCTTTAAGGTTCTTTCCAACCCAAACCATTCTGGGATTCAATTAATTTGAGGACTTCGAAAATCCCCCAGTGACTGAGGTGGACACAGGGAGCTCCAGGTCACTCTCTTGATCAGCCTCCCGAGGCAAAGGATGTTGACATTTTGTCTGTGAGCTCCAGGCCAGCACACAGCACCCCCACGATGCCACAGTACCTCACCAGTGTGGGGCTCAGCTGGCAGCAGCACCTCCCAAAACAGAAAACACCCCAAGCTCCCAGGTACCCTATGTCCTGATCTGAGATCTCACCCTGCTCCTCTCACTTCAATCAAGATCCTGCACAGGGACACCGAGAGCACCAAAGAGCCACCAGGGAAGAGCACTGGAGTCATTGCAAATGTCACATTTCTTCCAAGACATGGCACTGAAATTGTCACTACAGCATCAAGTTTCACCTTTGAGTCACAAACAAAGAATTTCCAGCCATGTTTTCTCGCAAATTTGTTTTTGAAACTCCCTGGAAGGCATAAAGCAAGAAAAAGGATCTTTGGGGATGAAACCTGCCAGGCAGATGAGGCGACAGCCCCACAAGGTGGCAGAGCTCCATCGTTCATCGCCCGAGCCCGGGGATGCTCCAAACGCTGCCGGGTCCGGGATGCTCCACACGGCGGGGACACCTGCGACACTGCTGCTGGCACGGGGGACCCTCATGGCTGCAGAGCCTTTCCCAGTTCCCTGAAATGGGAGTAAATCAGGTGTGAATCTGCTCGGAAAACAGGAGCAACAGTCCTCAGGAGGCTGGGCACAGGTGAACAGAACAGACAAAAACTACAGGGGTTTTTTTTTGTCTGTACTGAGGTGTCTAAGAGACTTTTGCTGGGAACTATTTGGGAGTTCTAAACCCACTCCAGGGAGTTGTAAACTGGGAAAGAAAACCCAGATTCTTAAGAAGGGAAATGTTGCTTTTATAAATTATTACAGTGCTCCAGAACTAAATGGGGGGGAGGGGGGGGGATAACTGGGATTTCAGCTTTTCAGATTTCTTTCCAAGCTGTCCAGAAATGGGCAATTTCTTTCTGTTCTCTCTGTACCCGCCACACTCCAGCTCAGTTAAACAAGTGGCAATAAACCAATCATAAATACATTTCAGCAGGACACTTACACTATGTTTCTAAGCTTCAGAAAAAATCTTTTTTTTAATGAAAGAAGAAAGCACCAGCAAGAAAAAAAATAATCAGCATTGTCTTGTCACAGTTCCTGATCAGCTGAGGAAAAACAGTAAAGTAATTGCAACTCCCAGCCCTGCTGCCACCATCAATCCAGGCTGAGCAGAGGCAAATTTGGTTTATTTTGGGTGAAGCAGAACCTGTCTGTGCTTTTCAGTGATGTCCTTGGACTTCAGAGCAGACTCGTGATTTTCCTCCCTGCAATCCACTTACTTTCTATAGGTCTTGAGTCTCCCTTATCACTAAGGACTCGGTTTGGAGCTGACTCTGGTTTTAAATAACCACCAGGACACCAACTTGGAGATTGGTCTGCAGAGGAGAGAAGTGAATCAGAGCCAGTCCAGCAAATGGGCAAATGGAAGGTTTCGTGCTCTGAGTGGAAATAGGAGAGATGAGATCTTTAAAAAGGATGTTCTCTGAAGGGATGGGAAACTTCAGGAGGAATTTTTCACCAGAGGAAATCTCTCTCAAAGAAAAGAGTTAAGTTGCTAAAGCAAAATTAAATCTGTCACTCAAATCCCCAAATCAGGGGTCCAATGAAAGAGTTACTGTAGCAACAGGTGGGAAAAAAATGCCACAGAAGACACAAATATTTCACTATCCACCAATAAATTGAGGGAAAACAGTTTCTAATTGCACTGAGTGTTACACAGATGTGCAGTGGCTCAGCCACTGTGGGCTGGGGCTGGGATGCTGCAGAGCCAGGGCAGAGCCCACAGTTCGTTATTGCAAACCCTTCCTCTTCATCAGCCTGAGAAAGGCTGAGAAAACCTGACTGATTTGGGAAGAGCTTTCTTTGCCTGCTCTCTAGGAGAAGGAGGAAGCCTTTGAGGAAGCTGCAGTGTGAGTTCTTCAGGAAAGGGAAAGAAAAAAGTTTCCAAAAATCAAATTTATAATAGGTAGATTTGGCCCATGGGGCCAAAGAGGTCCAGGGGCATGTGCAATGCATTTCCAAAGAGTTTTCCAAGAAATTATATTTCCAGCAGGATTGATCAGACCTTGAGCTGTGCAGCCAGGATCAAAGCAGCCAAAATCAAATGTACCCCAAGAACTTCAGCTTCTCTTGGCTGCCACTGCCCCAGGGCTCCTTCCAGTCCTGTCCACCAGCTCCATGTGAGAGAAGAGACACAAAAATCCCAGTTTTTACAGCCATGGCCCTCACAGACCTCTGCAATTCAATTGACTCCTGCTTTTCCTCAAATTGCTTCTTCAGTTATTTCCAATAATTGTATTTGTGCTGGAGAAGAACCATCAGGCTGGGGGTGTCGCATGGCTGGAGGCTGTTGCTGTCAGGACAAGCACGAAGGGTCACAAACTCTGCAGGTCCTCCCAGCACCTCAAGAACTTTGCTCCTGCACCTCTGTACATCCTCCATCCTGAGATCACCCCTCACTCTGGAGCTCCAAATCCCAAAAGATGGGCTGCAATAAGGGCATGTTTGCTGCTGGTCAGTGAAAACTAAACCAGAACAACCTCTGCAAACATCACACCTCTCCACAGAGACCCAGACAAACCAAGCAGTGCTCTGCCTTTTCATAAAAACAGCCTCTGCCTGGTCCAGAGGTAATTACTGGCCCTGCCATCCCATTTGTGGGTATTTTTATCTTGCCAAGGAGCCAGAACTTTCCTGTGAGCCCCATTCTGTGCTGTCTGCTCTGAAGGGCTCATCCATCCCTCACTTGCTTTATTTCATATATTTCATTTATGCCTTTTCCTTAACAAAGCAGCTTTTAATTCTGATTCTGGTGCTTCTAGTTCTCAGAAACAGCACTAAAAGGACATTACCATCCCCTCGGGTTTATATAAACATGTCCTTTTTATTAACCTTCATCATGACTGTCTGAGCTGAAATGCTAACATTTGGCAAAAAATCCAATATAAATGTTTGGGCAGCTCTTTTAGGTAGGTCAGTAAGGTGCTTAATGAAGGGAAGAGTTGTTTCATGGCTGAAAATATTCTCTGTGATTGCTTGTTTTCTTCTTCCAGGTCCTCTGCTTCCTCTAACAATCCCCCCATTATCCTATATACTGGCAAAGCCCCATCAACACCCATTAAATAGTGTTGCACTTCTCCCCTTCTCTGCACCCCTTTATGGAGTCATCAAAAAACCCCCAAAACCGCCCTCCAAAAAATTATTGTTTTTCTCTTTTTTTCCAAAACTATCACTTCAAGCCTGTTATTCCAGCCAATTTATAACACACCACTGCAATATAGAGAAAGACCACAGGAAGCTTTGACACCATAAGTGTTTGGAGGAATTAATGGGAGTAGACTGTTAAATATGATTATTTTCCTGTCTTTCCTTAGGGTGCAGATCACTAGAGCACAAGTGCCACGTGCATTAATTAATTGAAACAACACATTTACATGATTAGGGATTAACTCCTGTACTTCTCCATTGACTAATTAGCGTATCTATAGATCTATTTAGAAAGAAAATACCTTGGGGAAGGAAGGAGCATTCAGAGTTTATTTCATATAAACTGGCTGTCAAATTCAGAGATTAGAAAAATATTCACTTCTCCCTTCCTTCCCCTGACACCTCATATTTGCTTCTTTTATTTCTCTTGGCTCCCATGTGGCATCTGCCACAAGTTTTACCAAGAAAACACTGCTGAGGTTTTTCTCCCTCATTTTAGTCCCAAGTTTCCTGCTGGTTGTCATCCTCATGCTGCTTATGGGCTCCAGCTGTCAGCGCACTCTGGTGGAAAAGATTGATTGACACTGGGGATTTCAGCCTGATGGGTTAATTAACTTTCCCTTCTCATTCAGCTCTCTGTGCTCAGGAACTTGCACATTTCACCCCCAGGATGACCAGTCCCCATTTAATTTTCTTTTTCCCGTTGTAGGACACAGGACAAGAAAAGAAAAGGTAAAACTGCCCAAGTCAGGAAGCAATGTAGGGCTTTGTAGCAGTCTGTAGCTACAGCCTCTAAAAAGCTCAATCCCCAGCAGAAAACTGCACAGAATATTGACTTTTAACATTAAGTAACCCTTTAAAACTTCACCTGATTGCACAGCAACTTCCCACCACTGCTCAGAGAAGAGGCTTTGCTTTCCCTGTTTTCCCAGAGAGGCTTTTAGGGACCTTCCTGATGGCTCAAAGGCAGCACTTCAAGGTACAAGGAGCAGTAAAAAAATCCAACACCCTTCTGTCCCTCTAGAGCTCACTTGTGTTCATTTAAACGGGTCTTGGCCAAAATCTTGGCAAAATAACCAGATTCATCATCACCTCAACCCAGACACAGCTCTGCTCCTTTCCATGGCTGGCTGGGCTGGAGGCTGAGGAGGAGCAGGGAGAGGAGAGCGAATTCATTAATTACTTGTACCAGATCAGAGATTCTTTCTTTCCATTAGTGGGGGCTCCTCTGCTCATGGCAGGCCGAGGAAAAGGAGGCTGAGTTCCCTCCTCCTGCTGAGCTGCCCTGTGGCTGAGCACAGCAAAATTTGGGAAAAAATCTCCTCTCCTTACCCCTTTATGAGGCTTCTGGTTTGAAGTGGAAGGAAATCCGTGCTGGGGTTTTCTCTGTAGCATAAACACACCGTATATTCATATTATCCCTGCAGATTTGCATTCTGCATGTCCTCATTAACTCACTCACATAAACACCAGTGCATCCCCGTACTTTATTTATCGCTCCTGTGCTTTAACATCTGGAGACATGCAGATGTCACACCTTGCTGCACAAGGGCAGAGAGGACAAGGACTGGTATCTAATCCCAGGTCTGGGGGGGCAAAACCACCTCCCACTGCCGAAACGTGTCCTCAGTGGGAAATTTAAACAGAAATAGAAGCAGGAGCCCTGTCTTTGGTCAAGATGAGGTTGTTGGAAAACCTCCTGGAGGAGCTTCCATGGGAAACCTTGTGTTGCTGCAGAGCTGGCCCTGCAGCCACTCTCACTCCAGCTCCCCCTCAGTACCAGGGAAATGTCATTTCATGCACCAGCGTCGGCCAGAGTGTGACAGAGCCCCCAAACCTGCTGGCTGTGATGGCATTTAGGATGCTTTTGTTCCACCTCTCCAAGCAGCAGGCAGGGCAAGCAGCAGGGCTCAGCCTCGTTATCTCTGCTTGGCACCAGCCATGGGGGGAATGTGCTTCTGGAATGTCTGTGACCCTCGCAGCCTGGGAGCGAGCTCTGCCAGCAGCAAACATTAGATTTCAGTGATTCACACCGTTTCCCTTATTGAAGGCTCATGAACTCGTTTTGGAAACCCGGGTGAAGCGCCAGACTCACTGCTGTGAGAAATGCATTCTTCTAACCAAGAAGAAATTCAGCAAGTATCGCAAAATGAAATCCCCAAGGAGCTTTTTCATTCAGTCCTGCTCAGTGACCCCTGCTCATCACCTTTAGATGTCTGAATGTGCAGCAGGTTCCAACAATACCAGGTTTACAAGCTAATGCAGAGACCAAAGTTCCCACACTGCAAATTGCCTTCAAGAGAAGCAATATCTGCCTCCACAGCTCTAGAGTTGCTATAAAGCAAGATATTTATCTTTTTTTTTTTTTTTTTCATTTCTGCAATGTCTTGGGTTCCTTAAGTATCTGAAACAAAGGATTCCTGAAAAAAATGCTGTGCCTCCATAAGTACATTTTGATTTTTAGGCTCAAATTCCAGTTTTCTGCTCTCCAGCACCACCCATACCCAAATGTATTTTCCTATTTTATTCACACTAACTCCTACAAAGACAACAGGAATTAAAACAAGCCAAATGGTTATCTTTTCTTAAACTCATTTCGAATTTTAATCTCTGCTAAGTAAGCTTTGAAGGATGAAATAATTAAAAACAATGCTTTGACTCAAAGGGACAAAGAAATCGTGCAATTGAACATCAAAATTATAATTCTTTCCTCTTGATTTTGACAGGTTTTTGAGCGAGTAACAGCTTAGCTTACAATCAGGAGGTTCAAGAAGCTCACTCTATTTTTTTTTTCCTGTGTACAGAAAGGAAAAGGAGGAAGAGGGAAAAAAAGAAGCCACTTGGCACTCCATTAGCAGCCGGTCCTTCACTTTGTTTTAATGAGCAGAGCTGCTGGCTGTGGTGACGCACGCTGCTAAAAGTCTGTCCCTGCAAGCCCAAAGCTGCTCGTGTGTTTTCAGTGACACCACTAATGGAGCTGGAGCAGACGCGCTGGTCCTTGGGGTGCGTGGAGAGGGCTCCAACACCCGGTGAACAGGCCATAAATATTTCCCTGACAAAAAATCTGCGCTGACTCATGGCACTAAAATTAGGCGGGTGCTGCATCTGGCTGGAGGGCAGAGGCAGTTAAAAAAAGCAGCGTTAACAGGTGTGATTCACGGCAAGAAACACGGCACTTGGGGTTTATTCTGGTGAAGATGGACGCGGTTGGAAGGTGAGCAAGTCACAGACAGAGTTGGAGCTAAATGATTTTTATGTCCCTTCCAACACAAACACTTCTAGGATTGTGTAAGAAATGGAGATGCTCTGCTGAAAGGCCCAGGCTTCTCTCCCAGGTCTGTGATGCTCCTGTGAGGCTGAGAAAACACTGAGCTGGAAAGATGAAGATGGACAAGCAAGAGAAGAACAGGAGACGATGGGAGGAGGAGCAGTGAGCAGTCTGTGATCCCTCTAGAGCTGTCTCCTGATGCTCTTTCCTTCCCCATGCCAGGAGAGGTGCAGGTTCCAAGCTGTGAAACCCGTTTGACCCATTTGCCCATTTCTCTTAGCAAAAGGGTCTGTATAATTCACTATCTGCAGTCATTTGGAGCTGTCTTCAAACTGAGTGTATAAATAAATACTTTTGTCAGGTTTCTTCGAGGCTTTTTTCTTTTTTTGAAAACTAAAAGAGAAGTGCAGCCATTTAAAGATTAAAAGATACTCCATAATCCACAGTAAATGCTGGAGAGTCTCACAAAATTAGCCCACACATTTCTTAACCTAATCTAAAAGCATAGCTCCCACTTGACAGACTTTGAAATATTTCATAATATTTGCAATGTTCTCAGCTTCAGCTTTGAAGCTCTCCCCAAAGACTGGGTTTTCCCATCTCTGCATGGATTTATCATCACCTGCCAACATCTGTGCAGATCCTGAACTATTTGGGGAGTTTGGTGCTTTGAAGTGACAATACATCAAAGCCACAATGCAATCGACGTCGCCCCCACATCTCCCCCAGTCAAATACTGACGTGCCAGAAGGTCCCATTTCCAGCTTGCTCTAATAACATCTTCTTGTTGTACACAGAGAAAGTTTTGTCTCCTCCAATTCCTTCCTGGGTCTTGTGGGATAAAGGATTCTGCAAGAGTGATAAAATGCCATCTGCCCTTCTTGCTGGGTGTGATCCCTCCATGGGATTTCCTGAATGTGTCTGACACAGAAGATGTTCCCTCATGTAAAACAAAGCTGGTGCTGTTGGTAATTAAGTTTTCTGAACCAGGGTAATGAGTCTCCCTTGGGAATCACCATCTTCCTCACCTACTTCCCAGATCCCAGCAGGTTTTCAGCATTTCCACATTCTGGAGCTGTGGTTTGCTCTCACCTTTCCTCCCACAGGGTGAGCTCAGCCTGGGCTTTGCCTATTTTACCCCACCCAACCCCAGCTCTCACCTCAGCTGCACCCACAGGGAAAATAAACCCCCTTTCCTCAGCTCAGGCCTAAGACAGAACTTTTCCAGAACACCCAAACTGCCAGGAGAGAGGGAGGGAATAGCCCAAAGGGAAGCACTTGCATTTTTGCAGCACAGGTTTCCCAGCTGTTTGCACCTGGATGCAGTCACGAACACACGGCAGCCAAGCAGCTGGAGAAAAGCACATCACGGCCAGGCTGGCACATGGAAACAGCAATTTTCCCAAGTGGAGCAGCTCTGAGTAGCCAGCAAATAATGAAGAGCAAAATTGGAGGCTGGAGCTAAATAGCCTGGGCTGCATTATTGGGAAGAGGAAGCAGGTGGCTCTGAGCAGTGGCAGGGCTGAAATTTAGGGGATTTCAAAACAAAGATTAAAGAGCTTCACTTCTTTGGTCAGTTCATATTATCTCTGGGCTTTTCAGCAAGGACTTTGTGTCCATGGGGAGGGCATTGTATTTTATAGGAGCTTAGTTTGATTTACTGGGCACACAGGTGGAGCAGTGTTTGTTTCTGAAGCTGTAATTTATGGTGACTTACAAAGAACGATGTTTCTGTACTTCAAGAAGAAGGGCTTAGTGTTGTTTTCACTCTTATTTGTACAAAAAGTTTAAACTAATGCTGGGTTTGGACAGTTGAAAGGAGAAGCTGGTGTGAAGATCCAAGCACAGACCCACATGTTGCCCTTGGCTCTCCCTGGGCAGTGAAATGGGCCCTTATTAATTCTCAAATAAAAGCACAACCACTACATTGTTTTCTACCTAGCAAGTACTATTTTACAAACATACATAACATGTCCTGCTGTTTTTTTATGTCCCAATCCCTGCACTACTTGAACTGTCAGGACCATCCTCCCCACTCATAGTTTAACCAGACTTTTGGGCTTCTCACAAGAGGAGCTGTGGGTATGATGCCAAACACTTCCCAGCAGCTGGACTGCAGAACAAATCTGGTAGAGGTGAAAGCTCTCAGGATTCTGGGGTGGGTTTGGGGCCAGCTTGGGATGAGCTGAGTCCACATCACAGCCTGGAAATGTCCATTCCTCTTATACATCCATGGGAAAATATTCTACAGCGTCTTGGCCTGGGAATGAGGTTGGGATGCACCACCCAGAAGCAAAGGTGAGGTGTTGATATCCTGCTTCATCACCAGGCTCTGTCCTCACCAGGCAGGTTTCACAAGGAGAGATGTACAGTGAAATCAATGTCTGTTATCCCTGCTCTGATCCCAGTTATCACCATGCAGACCCAGCCAGTGTTTGTGCATCTCCATGCCCGTGGCAGGGGATGCCAGCTCATTTACTCTGTGCTAATTGGCAATGCAGGGCCTGTGCCAGTATTTATCTCCTTGGAAAGCTGGGACAAGCAGAGCTCAGCCTCTCGGGATCTCAGGCAAAGCTCAGCAGAGTCCTGGTCTGAGCAGCAGCTGGAGAGGGGCAGGATGCCCAAGGAGGAAGAGGAGGATGAGCTCTGAGAGGGATCCAGGGGGAGCACAGCTCATCCTTCCAGGAGGAGTGATGGAGCATGGCAAGGTTTTCCAGGGCCACCAGGAGCCCTCCTGTGATGGACACCTTAGATAGGAACCCCAGCCCTGAGCTTGAGTACAGAAACCCAGGGAAGTCACCAGCACTGGAGGCTCCTAATTCACCCTCACCTTGAGAGTCCCCTCCTCTAACCAAAAATATTTGAAATTAAATAATGAACATCCAGATGATGTTTTTGCCCCCTTTTTGCTGTAGCCTGACACTGGTGCTGGTCTGCAGAGAGCTCCACGCTGGGCACAGCCCAAGAGCAGCTGTTTGCCCTGGCAGAAGAAAGGGAGAGGAAAAAAAATTAATGAGCTTCTCTTCAATTCTAACAATTGCTCTGGCCAATTTTTACGAAGTATGGCTATAAATAACCAGTTCCTTTCCAAAATGTCCATTCAAAATGACATTTTGCTCCCTAATATCACAATTAGATGTGATAGTAGAGAAATCTTTTCTTTTTTACAAAAATAGTTTTGTTTGAAACAATCCTGTCTTGCAAAATAGTTGAATGGTGATAGAAAAGGCATTTTCATTAACAAGTTCAGCTGTTCCACCCCACTATGCTGACAAGCTCTTATCAAATGGCATTCACAAGCATTCCCTGGTAGGAATTGTTTGTAGAATCCTCTCCCTGAATTTTCAAAGTCCTTGCAGCTGGATTTTTATCCTGGTTTCCAAAGAAGAGGTTTCTGCAACTGTGCTGGTTGATCTGGCTGCCTCTCATGTTCAGTTCATTACCAAGGTTTAAAATCACTGAGTTATGAGAGGAAGGGTGGGTGGGAGAAATGTGTGAAGGGCCTGAAAGTGAACTTTTGTGAAAAGTATGGCCTGAGTAAAGTAAATGGAACAACCAAAAATTGCACTTTCTGGTGGCAAAGTGCTGCTGGCCAGTCAGGCCATGCTGCTGCACCAGTCTGCATCCATGCAGCTGGAAAACATCCCTCCCTCTGCCCTGCCCCGTCTGGACAGGATGGCCAAGGGGCAGGATTTGGGATCAGGGTTGCTGAAATAAAAGAGAGCAGATATAAGAGAAAGGATCCAAACCCATGGGACACAAAAACTCATCAGTCCTGCTGCTGAACGAGCTGCTGCAGAACAAACCCCCGGAAAGCAGCGCTGGGTAATGGGAGCAGGATGCTGTAAAACATGAATCACAGCCTCCAAATGAGAGAGGGGAAGGCAGGACCACACTCTTCCAATATTCTTTCCTGACAGCAGCAGGAATACTTAGGGGAAAGATTCAAGGAGCTCTTGTACTTGGAGCTCTGCAAAACACTATCAAGCTCTTCAGGGGCAATGTTAAACAAAATTGCAGTAATAAAAAAAAAAGCCAGAATATAAGTACAGGAGTTCTGATTGGAACCAGGTCTGATTGCAGGGCATGTGAGTTTGGGAACAAAGGGGAGGGGACAGGGGGTCAGAGGTTCATTTCCCAAGGGATCTTCCTCTGAACAGTCCTGGGCTCTTCCAGGAGCAGCTCTGTTTAAGCAGTGCTGTATCACAGGTGAAAACAGGTGTGTTTAAGCTTTGGGGCAAAAAAAGCCATCAACTTGCCCTCAGTGTGTCTTATAAAACAAAAATATTCCATTTGACCACTTCTCACAAGACAGGAAAGGTTATCTGCACCCTGAACTCACCTCTGGAACTTCCCTAACCCACACGAGGTGGGAGTCAGGTGTTGGGGAGGCTCCCCAGGGATAAGGGCACTGGAGCCAATTGTGTGGGGAAAAGTTGGGTCTCCAAGTCTATGAGATTTGTGAAACAGGGATGAAAATAAAATATCAGACACAGGTGGATGGAGGAGTAGATTTCTATGACATCCTGATACCCTCTCACACCCTCATTTTCCATGACTGGGACTATTTTAATATGTAAGAGCAACAGGGGGATCTCAGGATAAAATCCTGCCCTGTTAAGTTGAGGGAGTTTTGTGATTAATCCAAATGGCTTCATTTTGGTGACATTTTGCCAGGCTGTACTTAGATTTGTCAAGTGGGGCTTCCACTTCAGGTGACCCTCTGATACCCAGGGAGCCCTGGGCTGTGTTAGGAAGGAAAGGGAAGTGGGCTCTGATCCCATAGATTGGTGTCTTCACTCAAGCAGTGCTCAGAGACACTGAAATCTGGTTATTCTTTCCTTTGCTGGCTGCTTAGGTTTGCTCTTGGAGTCCTAGAATGCCTTTTCCTGTCTCCAATTCCCTGCACTGCAGGAAAAAAAAAAGGTAGAGCTGCTGCTGTCACTGTTTGGAGTCTCCTCCACTGCAGTCTCAGGGTCAGGATCACATAAAAGACAAAGGCAGAAGAAATTACGGGAGCATTATCAGCTACCTTTGAAAATAAATCAAAGGATGGGACTGGGGAAATTATGTTTGATGACACGGAATTTGGGGAAGGGAGTTTTTTCAAGCCCAGTTGTTTGAATCCTCCATGAAATCCCCTAAATGCATTGCTGTGCCTAAGAAATTGGTGGCAATTTAATTCCACTCTTTCCCTCTCCAGCACTGTCATCTCCTCATGTCCTTTCTTCCCTCTCAGTCCACTGTTGTTTCCAGGGCTCGTTGGGACACAAGCAAGGCTCTAAGGCTGACAAACAAAGCCCAAAATAGGACAGTGATTTAACAAAACCAAACACCCAAAGGCCACTTCAAGGCCCTGCTGACTTCAACACACTGCAAACAGCTGGCTAATGACAGGAACAGCACCCAGGAGCTCACATTTGAAGTAAAAAACCCTGGTTTCCTTAGGAACTTGCTCAACTGTAGGTACTGGTGGTGGCAGTAAATTCCTCAAGTTTTTCACATCCAAGAATAGCATCCAGAGCTTCACCTTCAACCCCCTGTTCTTACCAAGGAGAAATGGGAGCCAGTGGGGCTCCAGCAGAGAGTGAACAGCTCAAGTCTGCAGATTAATTCACTTTGAGACAAGGATGAGCCACGGGATCCCTTGATTCCTAAACAAAAGGCTCTTACCCTTACTGAGAATTGCCATCTTCACCAGCCAGCACTGAAACTCAAGATTAAATTTACCACCTTCAGCTCTGAAGGGTTCTTGTAGGCTCAAAGCAACCCTGCACTGACAGACAGCCAGAGCCTGCTGGCTTTACAGGACATGGAGTGTTCTCAGTCTGACACATCAGGCTCGAGCTGTCTCTCCAAATGCATCTTTTTCTTGTGGAGAGAAGACCCCCAAGCCATGCTGTGGGTTATGGTAGGAATCTCTGCAAGAGGCTGGGAAACCTGGCTGCACATCAGCTGCACATCAGCTGCACATCAGCTGCACATCAGCTGCCCCTCAGCAGTGCATGTTCAGGGATATTCCCAGTGAGGATGCTCTGGAGATGCTCCTCCAAGGAGCACAACTCCCTCTCCCCTTCCATAGTTTCCTCAGCCAGAATGCAAAACAAAAATATTTACCCTTTGCTTGCTCCAGAGAAATTTCATTTACTGAATTCACCCTCCCTGTTTTGTTCATTAAATTGTCTTTTCTTATTTCCAGTGATGAGGTTGTTAGGATGGCACTCATGGATGTGTGCAGGGATTTGAAATGTACCCACTTCAAACCCTGCTCATGAGAGGAGTGGGTAGTTAGGCTCAGATATGGAATGAAAAATAATACGCCAGGCCCAAATGTCAAATATAATCACGAGTGATATTAACCTCCCCAGTGAAAGGAATACATCCCTTTATGAAATAACCTGGCTTTAATGTTCAAGATTGCTACAACAGATTAAAAGGCAGCCCTGATAAGTTGCCTACACTAAAAGCATCATGGAAATTGAAAACATAATGTACCTCACTTAAGTGATTCACACTATTAATATGTAGAGTTTTCTAAGCTATAGTTTTATCAAAGCTGAGCAGTGAGAATAAGTGAGAAGTTTGTTTCCCTATTCCTTTTCTGAATGACAAAAGAAAACTGAGGCATTTATGTCCAGCGAAGAAAGAAGTAAAATTGTTTCTGCGAAATAGAAGTTGACACCTTGAGCAAAATTCATTCTCTGCTGAGTAGGTGGAAAGGGAGAGCATTGCTGTTGTGCTGCCCTTTTCCTGAAGAAACCCCTAAACCTGGGTGAGAATATTTTAATATTCAGAAGCTGAACTGAACCTGTGGTGGTGCTCACCCAGGCCAGGCTTCAAATCTGGTAGGTGATGATGGGGGAGAGACACTTCAGAGCCCCACTTCTGCAGGTGTGGGCTGTAAAATCCAGACACCTGCAGGCTGTAAGAACTCTGTTTGAGATAATAAAAAATTGTCATGAAACCCCCAAACCAGACACACACTCATCCTTCTCTACACAGACAAAAGGGCAAAGAAAAGGAAAGTAGATGTAATACATATTTAATAACCTTGCTCCAGGTTGTGAAGCCAGCTAATTCCTAATGTAATGGTGACCAAGGTGATCTGTGGATGCTTACAAGAGAGGTAAAATGGTTCACTGAGGGATGGAGATGTCCCCATCCGTACCTGCACACCACAGCTTCCAAACCTCCTGAGATTTAGAAATATCAGACTTCATATCAATTACAGCCTCTCATAACCAATTTCAGTGGCAGGCCTGAGGCTGGCTCTAAGAGCTAAACCATCCTGTTTAATCTGCTTGTTGACGTTCCAGATTTAGTGCTGCCAGAGCTGCACCTTCGGTCTACAAAAACATCATGCAGCTGCTCCTACTCCCTTAGAGGCTCTTTAATATCTAGGGCTGTTATCTCTTCAGAAATGGTACACTGTGAGTCCAGAAATCCCTTGCCAATGCCTCTGCATGCTGGGAATACATCTGGCTTAAAGCACCTTTCCAAATGGACATGGACAGGGGAGATTTTACACCTCACCATGGGCTCAATGGCTCTCATGGGGTGCTCACAGAGCTGTCAAACACCTGCGTCCTGCCCCTCCTGGGAGAGGAGAGGCCAAAAGCATTTCCTTGGTGCCAAAATGAGAAGGAAAATACGCAACACTCTGTGCCACTGCCAGGTCTCTCACTGCTTTGACAGGACACCACCTGCCCAGACAAGTTTGAATCTGGCTGTGTAGTGTCACTTTTGTGGCTGTACCTATTTCCAGTGCCCCATGGGACAAGAAAAACTGAGGGCTTGAAGTGAAAGGAGACAAAGGTTCTGGGAAGGAAATCCCAGCATCCATATTTATATTTTTATATATACTATATTTATATATGCTGCAGATCCAACCATGGAATGCTGGAAGGGACCTTAAAGATCAATGAGAAGTCCATGGAGGACTTGCTGGTTTTGTACTGAGATGCAAGAGGGTTTCAGAAATTCTGTCCCTTCATCCTCCTGCCCAGGCTCCATCCAGCAGCTTCCTGCCACATGTGAAGGGGTTCATATTGCTGCTTGCAAAATTTAACCAGCGCCCTGGGGACAGGGGCTTGGCCTCAGCTACCACCAATCCCAAAGAAATATTGTTTACCCAAATCCCAGTGATGCCTCCCCTACTCGGAGCCCAACACACCCACAGTGGAAATGAGGAGGTTTCAGGGGTGGAGCAACAGAGCTGCCCCAGCTTCTCTTCACAACTAATTTCACCCCAGATAATAAGCTCATCAGTCTTATACTTTATAGATTTAACCAGGAAAAGAAAAATCTTTGTCCATTTCCCAACAGCTCCTCAGTTTGGATGGAAAGCGTTGCCTTTTGGAAAGATGAATTATGGAGGAGAGGGACAAAGCAGTGGTGTGCATCCCCAAAGTGCCTGGTGAGGGACTAACTCTTTAAAACTTGATTCTGAGGCAAATAAAAGTCAGACCATTATGGGATTTGTAGCCACAACACTTCATTTGTCTTTATTCCTCTGCTTTGCAGAAAGCTTTTGATATACCCAGAAAATAAGAGTCTCAGTGCTCCAAAGTGATTTTGAGCAGCAATAGCCAGTGAAAAAAACCTCATGAAGCATTATCAGTCATTAACATCACAGGACAGAAAAAGCTGGTCTGGGGGAAAGAGCTGGAACCTCTTTGGTTCTCCTTTCCCTGAACTGGATGGCTAAACCAGAAGCACTCAGGGTGAATCCACAGGTGAGCCACAAAAAAAAAAAAAATCTTTTCTTTGTGTTTAAGCAGATAAACATGAAGGTCTGGGGGGAGGCCACTGCAAGCTGAGGAAGATTTACTCGTCTCATCTCTCTGCCTGTAAATGCACCCAGCACGTTTCAAGCAGAATTTCACCATTTCAGTTTCTGCAGGAAAGGCTTTAAAGCGATCAAACAACACAAGAGCTATCAGCACCCTCTCTCCTTCCTGTCTGCAGCAAAAATCATATTTGCATTTTTTCTATGGATTGTCATCGTCAAATTGAAATCCAGGGATGGAAAATTGGATCCTTCTGAGTTCTGATGACTTTTTTTTTTTCTTGTATCTGAATTTCTGGTGGTCAATGGTATTGAGAAAAACTCACACTGACTTCAGCAATGAAAATTGGACCCTGCATTGGCATCTTGGGAAAGGGATGGGAAGAGCTGCCAGTTCAGCAGCTTACCAAAATCGTTATCCCAGTTTTCAGCCTGGAAGATTAAAAAACAATTCCCATTTCAGGTACATTTCTGCCCTGTCATTTTGGGCTCCATCCACTTTCCATGCTTTTATTTATAAAGAGAGAACATGCTGAAGCTCAACATGTACTAAATGTGAGCCACGTGTTGCTTTTTGACTGCTCAATACCAGTAATAAACAGGCATTACAAATTCAAAATGAGCCTGTATGGAGGCCTCCCATTCTCTGTTTCTATTCTCTTTAAAAGTCTCTGTCATGTCTGCCCTGGGGACCACAAAACACAATAAAACATATTCTGTAGCTAATTCATTCTAACTGTCATCATTAGGCATTTAACAGGCAATGTCAAGACAATGTCCATGCAGCTGGAAGTGTCTCCACTTGCTGTCTTTCCTAATCAAGAATTAACTCATCTTTCTTCTCACGAAAGAACATGAGCTTTCTCCTTTCCCACTTTCCAGGCAATTTGCCATCAAAGATTACTCCAGATTTAGGACACAGTTTTGCCAGGACAGGCAGGGTCAGTGGGTTATTTTTCCTAAGGAAGAGTGTTGAGAGGTTCTTGTCCTTATCCTCTCTCAGCTCTTTGGAAATGCCCACGTTTCCCTGGTTTGTATTGGTGGCTCTCGAGTGACCTGGCAAATGCAGCCCTCCAAGCTGTGCAAGCACAAAAAAGTGGGTCAGAGTCTGCAGCAATTATAGGAAAATATACGGGGATGACTGTTCCAACTTTCAAATTATTCACCAGAAAGTAGGTCTGCTCCTGGATTTCTCAGGAGTTACTTTCCCTCCCACAAATAAATATTCCTACCCCAGTCCTCAGAGCATTATATAAAAAGGAAATAATTGAATTAATGACAAGACTACAGTAAGGTGTAAAATTCCTCTACCAAGACAACCCATTAAAGTGACTGATTCCATTTTTCACCCTAAAGATCTCATGGGAAGGGTCATGAATACATTCATATTTCCTCCTTCCATTCTGAGCCAAGAAATACAGAAACATCTCCATTGGGAAGGCAGCACTCCTGCAGAAAGCAAACCCAGCTTCATCCTGGTTCAGATCTAGGGAGAGTTGGGAAAATCACTGCACAAAGACCCAAAGGCAGAGAGCAGTTTACACCTCCCTTTTGGTCTGTGCAAATTACACCAGATATTTTTCGTGGGTGGTTTGTAGCTAGTTTTGGTTTTTAGTTTCCAGGAGAGGAAGGATCCTCTAGCTCAGAGGTACAAAGGAATGTGCTCGAGTCGTTTGGGGAGTGGGAAGCACAGTTCTCACAGCATGGCAGTAATTAACTCTTGATCCAACCACAGTAAGAAACAACATTAAACCCCTGACTTGGATCCATCACTGTTATGGCTGGAGGGATCTTCCCATGGCTTTCCTTGACTTTTGGTAATTTATTCAGAATTCAGGGTAAGTAAAGCCTCAGGTAGACTCAGGTTAGCATGGAGGAGAAATCTTAATGTAAGTGAAGGAGTGAATGGTGAATGGTGTTTCCTGCTTCCCTCCTGCCTCTGAGAAACTCATGGCAAACTAACTCCTGACCTTATGATATCCAGAAGAGGGATTTGCCCCTTCTCCAGCACCATCCCAGTGAGCTTGTTGAACACATAAAAGCAATGATGTTGCTCCTCTGAAGACAGTGATTTTATCAGTCCTCTCACTTAAGAAATGATCGATTTTCTCATATTACCAAGATAAAATCTATGTGCTCGTATGTAGGTCATGAACTCATCTTTCTCCGCCTCCCTTGTCTCTGGGCACAGTACAAGCAGAATTAATGGCAATAATAATAAACTCCTTTGGAGTTTAATGATTATTCATTAGCAGGAGTACATCAGCTCTGCAGTCTCCTCTCCCCTTGGATGCCTGACACTCTGGGCTGCTCTGTTCATATTTAAGAGGAACGATCAATGAGCGCCGTGCGGCCCTGGCTTTCTGGGCTGTTAATCTCCCCATTACTGAGTTAGGCGCAGTCCCCTTGGCTTCAGCTGAATCCCTGAGCTGAACAAGAGCCCACGCAGTCAAACATCATCTCAAAGGTGAGCACGTCACCAAACTGCCTCTCCTGAGAAGAGTAACGTCCCGGGACAGCAGGAATGTGCTGGTGGCAAGAGGACACCTGGGACAGGTCCATCATTCCCTGCATCTTCCAGCACAGAGATGAAGAAGTTGAGAAGCCACATTAATTTCCTAAAACCTTCCTGGGACCCTGGGAGATCAGAGTAGGGCAAGAGCAGGGTTGTTACCACACCTCCTCAAGGTCCTTCCTCCACCATCCACCGACTTGGGCAAGAACCAAAGTGAGGGTTCACACCTCAGGAGGCAGCGGGAAGAGCTCCAGTAACCTCAGTGGGACTAATATTTCACAGGGAGGGACTTTAACAGCCCGTGGCCCTGTAATTCAAGGGTTTCATCAAGGCCTGAAGCTCATCCTGTGAGCAGAACATCTCACCTGATTCCAAAGCTTTCCTGGCATTTCCACTGGGATGCACTCCAAGGTAGGGAGAGCATCCTGCTGGTGGAGAGCTCCAAGCTCTCTCTCTCTTTTCTCTCTCCTCTCTTTTTGGCTTCTGAATATAATTCATCCAAGTTTTATGAGGCAATTCACATCCAGATTTTATTAGAAGTGGAAGGCTCTTTTATTTCCTCAGTGTATTCAGCACACAGAGACCTGGTGCTCTGGTTAATTTTATTTCTGTGCTTTCTGTGTTTTAATAATGATCTCCCCAGTTCCATTCAGCTCTGAAAAGGTGGGGGAGATGGAGAGATATGAGTTGGAATAATGTAATCATGTACTGCAGACAGAGAAATACTGGTTAAAATGAAGTGTAATGAATATGTGACTGAGGCAGAGACATAAAATACTGCCTAAAGTATAAAATCTGATATATTTGCACAACAACCAACCATGGGCATGCATTCTCAAAAAAAAAAAAAAAAAAGGCAGATATGACTTCAAGAAGAAAGTAAAATTATATAAAGATTAATTTTTGTAAAAAAATAGTAAAAAATAGTAATATTTGTAAAAAAATAGTCCAGAAGTGCAAAACAACACACACATATTGCTCTGGGACCACATTCTATGTGGGGTTTTTTTCTTTTTACTGGCTTTTTTTGTTTTACCAGAACAAAAAAAAATCTTCCTATGACACAGAGTATTTGTGTGTGGGATGCCAGTAAGAGTTGACACACAACTCCAAAATCATACAGACCAAGGCTTGTCCTTCTGGAATCTCTTTCATCCCCAGCTGAGCTCCCCCTGTGTCACATCCCTGCCCCTGCAGCTGCCTGATGGAGGATCTCAAACCAAAAACATTTCCACCACCACCTGCACCACTCCTCCCAAGCCAAAGATTTTCCAAGTGCATCCAACCAGATTGGAACACCAAGCAGAGTCAGTGATGCCTGTTTGGGGCTCACATAAATGCAGCCAGGTTTTGTAAGCCTTGATTAAAACCCAGGGAGGTTTTCAGTTCCATTTTAACGTCATTCCTTTATCTGATACTCACAGTCTGCATGTCATTAAGGGAATGTGTTATGGTTTCTGGGGGATGCACACAGTGCAGACATTGGGAGACTCAGCAGTGAGCGTTTTCTACAGGCCACATAATGGGAAAATTAAAATCTGCCTGTACTGGACATGCAATTCCCCTGGCAGGGTCAAGGAAATTAATTCGAAATAAGTGGGTTTAAACACCAAAGAATCTCCCTCTTGTTTGGGCTGGGGTTTTTTTCCCACGGGAAATCATCCTGCCAGCAGCATCTCCTCAATTGAATTAAAAAAAAAAAAACACTGGCACAGGTTGCCCAGAGAAGCTGCTGATGCACCATCCCTGGAAACAGCGAAGGCAAGGTTAGATGGGGCCTTAAACAACCTGATCTAGTTGGTGATGTCCCTGCTCATTCCAGGGGGTTGAAACTGAAGACCTTTAAAGGTCCCTCCAACTCACACAATTCTATGATTCTCATGAAATTTCAAAAGCCTCGAGTTCGCCCTGCTGAAAACGTAAAAGTTGATAAAGGGCAGTCTGGGAGGGCTCACACCTTTCCCTGAAAACCTGTGAATTATTGCCAGTGAGTAACGTGCAGCTTTCAGCCCATTCCTAAGGAAACAACAGAGGTGTAAGCAGGTGCTGGGGGTGTGCCAGAGCCCCACTGCAGTTTTTTGGGGTGCTGGGGACTGAGGGCCCTCAGAGAGCCCCACAGTCTATTGAGGTTCCTGCACTCCCTGGCTGAATCAAACCCAAGGACAGCCCTGCTGCTCCAGCTCCTCCTGGAGGGAGGGTGGACTGGATGCTCCATTCCCCTCCTGCATTTGCATTTCCCTTTCATTTGAACCAAATGCAAAACCTCCTTGGAGACTCCCCCCCGAGTTTTGACACTCGTTTTCACTGTCCACACCCTCCTGCACTCAGAGAGCCCAGAAGCTGAGCAGGACCATCATTTTTAACAAGATGCTGCAGATTCAGCAGAGTAATTAATCTCAACAGCAAGTGCTGTCCACTTTTTCCCGGTAATTCACATAAAATGAGAGGTTAATTCCATTCAGCAGAGCTGCCCTTCACTGCTTAGAGAGAGACAGGCTTTGAACATCCCCGAGAGAAGTGGTTCTGGCACAAACCTTCCTCCTCCTCCTCTATCTGCCCTGACCCCTGCATCCCCCAGGGAATGCCACACGCCAGCGCTGTGTGATCCTCCCTCTCGAGGCTGATTAGCCAGAGCTGCAGAGTTCAGGGAGGTGAGAACATCGGCATCCTCTGGCTGACGTTTGATCGCCGGCGGCCGCCGGTGCTCCCAATTAGCCTGGAAACGCTTCCTCCGGCTCACAAATACTTTAAAAAAAAAAACGAAGTTTGACGAAAAG
Source organism: Petroica traversi (assembly GCA_025920805.1). Classification (NCBI taxonomy): domain Eukaryota; kingdom Metazoa; phylum Chordata; class Aves; order Passeriformes; family Petroicidae; genus Petroica; species Petroica traversi. The sequence goes on along the minus strand of JAHLSL010000072.1, from coordinate 1,653,392 downwards.
CCGCCTGCGTCGCCTTTCTTCAAGCCTCTTTGCTGTATCAAAGCCTTTGAGAGTATCTAAGGACAACTTTTATAGCCGAGAAGGGCCCGTTTTTGAGCGCCGGCTCGTTAGTGCTGTGGCTGTGCTGAGCCGCAGAGCATCCATCAGCCCACTTACCAGGAGCATTCCTGAACACCAGCAAGCGCGTCAGGCTGGGAAGTTACCTCTGAGGGAGCCACCAAATGGCTTTTCAAGCAGAAAGGTCACCCAGCTAATCTGCTTCCAGGGGAGCTGATTAGAGCCCGCATTTTGGAAGCTGTGGCCCCCCCGCAGCAACTCCATTCCCTGGCTCTTTTTTCTCCCTTGGCTCACAGTAATGACCTGCAGCTCGTCAGAGGGGGCTCAGCGGGGGAGGACAGCAGCAGCACTTATTAAAATAACATTCGTGAGCTGGCTCTCCAGGCTGCAGCGTGCTGAGGGATCTGAGGAACATCAGGAGGGGAGATTCAGAGAGAGACACTGGCACAGGGGCTGCCCCATCCCTGGAAGTGTTCAAGGCCAGGTTGCAAGGGGCTTGGAGCACCCTGGGATAGTAGAAGGTGTCCCTGTCCATGGCAGGGGGTGGAATGAGATGACATTAAAGGCAGGATAAGTCTATTTGTGCCTCCTTGATCTTCTCTTTGATAAGTCAACATTAAAACATCACCTGGGGTGTTTCCCTGAGCAGTGATTCCAACCCAAGGCCTGTGATGGGAAGGTCCCAGGTTTCTGGCAGGGCCGTGTATTTCAAGGTGTGTTTCTGCACTGAGGAGGTTTTGGGGCAGTTCTGCTCAGTTTCAGGGCATTTTCCAGGAGTGGCTCTAAGTGACCACAGCAGATCTGCTGCAGCTGCTGCTCAGGTCAAGGTCCCTACAAAGGAGAAATCATCACCGATGTGATTGCATAGTAGTTAGGAAAAACATTGGCATTAGGAAAACAGAAGGAATATCTTTAGTTATTATCAACTGCAATTTAACATTATTATTAGAGACATGTGACAAAAACAGTGCCAGAAACATTGGCAAACCTATCTCCCTTCAAAACCAACATGAACAACAGCACTAACCCCACTTTAATGGATTAGCTCAAAAAAAATTGCAGAAGGTAGAGGAAAACCCTGAAAATAACACCTTTCCCCCCACCTTTCAAAACAGCTCCTTGTTTCTCCAATACATTTATTTTGCATTATTATTTCTCATGTAACTGTGAAGAAATTAAATACTTGAAAACACAACAAAACATATAAATTAAACTAAATATTTTGATTAACACAAACCCACTGGCATTGCTTTTCCTGAATAATTTAAAAATTAAGCTGAGAAAACTAATTTCTTGTATGAGAAGCCTCTGTGAAAGGGGGTGTTTGGTATTTTGCAGCATTTCTGTTAAGTGGACTAGTGTCAGCACCTCATTCTTTTAATGTTTGGAACAATTTTAACCCACCCACACTCCAGCTCTGAATTATTTAGGAAAAGACGTGTCTTTCTGGCCCTTCTCTATATTCTCTCAGCAAAGTGTCTGGTGGTACTTGGCATTTCATATCTAGGATAAAAATACTCTATTTAAATTATAGTGACAGTGTCCACATTATGTATGATCTTTGAAGCAAAGTTGGGCCGTATTTTGTCCTCCATCTCTCACTCTTGTGTCATAAAAATGTAAAGGATTTCTCCTGTATGGAAAGAATCTGGTCCTGAAAGGAAAATTAATTTCATTTCCATGGGTGACCACTTCTCTTGATCAGCAGACTTTTGTTAGGGAAGACAACTCTTCCATATCACATTAAAATAGAAGGAAAAAATAAAACTATCTTTCTCTGAATGTTTCATGCTGTGGTTTCAAAGAGTCTGCCTTTCTTCTGCTGCAGGAAATAAAACACATTCACTGTGAGGAAAGAGTAAATATTGTCCCACAGGTAGAATGAGTAACCAGAGGCAGGCAGAGAAAAGCCACATTGGGTGGCACAGTCTGTCTGCAGCTGGATTCCCTATCCCAGAGCCAGCATTTCTGTAAAGTGAAACAGGGCTACCTTCCTGATCCAATCTTGGACTCAAATGGAGCCCTGAAGCTTTTGAGCACATCATCAAAGGGTCATAGAGGTGATTACAGGCACCCACAGTGAGGTTTGCACACAGACTGGATGGGAAGGAACTTGTAGAGTGCAAAAACCAAGCCAAGCTGGGCCAAATTCCTGCTCAGTTAATGCAGGCAGAGGTTTGGCAGTGAAATGTTTGGCTGTGTTTAGCACATGCTTCACTTGGGTTGGCTCCCTGGGGGAAATCTGCTCAGCTCATCTTTCCTGCTCAGGGACACACACGGGAGTGGCAGCAGGAGACACCAAATCCCCCAGGCCTCAGAGACATTCTGTCTTAAACTTCTGCCTCAGGGCTTTCTGCACGTTCTGGATCTTCTCTGTGATCACAGTGTCACTGAGGTGATCCCCAAACTTCTGCTTCAGCAGCACCCTGATGATTTTGATGCAGCGTTCGTCCATCATGGGCTTCGCCTCCCGGAAGGTGTTGCCCCTGCGCCCCGTGATGGAGTGGCTCTGGATGTAGTCAGAGGTGAAGAGTTTGTAGAGCAGAGTCTTGCAGGCTGTGCTGATTTTCTGGTCAAACCTGATGGTCTCCTTGAGCTGCTCCTTGGTGTAGCCATTGAAGAGCTCCACCACCTCGCAGGACTGCCGGTGGGGCTCCTCCTGGAAGGACAGGGATTCCAGCCTCTGCACCTTCTTCTTCAGAGAGAGGACGTCCTGTTGGAGGTCCAACACCATCCTCTCCAGCTGCTCCATCTTCTCCACTCTAAAAAATTAAAGCTGGTTATGTAAAGGCAAGAAGGCACCATGTCCTCACTGTGGATGTTGCTCCTCCACACAAGCAGTGATCAGATGCCTTCTGCAGGCAGGGCAGGACAACTTCTCTGACAGAATATCAGCCCTTCCAGCTACTCCTGTGAGAGGAATAAGGCTGGAGAGAAAAACGACATGGTCTGGACTTCCCAGTGCTCAGGAATGTTCAGTTTAACCCTCAACTCCCCCTTGGCTTGCCTACATGGAGACTTTGATGCTCAATTTTCTTCTCAGTTGTAAGGAAAGACATAAAGCCTGTCCTGCAAGTCTCAGGACACACATATTTGTGGTATTATAAAAGAGACTTGTGGGAAATTACAATTCAAGAACCATAACCTGAATTTTTGGCACCCATTTCTTTGCAAGAAAACTGTCCCTAGCAACACTTTATCACTGGATACAGGTCATCAAAGCAATGTACAATAAAACAAGGAACACACAACCACGTTTTGATTGTTATAGGCTAGAGCTGTGTCGTTTCTGCACTGTTTTAGAGCCTTCTTGCATCTCTAACCCCAAGCCCTACAGTCAGTAACACCTGGTTCTGATTACAGAGAGACTCGGCAACTTTGGTGTTTAAAATTGCCCCACTTTGTCAGCCATCTGTGATCTCACTGCTCACTCACATAGTGAGAAGGAAAACACAGGAACAAGTGCCTTCTTTTGCTAATTACCTTTCCACCTCACCAGGACCAAAATTTTTGTGAACCCTCTCGAAGCCATCCGTCTCTTGCAAAGCATCAATCTTTCGCTCTTCACGGCTGGAAGAAACAAGTTAAACAGCATTGCCACAAGCAGCTTCATGCTCACATCCATATTCATATTCATTCCTGAGGAGAATTATCTGGAATTCAAAGCAAAGTAGATCCTGTTTTCATTTGCACAAGTATAAAATGGATTCAGAGGGAAGATTAGGGGCTCTTCATGTGGACAAACACCTGTGCATCCCTGGCACATAGATATGGGGGACCTCCCAGTGACACACCATGGAATCAGGACTCCAGAGAACAGACTCATTTCTCTGCTCTGTTCTCCCACACAATCTCCTATTATTTTCTGTGCTTTGACTTTAACCTCCATGAGCATCTACTCAAAGCAAGCACTGCCAGAAGATGGAAACAGAATGGACATAAATCAAAATATGTGATGTGAAATATTCAGGGTCCTTACTGTGCTTTCAGGTGTTACCTGTTCAGATAGATGTGCTGCTGGCACGGGGACAAGATGCCATCCGTCTTCCTCTTCATCGGAAGGGCAACATAATCTGCAGCAGGGATGGGAGACAAGGTGAACAGTCAGCTGTTGAAAAGGTCCTGAATCCCTCTGTCTCCAGAACAGATTATCTAAGCACCACTGCTGGATTGCAGGGCAATATGTTATTCCCTTTGCATGAGCAGAGTGATCCAGCATTGATCAATGGGGATTAGTTATGAGACAAAGGTGGCACTCCAGGGTTTCTGTTGCCACTGCAAAAGATATGGTGGGGACAAGGCTAGCAGAGCCAACGTGTCTCCGGATGCTGCTGTTAGTCAGCAGGTAAATAACACACTAACATGTTTTCATAAGTGCATTTAATGGGTGTAGTAGTGGGTGGGAAAATAGGGAAATAGGCAAATCTAAGAAGGTTAGACTAATTGAGACACGGGGCTTTGGGAAATTTCAGTTATTCAGGCAGGCATTCATTCAGATTTTGGCTGGTGGGGAGAGAACTGCTAGCCCAGGAGACAGAGCTGGTGCCTCACAGAGCAGAGACCGTACACCACATAGAGGCATCTCCCTTTAGAGAGCCCTCCTGGAGCAGAGCTCCCAGGTGGAAAGGACCAGGAAATATCATCTCTAACCTCTGTAGCCCTGAGACAAGACCACACAGCCCCAGAGCAAAGCAGAGGTTTTCTGCCTGCTCTGCAAATCCCCACCTTGTCACTCAGGACCAGGCAGCAGAGCCAGAATCTGAGGTTACCTCTGGCAGCTGGACCAGCCCTGTCCTCTTCACTCTGGGAAGTCCCTGGCCCTGGCATGGCCATGGTGATGAAGGTGGATGGAGGTGTGAAGGCACTGGCTGGGTGGGGAGGAGCTGCCAGCGAGCGAGGGCTTCCTGCCACGCTTCCGAGGACACGCCTGTCCTTGAGGACAGAGGAGCTGCCAGCGTCGTGGGGCAGGCTGGCCTCAGCCACCCTCAGCAGTGGCTTTGCAGGATAGGTCCTGTCACTGGGGTATTTCCTGGATGCATTCCCTAGGGTCCATTTTGGAAAGGTTTTCCTGGATTTTTTTGGTGGAGATGGCATCATGCTGTGGACAGCTGGCTCTTCTTCTGAAAGGAAGGCAGATACTCAGGATGTGCAATGGGGCATCAACGCTGTGTATCTTCCACCTCCCACTCAGTGCTTTGTACCCCGATTGCAGTGATGTGAAATTCATGATGGGACTACAACATGCTGGGCATCCTCCCACCCAAAAAGCCCCATGGAAGCAGAAGGGTGCAGTGCTCAAAAGCCCTTACTCACTTAACTTCTCCAGGAGCTGTCGATCTTCCAACAGCTTCTTCTCCAAAGTATCCTTGTGCTCTGTAGGAAGAGAAGATCTTTCAGCACTGAACTCCTCCTTGGAAGGTTGCTCCTGAGCAGCCCCAAATCGCAAACCCAGGCCAGGGGGGTGTCACTCACCACTGATGCCTTCCACCACGCCCCAGTAGAGCCCACTGAAGCCGGGGCAGCGGGCCAGGACCTGCTCCCCCACGGTGTAGAGGTGGAAGGGCTTGCGGGGCTCCTTGATGTTCTCGATGTTGATGACCCGGCTGCCGTCGGGCCAGCTGATGAGCACGTAGAGCTTGGCTGACATCAGAGCTGCCCCCCTGGAGCTGAGGGAGCACTGTGGGAATGTCACTGCTGGGCTTTGGGCTGTCCCGTGGTTGGGAGCGTTCACAAACGGTGCTTTACCTGGCGCAGCACAACCTGCAGATGTAAAACACTTGGCACTCCATCTTCTCAACCAGTTACTTCTCTGATACCATTCCTGCCCTTCAGAGCTTCCATCATCCTAAAGCCCTTCACTGGGAGGCTGTCTTGGGTCTCTCTGAGCACAGACCCCCACGCCTTCAATGCATCCCAGTGTCATTTGCAGTGACAGCCATGCCAGGTCTCACCTGGGGTCGGGCAGGGCCAGCTCTCACAGCTGACACTTTGAGCAGACACTGAACAAGACACTGAGCAGACTCAGGCTGATTCCTCTGCCCCTGTGAACCATCACAGCTCAAATGACCCCAGTGAATCCGCAGCAGATTGCTCCAGTGCGGGGCTGTGTCTTTGTGATATCAAGGCAGTGCAGAGAAGAGACTCAAAGAGACCCAGGGGTATTCCAGGAAATGATCATTCCTTTGCCTGCAGTTGTTTCCCTCAGTAAACATCAAAGTTCTTTGATAAGGAGAACAGCAAATTCCCTTCATTTCACCCATGGGGAAACTGAGGCGATAGATATATAGTGATAGATATAGCTAAGGCAGTGAAGCAACAAAGCTGCAAGGAGCTGAATCCTAAGTCCTGACCCACTGAGATGCCTTTTTCTGCCCCTGGAGCTGCAGATTTCAACCACTGGAGAAACCAGAGTTCCAGGCTGGTGGTGATTTCCAAAACCTCCCGTGCCAGAGGAGGAGCTGAGGAGCCAAGGGCTCCTGAGCTCAGGAGGGGTTTCTTTCCAGCTTTCAACCACCACATCATGGATGGAGACAAAATCAGGCAGAGGCCACCTGCCAGAGCATCACCCCAGTCGTGCCTGCTCTGCTCAGCAGCAGGGTTTGGCAGAAGGGTTCTGGGGACAGGGCTGAGCCCATGTGCTGTGCACCACGTGGAGAATGGCCACGGTCTCCAAAGAAGATGGGAGGAAGCTGGGGCAGGCAGACAAGAGTTGGAGCAGAGACAAGCTGGCAGGAAAGGCAGCTTGGACCCAATTTATTCCAGTTTTCTTGTTTTGTCTCTACATCCCTATTAAAGTCCAGCCTGGATTTGATTTCTCTCACTTGGAAGGTTCAAGCTCACCCTGGAGAACTTTCTCCTTCCCCAGCTCCACCACTATCAGCTGCAGCAAAGCTCCTTGCAGGAACTGTAACCCTCCCCAAACCTGCCAGCCTGCCCTGCTGGCACAGTCTCACACCTGATTTCTCCAACCCTTTTCTCCTAACTGATACACACCCTGGCGTTGATTTTTATCAGGAAGCACCACAAACAAATTATCTGTGTGCCTGTACCCCCCATATCCCCTTCCCTGCAGTATGCAGCTGCTCCCAGCCCTCTCCCAAACACAGGGAAGGCTACAGAGCAGAAACTGGAATAAATGCATAGCTGAGCCCTCTCCCTCCCAGAAACAGAGCTCCACATTCCAAACAACAAACAGCCCCAGCCTAAACAGCTCTCTGGAGGGGTTTTCCTTTATCATTTAAAGAAAACACACTAATCTTCCTTCCCCAAACCAGTTGTTCATATACCCTTATGAATGCAACAAAACTACACAAACACACAAACAGAGAGAGGAAAAAAAAGAGAGCGATCACAATCCTGATAGCAACAGAGCTGCTCCTTGCCTGGTTAGCACTGCTCCAGGTGTTGAGTCTTGCAAGATGTCTCCTGTCTCTCCAGGTCTCTGCTGCCTGCTCCAGGAGAGGAGGTGACCGGACACTTCCTTGCCTTGGGCTTGCCCCTTCACCACAGTTCCTTGTCAGGTCTCCTTTGTCTGGCTTGGAAAGCTCCCACCTGCTGTCCCCACTGCAAAGAAAAAAAAGAGCTTTTGCTTTCTTTTTTCCTGGTTGTTTTGTTTCAGCATTATTATTCCTGTTGTTTTCCCATATACATATATTATTTTTTTCCTTAGCTTGTTTCAGGTCTGTTTCTTACAGGGAGAGAGAGCAGAAGAGAAGAGAAAAAGCCTTGGGTTTTTTGGAGCATGAATAAACCTTGCATTTCCATGAGTTATTCATGAATAATTCATGAAAATGCATGATTAATTCAGGTTCATGAATTATTCAGGAATAATTCTCGAACATTCCTGGTTAATTCATGCTCACACAGCGAGTGAGTCAGGCTCTAGGGCTTGGAGAATTCCTTTCTCCCTGAGACAGGAGAAGAGAGGCTTAGAGAAGCTGCATTATGCACTTGCTGTTCACTGCCTCTGAGAAAAGAACATATTTTGGGCCCTTTTTGAAACAAGGACTTGAAGAGAATTGAAACGCCTGCAGCCTCCTGCCCACGGAGGAATAACACAGCACCAAAAGAAAAAAAAAAAAAGAAAGAGAGAAAGAAATTGGACTTGCTCACAGAGGAAAGCCTGGCAGCAAGTTTTATTCCCTTTCAAAGCATCTTTCTCCCCCCACCTCCAGATTTCTCCCTGGTTAAGATACATCTCAGTGCCTCAGTTTTTACCTGCTGTGCAACAAAAAGGACCATCCACATGGGTTTCTGTTTGAGGAGTCAAAAGGAATTCCCATGCCACGTGCCCAGCTGTCCCTCTGTGTGTGTGTGTACAGTGTCTTCTCCCAGGTAACAACCAAGGGGACAAGAAATGGCCTCAAGTTGCACCACTGGAGGCTTAGATTGGATATCAGGAAAATTTCTTCACCTAAAGGGTTGTCCATCACTGGCACAGGCTGCCCAGGGCACTGGAGTCACCATCTATGGAGGGATTTAAAAGGAGTGTGGATGTGGCACCCGGGAACATGATTTACTGGTGGGCTTGGCAGTGCTGTGGCTGAACTCAGAGGGCTTTCCCAAGCTAAAAGATTCCTTGCAAAGCTCCTTGACTCAGTGTCCCAGCCAGAATAAGCTCTGGTTGTGGCACTGGGCTCAGCAGGTCAGGCCTGGTGCTCACACCAGTGCAGACATCAATTTGGCCATGCACAGCTCTGTGTTCCCCCCCAAAAATATCACTGCTGCAAGTCCTGGGGTTCCTTAATGCTGGGCTTTTTATCCCCAGTGCACGGAGGCTCACACAGCATGGCAGAGGATGGATCCCACGTTGCACCCAGCCTGCCATGGTCCAGGCATGACACCAGTGGGGGAAAGTACAGTGGGTTATCTGCACAACCCAACCTGCCATCCTACCCCAGCCACTTCATGAGATGGAAAAACAGCTAGGGAGGGACCCCAAAGAGCACTGCCTGGTTTAACTTAGCCAAAAACAGCGCAGGAGGTTGTTGGGAGAAAGGGAGAATTCAGATGTTCAGTGACACATTAGGAAAGGACCTTAATCGGATTCACAAAGAAAAAATATGTATCCCTGATTTGCAATACTTACAGCTAAAAAATGCACCTGTCAGCCCAGGTAAAAGCAGATGTTCAATAGAGAGCTGGTTGGGATTGGGTAACAAGCAGATATGAACAGAAAAGCAGCAATGTGTGACTTCTGTGTAGTTCTGAATGACATTGCTCCAGACTGAGAACTGCACAGCAATAACAGATGGAAAGACAAAAACATGGAGAAAAATAATAGAGATATACAACAATGGAGATGAGATTGGATTCTGGTTTGAGGCAGGACTTGGCTCCAGTAAAATCTGCCTGGGAAGTGGGCTGGATTAAACCAGCATTGTTTGCTTTCCTTTGAAGAACAACAATGTCCAAAAGATAACAGATGAATATTCCTGGGGTAGAGGATGGATGGTAAATCAACTGCAAACCACAGGAGAGGAAGGATTGCAGGAACCATACGAGGAAGACAAATTGTAGTCTCATCAAACAACAGAAAAGTCAAGTGCCTGTGTATAAATATACAGTGTTTGTGTTGAATTATTCCAGGAAAATGTGAGTCTGAAGTGAATCCCAGGTGTTTGACTTCATGAAAATTAGTGAGTCTTGATTAGATTTCCCTCCCAGGCGGTGAATATGAAATCCCTGGGCAGATGCCTCAGTTCCAGGTGTAGGCAGAGTGACTGTATTCAGAAACCTCTGCTCTGCACCTCCCAGTTTTTGAAGAGTCCCACACTGTGGCCCCTGGTGCCAGCACATGTCACCCTGAGCTGCACTCACTGAGATTTAGATTTCAGCCAGGACTGAAGAACAACAAAGGCTCCTTTGTGATCTTACCCAGATACACCCAGGGAACAGCATTCAGCAGCTGTTGAGTGCTGCCAGGGTCTCTATCAGAATAATCTTAATTGATGTTTGAAGGGATTTAAAGTGCAAACACAGGTGGCTTTAATCTCCCTTTTCACATAACCTTGGCAATGTTGCTCTTCTTTTGCCTGGGTTCCGCAGCCCAGGCACAGAATTCTGGGTTAGAATGATTTGGTTAGAAAGGAACTTAATGACCATTGCATTCCACCAACCTGCCTTCCACTATCCCAGGCTGCTCCAAGCCCTGTCCAACTGGCCTGGAACACCTCCAGGGATGGGGCAGCCACAGCTTCTCTGGGCAGCCTGTGCCAGGGCCTCACCACCCTCACAGGGAAGAATTTCTTCCCAATATCCACCTAACCCTGCCCTCTGTCAGATTCAACCCATTCCCTCTTTTCTGTCATTCCAGACCCTTGTCCAAAGACCCTCTCCAGCTCTCCTAGACCACCTTTAGGCATTCAAACGAGCTCTAAGGTCTCTCCGGAGCTTTCTCTTCTCCAAGCTGAGCCTTCACAGCTCTCTCAGCCTGTCTCCAGAGCAGAGCCCTTGGAGTATCTTCATGGCCTCCTCTGGATTGGCTCCAGGAGCTCCATGTCCTTCACCATTTCCAGAAAGCAGCCACAGTTCAATAATTGAGAGACAGGAGCCACATGGTTCATTAATTTTTATCAACACAATGAAATGACACAGGAGCCCTCAGGAGCTGCGGTTCACTGAGAGCAGCTCTGCATCCCTTCCACGCTGCAGGGAGAAGGGCAGGGCATGGCCAGGAGGGATCAGCACTGCCAGGGCAGATGGGGGACAGAGACACCCTGCCCCTTGTACCCAGCCCCATCTGGGGTGGCTGCTGGAGTCATTAGAATGGATCTGGGGGATGGTTTTGCATTCCATGAGGACAAACACTGGAGCGTAAGGCACTGTCTGTACCCGAGAGCGACCACCCGGTGGCTTCTTGCATTTGTAATGAAGCAAGATCAAGTCCCATCTCTGTGATCCAGGAACAGTGAAATACCATCCAGGCTAATGAGGCTGGAGTTAACTGTGTCTTAATTAAAGAATTATTTTTTTTTTTATGCTCCAGAAATAAGCTCAATTACACAGACATGAGGAACAAAGCCACCGTGAGGGTCAGCAGCCAGCGAGACCCTGCAAGTCCTACCTACCACAGTGTGCTAAAGGCTTTCCTGAGTTGGAGCTCTTCCCCATTATTCCCCATGTGACAGAGGCCAGAAAACAGTGAGAAAATCAGAGCCTAAATGCACCAGTCAGAGCTTCGCAATGGGCTCTGCACAGAGTCCACTGGCTCTAAGTGGCTTCCCATTTACCTAATACAAGTTTCTAATCTTTCTCTATTATTGCCCTGCATTAATTAAGGTATTTTTTAGAGACCAAGGCATTTTATTTCTCTTCAGAAAAGGGTTTCCTCTTTGTAATCCCATTCCAAAATCCCCTTCCTTTTCACCTAAGCAGCCTCTCACCATTTTGCAAAGCCTTTTTTTCCAAGCACTCTGTATTTTTTAAACCTTTGTGCTCTAAAACCTGTTTCCTTATCTGCTTGACTGGTTGATTTCTTGGGGTTCCTTTGTGAGCTTGGCAGTGAGATAGCAGCAGCACAGTTAGCAAAAAAAAGAAAAAATAAACAAGAAAAAAGAAAATAAGGGCAGGAAGGGAGATCACCCAAAAAAAGGGAAGGAATCTTAACTGAGGGAGAGTAGCAATACATGATGTCTTTTAAATATCTCCAAACCTTTTTCTGATTCTCTCAAGTGTTTAGCATTAACCTCTTTTTAGTATTCAAGGGAGTATGAAGGGGACTAGCAGGAATTAACCAAACTAAGGAGGTACCAGAAATCAAATAATGGAGTGTTCCCATGAGACTAAAAGGAAGAAAGTATTTTACATTGTAATTACAGCTGAAGGTACAGGGGAAATATCAACCTGCTTAACTTTGGGAATCTGAGCAGCTCCTATAAAATGGTACAACTGAACACATTTTTTCAATAAAGCACAAGCTTTAGTGTCACAAAATCAGGGTCAAAAAGCAGAAAAAAACCTCAATGTTTCACTTAATAACAAACCCCACTGGAAGAGATCAGGGCACATCATTTCACAACAGGAGGAGAGAACACAAGGGAGAAAGGGCTGATGTGGAAAATTCATCTCATCACATCCCCAGGGGCTCACCACCCTTTCCCACACCACTCCTGGCTAGAAAGGTGCTGCAGGGATGGGAGGTCCGTGCTTGGGAGCAGAAAATCTGAGTGTTGATCACAGCACCAGCTGCTCCTGCTCCTCCTCTGAGTCACTGCCCTGTTACCTTGGCAAGCACAGCCTCGAGCACCTGAGAGCAGCTCCAGAGCCCAGAGAACGTCTTGTTTCCTGTCCTTCCAGCGGCACAACTCTGATTCCAGATTCTCCCCCTGCTGTTAATTAATTAAATATAATCAGGAGCACGTTAGCAGTTGCAGAAGGGACTCACTGGTTGGCACACGCTGCCTCCAGCCCTCTCCACAGCATCCCTGTGGACACAGAGCTCTTTTCCCTCAGCATTTCAGGGCTGGTGTTTCCCCTGGCAAGTTTTGCCCTGTTTTTGGCAGAAGGCACCAAAAAGGAGTTATTAGCATTAGGAGGGAATGTGCTTTGGGCTGATTTTGGACAAGAAACTGTGCCGGGTGGGACCTTATCCTTCTCTAAGCATCTGATCCTCTGCCAAAAAAGCATGAAACCCTCTGATTTCACCTAATGTGGCCACAGCACTAATTATTTCTCACAGGGCTTTTGATACTGCTGAGTAATTAATTAAATTCCCTCTAACCTGTCACAGCTTTGGCTGAAAGGGCACAGGGTCCTTGCAGGCCTGGGTACCTCTTGCAGAGCCATCTCAGTGCCACCATACAGGCAGCATGTGGCAGGATGGTCTCATCCAGAACACCATCCACAGGGATGCAAAGAGAATGGAAAACTCTGTCAAAAGCACTGTAAATTCTGGCAGAGGAATTGTCCTTGACCGGTCATGTCTCCAGGCCCTGGCACCAGCAAATGGGCTCTCTGGTGAATTGATCTGTCAAAGCCCATGGGAGCAGCTCCCACTCCAGCCCTGCCTACTCAAAGTGGCATATTTGGGTAACTGACTACTTCAAAGGTGAAAGCATATTCTCTCTAATTTGCTAAATTGACAAATTTACTCCTCTCAGGAGACAATCTCATTTCCATCTTCTGCTTCTTTAGCTTTGTACACTCAGTCCATAACAGGAAAAGATTTTTCCTTAATTTCTTCTCCAGGAAAGCAGGAATTGATCTTTACATTTGTGGCACTTTAAATTAGTGTGTTGACTATAAAAATCCACTGCTCATCACATCAAAGGCTGATCCAATAGTGCCAATTACTCCAGTAATGGAGATCTTTGCAGGGATGGGTGGAAGGGACAGGATCAAAATGGATGGGTCTTCTCACATGGAAGGAGGCAGAGGAAGAAGCAGAATCTGGGAAGACAGTGCTGCTTTAAATTAGGATATCTGCTGTGCATGGCAAGACAAAACATGACGTTCCTCATCCTGTGTCTGGATGTGATCCAACCCTCTGGTCCCCAGCTGTGGAAGTGTGGTGCAGAGTCTGGTCCTCACTCCCCTGGCAAATGACACAGCTGAGCTGATCTCAGCCTGGAATCCCTGTGGATTGACAGCAAGGACTTGTATAAGATGTAATTCTTGTTCGCCACCAGCACAGTGGCCACTGGCAGGGAAGGTTTGTCTCTTCATCCCTCCCACTCTCCAGGCATTTCTCTAGGAAAATCCACTCTCTAGTGTGGACAAAGCAGTAGAGATGAAAGGTTCTGTGTGCCCCAAAAAGCCATCAGCCTCTTCATCCCAGAGCTCTCCCACTCACAGCCATCAGAGCAGGCAGCAAACTGGTCACTGCAGGCACTGCCTGTGGTCTGAACTGGGAACTGTGGACCACAATCAACCTTCCAGTATTTTCTAGTTTGAAGTATTTTACACAGTTCCCTACAGATTCTGGTTCTGGGTCAGTCCCACGATAGGTTTGGGAAGTGTTTTGGTCAACAGCATCTCCCCAGGCTGCACTTGGAGCTTGGGGCCTCCCTCCAAACTACGTCAAGTAAAAAATAGGTACTAAGGTCTCAATGAAAAATCCTCTGCTAAGACTTCTTTAGTGTCTCTCAACTCCTAATTCTGATTGTGAAATGCCATTTAGGAAGATCAGACAGATCAAAATCAGGACATTTTTGTGGATTTTTTTAAAAATCCTTTTTGAAGCTTTAAGATGAAGGATTTTCACTGAAGTCATTATTCCTCTTACAATTTTTTTAACATCCTCTTGTTTTGACTTTCCACTCTTATCTCCTGCCAACTTTTACCTGCCCAGAGCGAATGGTTTTGCTGACAGCTGCCATCCCCATGTGCCATTTGCTGAGCATCACCTGCATGAGGCCTCCGGTGCTCAGTAAGGAAAACTCACTTAATATTCTTTACAGAACCAGGGAAGATCTTGCTCATTTAGTTGGGCAGTGAAAGAGTTTTCTATTCAAATGTACTCTGTGTGGCATCACTGATGTATTTTTGAGTCAGAGAAATTTGTTTATTGTCTGCTCTTATATAAAGAGCAAGCAGCTCCATGGGCAACACCACAGCAGAGGAAACACAAACAAGGCTGTTACTCAAACACCATCTCTGAATTGTGCTTGGCTTTTCAGATGAGATTAAGAGCTCAATTACAGTAGAGAAAAAGCCTTTCATTAAATCACACATAGACCATAATAAGGAGAAATTATAAAGCTCTTCAGAAGCAAATCTGTGTCAGACTGAGGGGTAAGGAGGCCCTTCAGGGGGAGCCTTCCATGGTTTCTCCTGATCTTCTGAAGAAATGAGTCCCACTCACCTCCTCTAACCACATTTTTGAGGAAAGTTCACAACCAGGATGCTATGGGACATCCAATTTTTGAATGTATCTCTTCCAGTGACAGAGATGAGCAGTATAAGCAACCATCCCCTCATGTTTGTGATGAGGTGATAAAGCCTTGTGTTAGTGCTGATGTGCATGGTTTAGAAATGCAATGCTTTGTTTTGCTACCATGAGTCAAGCCCAGAAGCTCAGAGTCCTCTCAGCCCCATTTTGGTAACAGAAGATCAGCTGTGGAGTTTAAAGAACTGTAAGGCCCAGCAGTAAGGGATTAATCAACTCCCTAAAGCCTGACACTTAACTGTTTAATTCCAGCAGCCCTGCCATGCTCTCCTGTCTGCAAAAGCCTCCATCAAGAAACTTGCAGATAAGGAGGTGAGAAAAAAGCTGATGCAAGCCCCTCGTGCAGAAGAGAGACCCTAAAGAGCCCAGACACCCTAAAGACAGAGAGATCCCTCCCTGAGCAGTCAGGCTGGCCAAACTTTCAAAATCAAAACTCCTGTGTGCAAAGCCCAGGCAGCCACAGGCAGAAACACTCACTGGCCTCAGGATTTACAGGTGACTGTACAAGTGTGACCCTGGAGCTGAGGGACAGGATGCTTTTCCCTCCCCAGAAATCCAAGGCACTGCATGGCAGAGCTCAAAGTGGGCAGGAAAGGGTTATAAGGCTGCCCAGAATCCTGCACCTGGAAAAGGGGGAGTTCAGGTTCAGTGGAACAGTTGGCCCACAGGATTTTGTTCCTATTCTGCTCTCCTGGAATACATTATGGTTAATTAAAAGCAGTTAGCTAATTGGATCGTAAGCAGGTGCTGGTAAAAAATAAAAAAACAACAAACCACTGTTCCCCTTTGAAATGCTAGACATGAGATTCATTGAAATTCCCTTTGAAAAGACATCCTGAAACCTCGTAATCTGTTGATGAAAACAGTCAAGGAAAAGTCAAGGATAAAAGAACAGACAATGTTTTTCATGAGGATTCACAACTCAGGCAACTGCAACCCCCATCAAGCATTAGGATTGAGGATTGTCATTCACACACCAGGAAACCTTTCAAAGACTCAATGACTTTTATTGTGCCAGAATGCACAAAATTGAAAATGATCCATGAAGGCCTAGTGTTTCCATCAAGGCTGGGATGAGAGAAGTAGGAGAGTATGACTGAGGCTCTTCAAAAGCCAGACCTCAAAGCTGAGACAGAATTCAATCCTGATATCCCTCTAGTTATCCAGAAAAGGATCCAGACATGCAAAGGAGCTCAGAAAGCTCAAAACAGCAACATGTACACAGAGAGAGGGAGAGGAAATACCGCTGGTACTTCCTAATGCTCTTCTTTGGACTCACCTGATATTTGGTGCAGTGAGCCACAGAAATCTTGATCAAAACATGGCTGGCAGAACAGAAAATGCTCACTGATAAGCAAAAGAAATAATTAAGAGCACATAAGAGTGAGCATAGTCACGAGGACCTGGAGAAGAAAGAACCCCAAAAGGCCAGACATCATGTAACATTGTGCATAATAAGGGTAAAATACATGTTGCTATTCATTATGTATCCAAAGAATTATAGAATAGTTTGGGTTGAAAGGGACCTTTAAAGGTCATCTGCAATGACAGACTATTGAAAGCAACAGAAAAACAATATCTTAACTGCCGGGAAAAACTTCATTGAAAGCAACATAGGATTAGAGCCAAACAGCAACATCTTGTTTTTGAACTGAAGATTTATTGGTAATTGATGCTGTCTGCCACGGAGGGACACATTACACCAGAATCCCTTCATTCCAGGTTTCCCATGCTGTGCTCTCAGACCTCTCCATGCTCCCCAGCTCCTGGACTTTGTGATGTGACCCTAGCGTGGCAGCAGCACACATGAAGCACCACCTCAGAGAAGTGTATCATCTCTTCCACAAAATAAGGCAGTTTTTGCCTGAACATCAAGCAACACTAAACTTGTCTGGAAAGCACTGGGTGCAGGATAATCAGGGACAGAAAAGGGATGTGTCTGCAGAGCAGAGGGCTGATTTAAATTCCCATTAGGCTGCTAACAGCTGGTTTCATTAGTCTGCCCACAGACAATCACAATTACTTAGTGGCTACTGCAGGGTAAAAAGCTATTTCAGTTTATTAATGTTCTCAGAGCTGCAAACCTGCCAGTGAAATTATTTTTAAAGTGGCTTGTAAAGTTTGTCCCTTCTCAAAGAATATGTCAGTCTGATAGACCGGGGTGTGAAATTTATGCCCCAATAAAAGGGAGTCTGAATGCAGTTTAATAGCACTTGAAATGTTCTGCTCTGAGAAACTGTCCCCAAAGTCCAGGTGGACTTTTCTCCAGTGGAGCCCTTAGAAATTTGTGGAAGCTATACCATTGGCATTAATTTTACAGGACCATTTACAGCCCAAGGGTCAAGACCAAAGCCATCAAACCCTGCTCAAGCCCTGAGCTTTCTCAAACCAGAGGTAAACTTGTATGTAAAGGTGTGTCTGGAGCCCAGGACTACCAAATTTTGTCTAGTAGAATTCTGTTACAAAGCTTAGCTTGCAATGAGAGTAGACTTCTGTCTTAGCTTAGTTAAATATTCCCACAAATCAGTACAAATTATCATTTCCCCACTATAATTCATGATTTGTTCACTCCTAATTTACTCTTCTTTCTTCCCAAAGCCACAGGTTGATGGCTCCCATTAAATTTATTACTCTACAGACATATGTTGGATTAAAGTTTACCTGAATGAGAGCTTTATCCAGCTCCTGCCAGAATTAATGGAGAAAATATTTCAGTTTATTCAAAGCTGCTTTTATCTCAGAAAAAGGATCATGCTTAAATTAGTATAAAAGTTCTGGCAAAATCAGTATTCCTTTGTTTCCCCCAACCATTCAATAAAAGCCCTCAGATACTTAAGAGCTTTTAAAATAATTTCTACTACTCAAAACATGGCCAATTATTAAAAGAGCCCTGAACAAGCAGTGCAGTTAATGACCATCTCTGACATACCTCTTACATATATTTTCTTTCCACATTATCTTCGACAATGGCTAAGCAGGTGCCGCCCCCCCCCCCCCCGGGGGGTGTCCGGTTTAATCCGTTTACTCTCATATTCCATGGCACAGCACACGATATTTCCACAGGACCACCCTGCAGCAAGCACTATTCCTCAAATCACCCACAAAATCCAAATCCTGGGCCTTTACACTCCCACCTCTTCATCTTCCCATCCACACAGGGGAGTCAAGTTCAGCATGATGTAAATGAGGTGTTTGAAGTGAGGAGTGATGAGGTGGGGATTGCTTGATGAGCAAAGCAGGAGAAAGGTCTTGGCTTTGCCTGGGTTTTTAAGTCACCCTCAGTTGGGCAGGGAAAATTAAGGACAGAGCAGTGATGTTCCTCTGACCAGCTTCCCCATGGGCATCCTTCCTGCCATGAAGTCAAAGACAGGCAGGCCACACATGTTCTCTTACCCTGGCTCCTGAGGGGGGAAAACACTGAAAAATAGCCAAAAATACACTTGTCAGGGACTTTCATCTTGTAAGCTCAGGATTCCCCACTCATGTGCAAATGGGGAATGTTCATCAGGCAAAATATATGAGAAGGAGCCTCAAAGAATAAAAGCCATTTCTTGTTTTTCTCCTGGCAATAACTACAGCATTTCTGGGTAGCAAGGCAAACATGAGCCTCTTTTAACAGCCCTTGAATTGCACGTGTGAAATGAGGTACACAAAGCCAAAGGCCAGCTGAACCTGGGATCTCTGAATGAGTCTTCACATTGTGCCCAGGAAGAGGAATGGGAATCACCGTTTTGCCAGGGAAACTGCATCAGCTGAGAATTGGGTGTAGAAAATGTGCTTTCTGCTCCTCTCAGAGCCAAAATTCCTACACATTTCTTCTAAGTCCCGAAACTTATGCTCAACTTAGTGCCAATGAAGCAAAATGACAGTCCAGGAATACATTTTCTGTACACAATATCCTCCATCCACAGGCATGGCTACTCACTGCTCACTGGGGTAAGGAAGGAACCCAAATGCATCACTGTACACAAAGTCCGATGTGCTGAGGGATCAACAAATCATGCAGAGACACTGGAAAGCTCCCCGAAAAAACCCAGTTCAGGGAGAACCTGAGCTCTTTGGTGGTTCTGGGCACAAAGATGCTCAGGATCTTCCACAGATGCTCAGCAGGCAGTAGGATTGGGCCTGAATCTTGTGCTGCAGGTGCCAGTGGCTCATCTGAGAGCTGTGGCAATGATTTACGTTGCACTGAGAGGTCCTGCAAGGGCCTTTCATCAGAAGCAAAGAGCAGCCTGGAGGGTGGGAATGCTGGATCTGTACCACTGCTTATCCTTCACCTTAATGTGGAGCTGCACCCAAAGTTGCCATGCATCACGTTGTATATTTCTCCTGTTGGGTGTATTTTGGAGCAGCTGTTAGATGTGGCTTTTTATGGTGATTCTGTGGGAAGCAGCCATTCTCCTGCTGGGATATCTTCACAACTAATACTAACTTCTCATTCCCTTTGGTTTTATATGGGTTTTGTATCTATCTGTTTGATTGGTTTGTGTGGGTTTGCTTGTTTGGGGTTTTCTCTAGTTTAGTTTGAGTTTTTTGTTGGATTTTTTAATAAATGACAGGGGAAGTTGGCACAGCCAAACTCAAGAAAGCGTAAGCCAGGCTTGACTTTCCAGATAATACTTTTAGTGGGATTAACTGCATCCCCCAGGCTCATGATCACCAACATATTTGCAGGTTTTGCTCTGCATCATCACTCTGCCAAGGCTCCGATCAGTGCTTCACAAATGGAGAAGACACTGGATACTGAGCCAAGCTTCCTTTCAAACAGCAAAACCTGGGGCAGCATGACAGAGAAGAAGAGGGGAAAAAAAGAAAATATTCATCTGTTAGAACAGAGCCAGCATCCCACCATCTTCCCCTCCACTGTTATTAATTTTGGACATGTAGAGACAATCCTGAGTCTAAAGCTGCCACCTCTCAGTTCATGATGTTCTGTGCTACTCTTCAGCCTTGATTCCCACTGATCCAACTCTCCGCTGTCCGTGTGGTTTGGGGATGTTCAGCCTGGACAAGGACCTGGGGAGGCTCCACTGCAGCTGTGCAGGACCTGAAGGGTGCCACAGGAAAGATGGGGACACAATGTCCAACAGGGCCTGTGGCAAGAGGAGAAGGGGGCATGGCTTTCAACGGCAGGGGCTTGATTTAGGTTGGATCTAAGGAAGCTGCTCTTTTACACTGAGGGTGGTGAGGCACTGGCCCAGGCTCTGCACAGAGGCTGGGACTGCCCCATCCCTGGGAACATCCAGGGCCAGGTGGGAACAGGGCTCTGAGCAACAGGGTCTGGTGGAAGATGGGAATTGTCCGGTTGGAATGACATCATCTTTAGGGTCCCTTCCAAGCCAAACCATTCAGGGATTCCTTCATTCCCTTATCACCACTGTCCACCTCGGAGCGACGCTGGATTCCCGTGCATTGTGATGTCACAGCCCGTGCTCCAGCTGAAGCTTTGAGCGCCCAGCAAACGGCACACTGCAGCCCTTGGCCATTGTGTCAGCACGCCCTTCACCCTGCTCTGACACTGCCCCTGTTGCCGTGCTTGCCCTCTGCTCCCTGAGAGCCCCGTCGGTCCTGAGAGATCCCCGCTGCCTGGATTTTGCCATCCTACCTTGCAGGATGATCAGAGTTGTCCCAAGGAAGGTACGGTGCCATTCCATGGAGGTGGACACCACCGCACTGCCCGGATGGGGATGGTGTGGGACAGGGACTCCAGTCTGAGGCTTTGCTACCTATGCAGGCTGTCACAGGCACTGAGAAGGAGATGGAGGTGGATGTCCAGGTTGATACAGAGGACATGGAAGTGGACGGAGACACGACTGGAGAGGAAGAGATGGAGGTGGATACCCAGATTGATACCGAGGAGGACATGGAAGTGGACGGAGACATGACTGGAGAGGAAGAGATGGAGGTGGACGAGGAGATGGAAGAAGAGATGGAGGTGGATGTGGAGGACATAGATGAAGAGATGGAGGTGGATGTGGAAGAGTACATTGAGAACATGGACATTGATGAAACACCTGAGAAGGAGGCCATTTTCCTAGGCTGAAGACCAATCCCAGCAGCAGGACAGGCATGTGGCCCCCACAAGAAGAGTGGGTCCCCTGCTGCCAGGCTGGGCTGGGCTGGGCTGGGCTGGGCAGCCCACGCAATCATCATCCCCACCCTGTCCTGTGTTGGCTTTTGGCCACACAAGCCCCACAAGTCTCAGTGCCTGGGGTCTGGCCCCCAGCCAGGCTCAGCGCTGGCAGCAAAGTCCCACTCTGCCACCGTGTCCATGCTGGGGGCACACCGAACAACCCTCCCTGCCGGACTGGAGTGACTGTGACACTTGCTTTCCTTCCAAGACGGACGGAGAGCCCAGGCAGAGATGCCGCTCTTCTCTGAATAGCTTTTAGAGTTAGTTATTGGCTAAGGTTATAGGTTTTAGGGTTTCTATTTGCCTTCTGTCAAGAAGTTTCATATATGTTAGTTAGATAGGATCTTAGGTGAATACGTTGTTGTTACTCAGCAAATTGATTGCTGTTATTGTTATTGTTGTTACAAATGTTCTTACAATGTAAATATGTTCACTTTTATTGTTATTGTTCTTCTGAAAATTAAACAATCTTTGTTTTTCACACCTAGCTGTCTTTGCATTTGCGGAGTTGTGGGTTCCACTTGCTCCAGGTTCCCAGGGATGGAGGTCCCTGGAGGAGCTGGCACAGCCACCCCAGAGTTTGGGGCACCTGTGCACAGAGGGCTCCCACTGACAGAGGTCACCATCTCCTCGCAGTTTCTCTGGACACACTTGGTGTCTGTAGGGGCAAATCCCAGTGGGCTCTGTCCCATGAGAGCCCCTGTGGGAGCAGGGCTGAGCCTGCATGGTCCTGCAGAGCCTCGTCCATGGCTCGTCCCTGGGTAGTCCCAGGGCTCTGCAGGGCGGACTGGGCTGTGGGCAACCCCTGTTCCTGGGCACCCTGAGGGGCTGGAGCCAGCCTGGAGGGAGCCTCAGGCCTAAACAGACCAAGATTTCCTCTGGAAACCCCCTCGGCCACCAGACTCTGGTGCAAGCACAACACAAATTGATCCTCCTAGTTAAAGGTGGGACGTTAATTGGCACAAATTTGTCCCTTGGACTTTCTGGCACAGCAAATGTCAGCGCTTGTAATCCCTGCTCGGCACTCCCTGCTCGGGCACCAAAACATCTGAACCCTCCAGAACATCTTTAATTAGCACCAACTTGAAGAGAGCTCCGGGGGGAGAACCTACCCCCAGCCACACAGAGAAATACTTGACACTGAGAGCCTGGGACAGAGCAGTAACTGAAGTATTTTAATCCAAGGGAGAGGAGTTCTTATTGCTGAATTCATTCTCCAAGAGCAATAAGGAAAGCTTTTATTCTCCTCACCTGCCACAGGCTCATATTGCCGAGGTTTGTTTCTGAGTTAGGACTGATTTTTATTAATCGGTTCAGGAGCCTGATGCTGATCCTGGCTAAGGTGCAGAGATGATATTTCAGAGCCAGATGAGCTCAGCACAGCTCGAACAACACACACAATATCCAGACCCAGACATTCAGGCCATGCAAACTGATACTTTTCCATCCCTATGCAAGGATCATTATTAGGATGTCATCGATGTACCCGACATTTCTCAGAGCTGTCGCTTCTTTCCAGCCCTCCCAAGCCACTTCCCAGACTTCCCTGCATCCAGTTTCTCATAGAGTTCAGTGGCACATGGGATTTAATCCTGGTTTTTCTTCATCTTCTCCTGAGTGTCTCCAGATGCAGTATGTGGGCACCGTCTGACAAAATCCCAACCCTGGGCCTTTACACTCCCACCTCTTCATCTTCCCATCCACACAGGGGAGTCAAGTTCAGCATGATGTAAATGAGGTGTTTGAAGTGAGGAGTGATGAGGTGGGGATTGCTTGATGAGCAAAGCAGGAGAAAGGTCTTGGCTTTGCCTGGGTTTTTAAATCACCCTCCGTTGGGCAGGGAAAATTAAGGACAGGGCAGTGATGTTCCTCTGACCAGCTTCCCCAGGGCATCCTTCCTGCCATGAAGTCAAAGACAGGCAGGACACACATATTCCCTTACCCTGGCTCCTGCTGGGATGAAAACACTGGAAAATAGCCAAAAATACACTTGTCACAGACTTTCATCGTGTGAGCTCAGGATTCCACACACTTGTGCAAATGCAGTATGTTCATCAGGCAAAAGATATGAGAAGATTCCTCAAAAAATAAAAGTAGTTTTTCCTATGGAAACCTTCACCAAAGCTGATCACAATTCAGGGCCTTTGTACACCCATTTCCTGATGAGCATTCACAGCAGGGGGTTCCCACTGCGCAAAGGACCCAACACAAACCTTACAGCCCCACACAAACACAGCCCGAGGAGCTGCTGCCATCCCTCCAAACCTGGGTACCTTCCACAGAGACCTGATCTGAGCCTGTTTCTCCCCAAAACAATGTGGTCAATTTATCCTTGAAAAGATTGTCAACAGCATTCTTGTATTCTCCAGAACAGCCATCATTTCACAACTGTCATCTCCACATCCAGACTTTATTCCCGTAAAGTGGCCCAAGGACAGAGGCAGCATCAAGGAAGGCACTGAAGTGAGTCAAGTTTAACCTGAGAGCTCTCAGCTCCTTCTGAAAGCTCAGACAAGCAGCAGACAAAGAATTAATGCTCCCATAACTGGCATCCCACAGCTACAGGACAAGTGAATAGTTGGTTTGAGAGAATGAAGGAAATACAGAAAAAGTACTGAGTAATAAAAAGTGGGAAAAATCCATCACTCCAGTGGGTAAATGGCGGTAAACCACTTGAAGAAACAGAGGTAGATGAAGGGGAAAAAAACCCACAATTAACAGTGTCCATGACATCCAGAGCCAAAACAAGCCCAGGGGATCAGGAGAGAGGTAAGCACATGATCTAAACAGCAGAAGAAACAAAGTGAGAGCTCTGAAGGAACAAAAGAAAAAGGCAGCCTGAAGAAAGGAAAAAATGCCCCCACAACTTTCATTCCCTGCCCACAAGATGTTTTTTAATCAGTAGTCTCTTGTATCATGTGGTAGAAATCCAGAAAAATAAAGGTCAGGAGAAGGTTTATTGAGAACATTCCTACATAGCAGACAAGATTAATCTTCATGCAAATGATTCCATGCAGCAGCCATATCTTTAATGGTTTCTTTTCCTCTTGCTGGGGAAGCAGAGTTGCTTTATTTACCCCACGCAATATTTTCTCCCTCCTCCTTGGCTAAGAACAAATTCCACCTTGGCAAACACTCACTGGGTTACTTAATGCTCATCACACCCATGCCGAGGAGAGTGGAACAGGTAGTTTATCACTCATTACAATGATCAACTTGCCCAGCTGCCAGGTTCAAGAGCCCCTCAAGAATGCCTCAGGTCATGCAGGATCACAGAAGGAGAAGCTCCATTGAATTAAGCTGCTGCCACACTGGTCCTCTTTGCCTGTCAAACACATTCAGCTGCTCATGCACTGCCCTGTGAAAACCCCCCATAAAATGCAGGGGAAATTCCCTCAGCACCTGAGATAAAGCACAATTTGATTCTGCTCAGGACATTTTAAACTAGGAGGGGTATTTGTGACCTCCCTTTGCAATGGTGACATCTCGGGACAACCAAAAGTTTCTTTTCATGGATTCACAAGAGCTGTTGGGTTGGAAGGGACCTTGAAGTTCACTTGTTCCAGCTCTCACCGCACTCAGGATACCTTCCACTATCCCAGGTTGCCCCAAGTCCCATCCAACCTGGCCTTGAACACTTCCAAGGAGGAGACAATCACAGCTTCTCTGGAACCTGTTCTGTTCCTCCCAGATCTAAAATCATACCAAACATAGCAGCCTCAGAGGTAGATTTCTATTAAATACCTGCATTTTTCTAGGAAAGCAATACAGCAAACCTTGTTTGCATCTGACTTTCCAAAATCAACACAAGCTCTTCAGAAGAGGGCTGCCACCCTCTTTTCTTATTTTTCCCCATTTGGTGGAATGTTTTCATTCTGTTGTTGTTGTTTGGAGCAGTATTTTAATATATCTATCTGACTGAGGCTGCTTAAAATAGTACAGCAGGATAACGGGACTTGAGGAGGGGAAAACTGAGCTCCTGCATATCCAGTGTTTTTCCTGTTGGAAGCCTTAAATCCACCTCTCTGGTGGGATGAAATAGGTGCTACTAATCCAATTTCTAAAGTATCATGCATCAAGCTGACACTATTTTAAGACCTTTTTTTTTTAGAAAGCAAATTGAAACAAACCTCTGCTCCATTCCATGTTCTCCGTTCTACAGTTTATGACAGAAGACAGGAGAGAAAGATTGTTTTGGGAACAATGTTTTCAGGACTCTAAAAATACAATAAAAACTGCTATGCCACACTCTCAGCTCTTACAGCCCCAAAAAGAACTGTCTTTGCTCACGGAGTCACAACTTTGGTGAGATTTCTACCCCGGGTATCAGCCTGGTGACCACACCACAGGACAGCCATTTCTTGTTTTTCTCCTGGCAATAACTACAGCATTTCTGGGTAGGAAGGCAAACATGAGCCTCTTTTAACAGCCCTTGAAACTGGACGTGTGAAATGAGGTACACAAAGCCAAAGGCCAGCTGAACCTGGGATCTCTGAATGGGTCTTCACATTGTGCCCAGGAAGAGGAATGGGAATCACCGTTTTGCCAGGGAAACCGCATCAGCTGAGAATTGGGTGTAGAAAATGTGCTTTCTGCTCCTCTCAGAGCCAAAATTCCTACACATTTCTTCTAAGTCCCGAAACTTATGCTCAACTGAGTGCCAGTGAAGCAAAATGACAATCCGGGAATACATTTTTCTGTACACAATATCCTCCATCCACAGGCATGGCTACTCACTGCTCACTGGGGTAAGGAAGGAACCCAAATCATCACAGTACATAAAGTCCAATGTGCTGAGGGATCAACAAATCATGCAGAGACACTGGAAACCTCCCCGAAAAACCCAGTTCAGGGAGAACCTGAGCTCTTTGGTGGTTCTGGGCACAAAGATGCTCAGGATCTTCCACAGATGCTCAGCAGGCAGTAGGATTGGGCCTGAATCTTGTGCTGCAGGTGCCAGTGGCTCATCTGAGAGCTATGGGGATGATTTACGTTGCACTGAGAGGTCCTGCAAGGGCCTTTCATCAGGAGCAAAGAGCAGCCTGGAGGGTGGGGAATGCTGGATCTGTACCACTGCTTATCCTTCACCTTAATGTGGAGCTGCACCCAAAGTTGCCATGCATCACGTTGTATATTTCTCCTGTTGGGTGTATTTTGGAGCAGCTGTTAGATGTGGCTTTTTATGGTGATTCTGTGGGAAGCAGCCATTCTCCTGCTGGGATATCTTCACAACTAATAGTAACTTCTCATTCCCTTTGGTTTTATATGGGTTTTGTATCTATTGGTTTGATTGGTTTGTGTGGGTTTGTTTGTTTGGGGTTTTCTCTAGTTTGGTTTCAGTTTTTTGCTTGATTTTTTAATAAATGACAGGTGAAGTTGGCACAGCCAAACTCAAGAAAACGTAAGCCAGGCTTGACTTTCCAGAAAATACTTTTAGTGGGTTTAACTGCATCTCCCAGGCTCATGATCACCAACATATTTGCAGGTTTTGCTCTGCTTCATCAGTCTGCCAAGGCTCCGCTCAGTGCTTCACAAATGGAGAAGACACTGGATACTGAGCCAAGCTCCCTTTCAAACAGCAAAACCTGGGGCAGCATGACAGAGAAGAAGAGGGGAAAAAAAGAAAATATTCATCCGTTAGAACAGAGCCAGAATCTCACCATCTTCCCCTCCACTGTTATTAATTTTGGACATGTAGAGACAATCCTGAGTCTAAAGCTGCCACCTCTCAGTTCATGATGTTCTGTGCTACTCTTCAGCCTTGATTCTCACTGATCCAATTCTCCGCTGTCCATGTGGGTTTGGGGATGTTCAGCCTGGACAAGGACCTGGGGAGGCTCCACTGCAGCTGTGCAGGACCTGAAGGGTGCCACAGGAAAGATGGGGACACAATGTCCAACAGGCCTGTGGCAGGAGGAGAAGGGGCTATGGATTTCAACGACAGGGGCTTGATTTAGGTTGGATCTAAGGAAGCTGCTCTTTTACACTGAGGGTGGTGAGGCACTGGCCCAGGCTCTGCACAGAGGCTGTGACTGCCCCATCCCTGGGAACATCCAGGGCCAGGTGGGAACAGGGCTCTGAGCAACAGGGTCTGGTGGAAGATGGGAATTGTCCGGTTGGAATGACATCATCTTCAGGGTCCCTTCCAAGCCAAACCATTCAGGGATTCCTTCATTCCCTTATCACCACTGTCCACCTCGGAGCGACGCTGGATTCCCGTGCATTGTGATGTCACAGCCCGTGCTCCAGCTGAAGCTTTGAGCGCCCAGCAAACGGCACACTGCAGCCCTTGGCCGTTGTGTCAGCACGCCCTTCACCCTGCTCTGACACTGCCCCTGTTGCCGTGCTTGCCCTCTGCTCCCTGAGAGCCCCGTCGGTCCTGAGAGATCCCCACCGCCTGGATTTGGCCATCCTACCTTGCAGGATGATCAGAGTTGTCCCAAGGAAGGTACGGTGCCATTCCATGGAGGTGGACACCACCGCACTGCCCGGATGGGGATGGTGTGGGACAGGGACTCCAGTCTGAGGCTTTGCTACCTATGCAGGCTGTCACAGGCACTGAGAAGGAGATGGAGGTGGATGTCCAGGTTGATACAGAGGACATGGAAGTGGACAGAGACACGACTGGAGAGGAAGAGATGGAGGTGGATACCCAGATTGATACAGAGGAAGACATGGAAGTGGACGGAGATATGACTGGAGATGAAGAGATGGAGGTGGACGAG
Organism: Petroica traversi; assembly: GCA_025920805.1. Classification (NCBI taxonomy): domain Eukaryota; kingdom Metazoa; phylum Chordata; class Aves; order Passeriformes; family Petroicidae; genus Petroica; species Petroica traversi. The sequence goes on along the minus strand of JAHLSL010000072.1, from coordinate 1,625,590 downwards.
GACATGGACGAAGAGATGGAGGTGGATGTGGAGGACATGGAGGAAGAAATGGAGGTGGATGTGGAGGACATGGAGGAAGAGATGGAGGTGGATGTGGAAGAGTACATTGAAGACATGGACATTGATGAAACACCTGAGAAGGAGGCCATTTTCTTCGGCTGAAGACCAATCCCAGCAGCAGGACAGGCATGTGGCCCCCACAAGAAGAGTGGGTGCCCTGCTGCCAGGCTGGGCTGGGCTGGGCTCGGCAGCCCACGCAAGCATCATCCCCACCCTGTCCTGTGTTTGCTTTTGGCCACACAAGCCCCACAAGTCTCAGTGCCTGGGGTCTGGCCCCCAGCCAGGCTCAGCGCTGGCAGCAAAGTCCCACTCTGCCACCGTGTCCATGCTGGGGGCACACGGAACAACCCTCCCTGCCGGACTGGAGTGACTGTGACATTTGCTTTCCTTCCAAGACGGACGGAGAGCACAGGCAGAGATGCCGCTCTTCTCTGAATAGCTTTTAGAGTTAGTTATTGGCTAAGGTTATAGGTTTTAGGGTTTCTATTTGCCTTCTGTCAAGAAGTTTCATATATGTTAGTTAGATAGGATCTTAGGTGAATACGTTGTTGTTACTCAGCAAATTGATTGCTGTTATTGTTATTGTTGTTACAAATGTTCTTACAATGTAAATATGTTCACTTTTATTGTTATTGTTCTTCTGAAAATTAAACAATCTTTGTTTTTCACACCTAGCTGTCTTTGCATTTGCGGAGTTGTGGGTTCCACTTGCTCCAGGTTCCCAGGGATGGAGGTCCCTGGAGGAGCTGGCACAGCCACCCCAGAGTTTGGGGCACCTGTGCACAGAGGGCTCCCACTGACAGAGGTCACCATCTCCTCGCAGTTTCTCTGGACACACTTGGTGTCTGTAGGGGCAAATCCCAGTGGGCTCTGTCCCATGAGAGCCCCTGTGGGAGCAGGGCTGAGCCTGCATGGCCCTGCAGAGCCTCGTCCATGGCTCGTCCCTGGGTAGTCCCAGGGCTCTGCAGGGCGGACTGGGCTGTGGGCAACCCCTGTTCCTGGGCACCCTGAGGGGCTGGAGCCAGCCTGGAGGGAGCCTCAGGCCTACACGGACCAAGATTTCCTCTGGAAACCCCCTCGGCCACCAGACTCTGGCGCAAGCACAACACAAATTGATCCTCCTAGTTAAAGGTGGGACATTAATTGGCACAAATTTGTCCCTTGGACTTTCTAGCACAGCAAATGTCAGCGCTTGTAATCCCTGCTCGGCACTCCCTGCTCGGGCACCAAAACATCTGAACCCTCCAGAACATCTTTAATTAGCACCAACTTGAAGAGAGCTCTGGGGGGAGAACCTACCCCCAGCCACACAGAGAAATACTTGACACTGAGAGCCTGGGACAGAGCAGTAACTGAAGTATTTTAATCCAAGGGAGAGGAGTTCTTATTGCTGAATTCATTCTCCAAGAGCAATAAAGAAAGCTTTTATTCTCCTCACCTGCCACAGGCGCGTATTGCCGAGGTTTGTTTCTGAGTTAGGACTGATTTTTATTAATCGGTTCAGGAGCCTGATGCTGATCCTGGCTAAGGTGCAGAGATGATATTTCAGAGCCAGATGAGCTCAGCACAGCTCGAACAACACACACAATATCCAGACCCAGACATTCAGGCCATGCAAACTGATACTTTTCCATCCCTATGCAAGGATCATTATTAGGATGTCACCGATGTACCCGACATTTCTCAGAGCTGTCCCTTCTTTCCAGCCCTCCCAAGCCACGTCCCAGACTTCCCTGCATCCAGTTTCACATAGAGTTCAGTGGCACATGGGATTTAATCCTGGTTTTTCTTCATCTTCTCCTGAATGTCTCCAGACACGGTGTGTGGGCACTGTCTGACAGCAGCAGCATTAACGTGTCACCTCCCTGACACTGAGCTTTATGTCACAACTTTTCATCAAAAGCAGCAAATAATTGATTCCCACTGGGTCCTGCACTGCTCCATGGGGAGTTTCTGTGTCTGCAGCTCCAGCACCAGCCCTGGAGTACAGGAGTTTTGGGAGATACATGGAAGGAATCAGCCAGTCACAGAGAAAAACATCTGTTTGCACTGCCCAAATCCCCACAACACTGCAGACTGTGGTAACCCAGGCTCTGCATTTACACTTTGGCCTCTGTGCCTTACTTTTCCCCTCTCTAAATCCTCCCAGCTCCCCATGGAATCAGGTTCCCAAGATAATTAAAAGCAGCATTAGGAGCAGGGACAGAAAAGGGGACTCTCCCAAGGCTCAACAAAATATCTCTTCTCAGGCCTGACAATTCCAGTCAAGGAGGGAGGAAAAACCTGCATGAAAGAGGTGTGAAATCAAAGCTGTAATCAAGTTCAGGAATAACGAGAGAAGCTGAAGAGGTTTTCAATGTTCAGAACAAGATTAGCAGCTCCAGGCGCAGGAGGAATGCAACATTTTCCCCTCTGTAACAACTCTGTGATGCAAATTGCATCTCAAATCCTTCTCCCCAGCTGTGGGACCTGTTCAGCCACTGAGTGGTGCTGAATTCTGAAAGCAACGTGGAAGCTGGTCAGAGAGCTGGTCAGCAAAGAAAACTCACAGAGGAGAGCTTGGAAGCACCAGCCAGAGCAAAGAGAGGCAGATCCTGGCCCGGGGGTGCAGCACAGCTACGTCACACATGCCTGAAACTCCTAGAAATTAAACAATTTGCCACTTGATTTTCTCCCATGGGAGACACAAATGTGCTTTATGGAATCCCTGCCTTCCTCAGGCTGCATGACCATGCAGGAGAGCACAAGGATGAAGGTTACACCACCTTTTGCTGCTGCTGCTTCCATCTCCTGACTCAGATGGCTTCAAAATTTCTCCCTACTGGGCTATCCCCGAGCCTCAGATTTGCTCAGTCCTTGCAGGATTTCAGTGCTGATGGGAGCATGAAGGGAGATAAAGGTGCTTGCAGAGACCAGAGATGCAATTGCTGCCTCAGGTGCATTTCACTGCCCAGGTTAGTGCCCCTAAAAACATCAAAATCAGCCCCTCTGACAGCACCAAGCCAACATCAGGGCCTGAAAATGGTTGGAAATGCCATTTTGTAATGTTTCTCTCCCAGTCTCCCATTTCATGGTGCCATTGGAGGTGTTTATCCCATCACTCAGCAGCTCCAGCACACCTTGGCAATCAGCTTCAGATGGATTTTTAGTGCTGAGCCAATAAGGGGCAATTTGACTTTGTCTAAAATGAATGAAATTTCAACTAAATCAGACAAATTCTGTGTTCTGAGGTTGGCCAGGTATTAACCATGGCCAGGTCCCAAAGCCTGAATGTCAAACTGCCCTAATATTGGAAAGTTTAAATTTATTTATGTACAAGATTATTCTGTCTCAAAAGAATTGGGATCCATGTAATTGCATTTCCAAGCACTAAACTCAGACCAGCCACAAGAGACAGGAAAGGAAATAGAGATTTCTAAGAAGATGGAAATTGAGTGCTGAGATTTTCCCATTATTGAAAGTTTCATAAATTATCACCTGCCAGCTCCTTGCTTTCACTCTGGTGGCCACCGCTGAATACACTCACAGATAAGAAAATGTTTGTCCTACTGAAAACTGGGGCTAGAAGTAGAAAAAGGCTCAGAAATCTGAATTAAAAGACAACATAATGAAAAGAGCTGCCATATAATGAACAGCAGGAATGGCTGAAGACAGCAGAGATAAATCCGTGATCTATTCATGCTACAAAGATTTCTGACAAAACCCTCAATAACCCAAAAGCAATGTTTTGTCTGGCAGAGCTGATAGGAACCCTGTGGATTTAATCCAGTCTTTGACAGCAAATTGGGATTGGCTTTGAGCTCCTTTGGTCCACTACTACTACTACTCTTTTTTCACCAAGAAAATGTAATTACATCTACTCTTTGGGAAGAAATTACTGCTTTGAGTGGTTCAAGGCAGAGAGTTTCTTCCCGTACCCACTCATAATCAGTCACCAAGAGAAATATTTTCTCAAAAGATCTCTTCAGAATTTTGGAGTTAAGTTTAACATAAATAACTTGGTTATTTTGCTCAAAATGATAAGGGAACTGAATTTGGCTCCCTCAGCTGTAAAAGAAGTGTTTCTTCCCAGTTCTTCACAAAGAGAACAAAACACTTTGTTGCAGCAATCTGAAGGGAGGAAGAAGTTCCTTTCTCCCCAGCTGCACAATAGGGGACAATTTTGTTGCCAAGAGGCAACAAAACCCAGCCAGTTTCCTGTTTTTTTAGTTCAAGGGAAAATCTCTGAGGGTCACAGCTGTGGGAGACACAGAGTGGGAGGAGCAGGGGATCTGCTGGGCATTTTTGGGGTGGGGGACAGATTTAAGAAATGTTCAAGCAAAACCCATGAGAGCTCAAGACTCCATCGCTCAGAGGAGAAACTCAATTTAACCCAAATGCCATTGAAATCCAAAAAAAGGTTGAGGCATTTCCCCAAGCTCTTCTGAGCCATCAGGTACAACCCAAACCACCCTGGGGACCAGGGCAGCAGGTGCCTGGCAGGGGACAGGGATGCTCCTTTGGGAAGCAGCCTGCATCACCCATGGAACTCTCAAGATCAGCTTCTAAAGCCCCCAACATCCAAAAGCTCCACATTAAAAGCCTTTAATCTGGGGTTTCACTCCTCCATCTGGCTTTTGTCACTAGGCAGTTGCTCCACTTCAAGGCTCTTCTGATGGGTACAAATTTTCCCCTAATTTCCAGCCTAAAAAGGAAGTTATTTCCATTTATTCTTCTGCAAGTACTGAGAGTTTGTACCTGATTTGTTCTTCCTCTCCTGGTGTGCATTTGTGCACATAAAGTGCCAAAGCCAAGAGCATTTCCTTGTTTAAATTATGTCATTTCTCCTTATTGTTTCCTTCCCATATAGGTGCACGGATTTGGTGCTGACTCAACACATAGAACAAGGGTTTGGACCAAGCCTGCAAAGAGGGAAATTCAGCAAAAAAAAATCCAAACTGAGGTCCTAATAAAGGTATTAAAATGCCACATGCCTGAGTTTGCTGCAGGAAAGGATCAGCTTCCCTGTTCAGTGCTCCTTATTAAATCATTACAAACAATTAAAGCAGCAGAGGGGAGGAAGACAGCACTACCATTTCCAGCTCCCCAGTCCTCTGCCCTCGGCATGAATTTCATAAAGCACAAATCTCCCAGCAGAAATCTCGCAGCAATTGATTTCCTGCTCATGGAATACAGCTGGCTTTTCTGGCCAGAAAAGGATCATTTGCCTCGATGTTTTACCCAGGAATGAAGCTGTGATGTTAAATCCCCCTCCCTGCTCTGCCAGGAGAATCCTGAAGGGAATCCTGTGGGGTGACAACCCTCTGGAGATGCACAGAGACCATCGTGTCACTGTAAGGGACGCCTCAAGAGCAGATCCCTAATTCAGGCTCCATCCTTGTTCACCAGCAGTTTCCAGCAGAAAATTTGCAGTGATTGCGTTTCCCCAGAACAGGTAATTTCAAGCACATTTTTCTCCGAGTTATTCTGCCTTCCACAAAAGCAGTGTGCCTGGGATTGCTTTGGAGATGAGCAAATGGCTCCATCACAAACAGGAGCACGGGAAACATAGCAACACCAACAGCCAGGACCATCCAAAGCCACTTATCAGCCCGTCCCCACATCTCCTGGACTCACTCGAATGCTCAGGAGAGCCAGAAAAGCCAACTGTTTTCTAAGGAAGGGCTGTGCAATCAAAAGGTAAATGACAGGAGCAATCAGCCCCACACAAGAGCCTCTGGCAGGGGAAGGAGCAGGAGGGACCCAGCCCTTGCTGATGGAGATGCAGCTGAAGTGATGCTTCCTCACTATTTTTGATTTTGTTGCTTTTATGTTAACAACACATCTCACACACCGCAATTGTTCTCCCGCCCTGCAGCCACATGAAAAAAATTCCGTGGTCTCTCGTCTCTCTCACCTCTCTCTGCCTGAAATAGTTTTTCCCTTGTAAAATTGGCAAAACAGGGTTTGTTTTCATGCTGGAAAGAAATCTATAAACTCTTCGACCAATTTCAATATATTCAACAATGCTACAAACCCCCCATTACTCAGGTGGCCCAGGGCAGCAAGAAAGGGAAATCTGACAATGGAGATGGCACCTCCAGCCATGGGTAACAGTATCATTTTCTGCCTCTCCCATGGATGCTTTTCTTCTCAGTCCAGAAAATTCCCTGCCCTTTGTAGGGCTGTTAAAGTGTCCTGTCTGCCCCACAAAATGAGGAGCAAACCAAGCAGGAACACTGCACAACATCTCTGTTCCCACAATATTACTCTGCTGAATGCATAAACCCACAAAAGAATGGGCACTGCCAACTCCTGATTGCAGAGGAGGGAGTTCGTCACATCCTCCCTGTAAATTAGGATTTATCAGAGATGGAGAATTGATTGCCAAGTAACCTGCAGAGACACAAAACTACTCTGCACTTTTCCAGGACTCACTGAGCAGTACAAAAAGGTTATTGATGCAGTTGGGAGTGTTTTTGTACAGGATGTGCTCCTGCACCTCCTGACGTCCCAGGAGGGGAAAAAATTTACTTAACATTTGCAAGAATAAAGCAATTCTTATTAAAAAAAAAAAAAATAGAAAATCCACTTCATGGCAAGGAGCCTCAGTAAGAGTTTGCAGAATTTGGTGAAAACAGGTCATTTACAAGGAAATAATTTTCCTCTGCCTTCAAGTGGAGTTGAGAAGCAGGTGGAGATGGAGATGTCTCAGAGCCTGAGTGTGCTCCTTGCTGATAAAATAACACTAGTATTACCAAGTATTAGAAGTGAAAAACTTCAGTGATAACTGAGCCCTCCAACACAAAACACCTTCTCCCACGCAGTCGGCACTTGTCAGAAATCACTCCCCTTGGCAGGAAGCCCTGCATGGCCTGGTGAGTTCTGCACTTTGGAAATGATTCCCTGTGGAAAATACAAAGGTGTATCGTTATTTCTTTGTTTTTTTCTGCTTCTCAACCATGAGCATCCAAAATTTCTTTTTGACATGGTTACCTATAATTTGCATCAATATGATTTCTAATGGGGAACTTATTTACCCAGCACGCTGTGAAAGCTCCAGTCAAAGACCTGACATCTTCAGTTCCCAGGGAATTAAATTTAGGGGCTTTGCTTTGGGGCCCGAATTAGATTTTAAAGAGAGAAGAGCCAGGTGTTGTCACTGTTGCTGCTCTTTCAGCTGTTTCTGGGGCCCACACTGAATCCAGTCCTTCCCTCACTTGCTCAAACATCCCCACCACAGCCATGACCATGGGATGCAGATGAGCAGAGAGCACCAGTCAGAAACCTCATCTTTCAGTGATCCCTTTTATCTTTTGCATTTAAAATTATTGTTAGGAGTTTTGTAGCACACCATTTCCTACTCTATTCACCTCAGTTATCCAACTAACATTTTTCTCCATCACACTGACATGACCAACAAGGCTCATGCTCTTAGAACTGAATTTTCATGAGCACATACATGGCCACAAGAATTATGATGTCCTATTTAAGTAGGTCAGGCTATTAATTGTAAAACAGAGCTGTAATAAGTGATTGCAGTCCAAAGCCAGAATCAAGTTTGACTGTGCTCAAACCAGGCCTTCTGCTTTTCCCTTTTATCCTTGCAATAACTGATGGTATCATAAACCTTGGACTCCACAATGTTTGTTGGCCTAAAGAGTGTGGAGAAAGGTGCTGGCTCTGTTTAATCTCACTGGAAAATGTTGTGCCAGAAGAAAGATTTCATCTGTTTTGTTGGTTTGGGGTTTTTTTACAATGAACATTGTACAAAATATTAGACCATGATATTAAGGTGAAGATGAGTCATTTCCTTGTCATAACACAAGAGGGAGGGGAAACCTGAGTGAACAAAGCAGCAAATTCATTCAGCAGCAATTTGTACTCCATAACCTTCTGCTGATGAGGCTTTTAGGCTGGAGGAGCTCTGCTACTTAAGCAGACAAGGCAACACATTAAGCTGTTGCTTAGAGATATTGGAATATATTGCACAGAGCCTGCTCCTTGGTGAGCATCCCTAAAAAGCCCTGGGCTGCTTTTCCAAGGATGCTTTATAGCCCTGTTGCAGTGCTGGTGTTTGTAAAGACTCAAAGCTTTGCCAAGCAGGTCATGCAATGACAGAAAGGGTGACTTTTCACAAGTGACAGTTCAGGTGGTATTAAAAAAGCCAAAGTGACAACTCATCTCACTTGGACATGACAGATACCAAGGGCTCTCAGCAGCTGTGATACAACCACCTTAATGGCAACTAAATAATGTATATTCCTGCCAGGAATGCCGATGGATCACAGCACTGCAGGGCACCCTCATCTGCCAGCAGCACAGGAAGGACAGGGATTCAGGAAAGAGCTCGTTCCTGCCAACCAACTCTCACTCACCTCAGGCAAAATCATCCTTTTATATCGGTTTTGCTCCCATCCTTTTAAACTTGGGCTCCTGCTTGTGTGTTAATCTTCAGCTGTGCTGAAGAACTTCCTTGCACACCTGATAATGGCAACCAGCAGGAAACAGAACTCTGTTAACATCTCCGTGGTCAAGAGAACTCCAAAAGGAAGCAGTTGGCTGTAGCTCGGAGTAGTGGAGCTCCAGGTCCCACCACATCCAATGTTTTCCCTCACAGGCACAGGTGCCACAGACAGATCACACAAGAGTTGTCACTCACGTGGACTGATGGAAGAACTCTGACATAGGGAAGCACAAAAGCTCCAGGTCCAGGATGCTAATATTCCATACATTGCTGCAGCAGATTCCTTTCTCCTGCTTCCAGCGAATTAAGGAGGATGAGGCAGCAGCATCTCTGGCACAGTCAGAGCCATGGGACAGTTTTTGTCCACTCCTCGTGGCAGCACTGACACAAGGGAAGCCCCAGACCACTGCCCTGAGCCCCTCACACCCCACAAAGGTGATGAGCAGCACTGAAAAAGGGGACAGTCCATTTCTAGAACCCTCCCTCTTGCACAGGGCTCTGCTTTGAACCGACTGAGCTGGCTCAGGGCAGCAAACCAACCAAAGTACACACTCCCTTCAAGCCCTGGAGAAATGCAGGGGAAAATGCTGGAAAATAAAAGCATTCTGGAATGGAAGAAGATTTTAATTTCTCTCTGGAACAAGGCTGCTTGAAGCCAGACCAGCGGGGGTGGGAGGGTAAATGAGGGTGTTTAAAGCAGCGTTCTGCCGGCACTCTGAATTCTCACAGATAGGCATTAATTGTAGCAGGACTGGCACCGTGTTCTTGCTCCCACCGTCGTGAGTACTCTACCAGAGCTCTCTTAATTAACACATCTGACGGCACAGCTCCTGCTGGGAGCTGGGCAAACTCTTTTGCAATGTCACTCGCCCTCCAGGGCTGGGTGGCACCTCTGTGTGGCCCCAGCCAGCACCACATGGCTGTGGAAGGTGTACAAGAGCCAGGGTCTCCAAAAGCTGCTGGAAATGAGGGCTGAGCCAGTGCAGAAGCCTCCCGACCTCTCTCCTCGCTTGTAGGGAGCGAAGAGCATCAGTCAGCCACCCACAGCCTCCCGGGGCTGCAGCTTTCATTCCCCATCACAGCTGCTCTGAGGAAATTGCCAACACGGCGTTTGTGTCGATTGCTCCCCTGCAGAGGCAGACGGGCAGTTATTGATATGTGCTTTCTCTGACAAAAACAGGCCATTTATAGACTCATTACTCCGATTTTCCTTAAATCACTTCCCGTACCCCTTTGCCTTCACTGCAGCTTTCGGGTGGGCAGGATGTGTCACCAGCCCCTGGATCTATGACAATTATCACCATTCAAAGGCACTTTCTTCACTCACAATTCACCAGTTTAACGATGGAGACATTTGCCCTACATTCAGCTCTCAGAAAAAATAATCTCCTGCACGCCTTGCCTGGTTTCCCAGGGTGCCCCACAAGGTGAGCACCATCACTTGTCCAAGCCAGCCAGACTCTGCGTGGCTGGGAAGGTTTGGGGGCAAGCAGAAGGACATTTCCCAGCTTGTGGGTGAATGTTATCCTACAAGCAGCCTGACCAGGCACACTTACCCTGCCAGAAGCAATTTCAGCCCACTTGGCACAATCACTTCTGGATATTTTAGCAGGTCCTGTTGTGATAGCACAAGGGGGAATGGCTTTAAACTAAAGGAAGGCGGATTTAAATTAGATATAAGAAAGAAGGTTTTTTTTTCAATGAGGATGGTGAGGCACTACCACAGGTTGCCCAGAGAGGTGGTAGATGCCCCATCCCTGGGAGCACTTGAGGTCAGGTTGGATGGTTCAGTTCTGAGCAATCTGATCTGGTTGACGATGTCCCTGCTCATTGCAGGGGGGTTGGACTGGATGACCTTTAAAGGTCCCTTCCAACCCAAACTACTCCTTCATTCTATTATTAACCTGCAATGCTTTTGAAAAGCCCGAACACTTCATACAAATAAATCACCTTAATAACCAGCAGCTGCAAGATAGCCAGCCGAGAACATTTTGTTTTGGTAAACAGAGTATTGATTGTATATCTGTGTCCTTGAGATGAACTTGACTCCTTGACAGCAGCAGGAGCCAAACAAAACAGGTTCTCCATACCTCCAAAATGGTGGATGGCCCTTGTCTGGAGCCAGCAGCACATCAGTTTTATGAAGGCAATAAAGCACAACTGATTTAGCATTGCCAGGGATTTCCCCCTCCCTAAAACATTGCCTTTTCTCTGTTTGCACAGCTGACCCAAGCTACGCAGTGTGAACATGAGCTTCAAGAGGCAAAGTCCATCTCCATGGCATGAATCTGCCAGGAGTAAAACCTTTGTCCCTGTTGCACTGTGCTGATGATGGAGCTGTTGGCACAAGGTTGGTCCAAGCAGCTCAGAGGGAGAACACCGCTCGGGTCCTTCGCAGCATCTTCAAACCAGTGTTTGATTTTCAGGGCTTCATGCCACTGTAACATTTATAATCAAGCGATGCCCAGCCAAAGAAGACAAAAAGGATAAAACATTCTCTCAGCCTCCTCTCCAATCCCTCCCCATCATACCAATATACACAGACCTGTTTCCTCTGTGCACAGCCTCTGGCCCTGGTTGGGCCCAGAGATACACAGAGGAAATATTTTCTCTGTTGGTAGAATGGTTCCTACTGCAAAGCAATTTCCTACCTGAATTCAGATCTGTTGGCAATTGCTCTCCCCAAAGCAAATAAGTTTTATTGGAGAACCAGGCAAGGAGCTCCAAAAGCAGATGCATTTGTTTGGGGTATACAAGAAGCAAAAGCCCCTCTACCCACACCCACAGGCAATGAGATTTAATTAGTCTCCATCTCATCTCAGACAGGTTATTTTAATCAAGCTCATCCTAACCAAGGCACGGAGAGCATGTTCACTACGGATAATGAGGAGTAAGGCACAAGGCAGAGGGTAAAGCACAAGGGAGCATCATCAGCACTGCAGCCCCCCCCAGCTCCCAGCCCCTCACCACAGCCCCTAAAACACACAGGATCTGGGCACACCACCCTTGGCCATGGCAGCATGGTGCCAATCCCAAGATAATTTAGTTTGGGAAGAGAAAGAGCAGCTTTTAAGCTATCCCAGAGATCAGAGATACACTTTATGCTGAAAAACAGAAAGCCTCAAAGGATTGTGAACAAAATACAATTTCAAATCCTTTTGTCCCAGGGAATAGTTACAGATCAGCAAATGTAACATCACATCCTCCTGAATTTCTCTGTCTTCCTATATGCTCTTCTCCGAAAAAGTCAGCAGCAATTCCTGGAAATTGCCTTCCCCCTGCAGTCCTACCAATGCCTTGCTTCATTTACAACTCCTTATAAACCACACCAGCTTTCCCAAAACAGGCAAGAGGAAAGCTCCGGGGGTGTTTCATCTGAAGAAGTATCATCCGTATCATTCCTATGCAATATAATTGGAGAATATAACTCCTGTTATATTTTCCTTAAGCCCAATGTCTGGTTAGATTTTGGCCAAGATACAGAAAATAGCTGGAATGGTTGTGCATTGGGCATAAAAAGAGTCCCATCTGCTGAAAAGGCAGTTATAGCCATGGCCTTAAGAAGAGCAGTGAAATGTTTTACACCCACTCGACTACTGGTGCACAATAATCTTGCCAGAAGAATATAAAAACATCTAAAGAGGACCAAAGTGGAACACAGTTCTTGGCTACATGGCTCAGATCTATGAGCTGGTTAGATGCACACAGCCAGGCACGGCACTGATGGATGCCTGTGTTTTCCCTTGCCTTGTCTTGAAAAAAAGGTCAGGCAACATTTAAAAGACTAAACCAGAATCAAAAGACCCTTGATATTCTTTCTCTTCTTTTTCTAGGGACATGCTGGTAAAGTGATCTTACATTCTTTCTCTATAACCTGGAGTGATTTCCGACAAGCTTCACGGGACTCCTGCACCTCCTGATGCACATCTGAAGGATTTCAGTGAACTTCCAAAGCCTTATCAGAGACCCAGCTGGAGAAACCCAGCCAAACTCCCTCAGAGCAGCTGAAAACAGCAGAGATCTGGCAAGGTATGTCTGATTATTTGTTTATTTTTCACGCTGTAATGTTGCTCACCCTCCTCCCACTGTCTTTGTTATAACCAGCCACTGTTCCCTATTGAAGCAGCTTAAACCCCCACTTCCCACTGCATCCCTCATTCAGCCAGTCCTGGATGCTGCCTGTGTCCCTCGACATCTCCCTCATTCCTGAAGGGAATATCCACCGTATTTACTATTTTAATAATCCTGCAGAGAGAAAACCTTTGTTTCCCCCCCCACTCCCCTGGTCTGAGTAAGTGCTAATTGCTCAGACATGCAACGCGCACACACAGAAGCATCATGTTGATCTGATTGCAAATCCCGGTACGTCAGCAGCCCAGAGACCCTCCTCCAACCCGGATTAGAGGGAAGAGGCTCACCAGTGCGAGCAGCAGGTGCTGGAGAAGGCAGCGGAGCCGCTTCCCAGGTAAGGGACATTTCAGCCCTGCATCCCCAAAGCCGGCAGTCCCGCTCACTTTATTGCTGTGCGACAACAAAAGGCAAGAGAAGTGAGGCACTTCTCTTTGCAGAGCCTGGGGAGCGGTTGCCAAACCTTTTATCTTCACAGTGGGGATAGGGGTCTGTTGTTTGTTCATTCCCTGTGGAGGAATTCTTGGAAGTATGGGTCAGGCAGTAGTGGTGCCTGCTACAAATGGGATAATTCTTGCTGTGTCTCTAAAGTGGATTCACTTTCAGAGTACTTTTCTCCCTCTTCCCTGATTAATCCTAAACTTCTGAGATTTACAGGTTTGTCCGTCCATCTGTGCCAGGTTTGGGGTGCTGCCAGTTGTTTGTTCTTGGGGTGGTCTTCACAGAGAATAGGTTCATAGCCCACGCTTGCTTAAAGGTCTGCTTTGTATGCATTTAACCATTAATTTTATAAACACTCTCTGAAGTATTTTTCCCCCTCCTTCTTTTGCTAGGGGACTCTGAGAGTGGGGAGCAGCAGTGTCAGAAACTTCTTCATTGTTTGTGAAATCCCATCCATGAAGAGCCTGAACTCCGACACAAAGGCAGGCGCTAATTAACCACTGGAGCGCTTCTGCTCCGGCACGGAAAGCAAGCACTGTGCCAGTGAAACTGGAGCCAGCCCTCAGCTCCTCAAAGGGCTGTGAACAGCCAGCCAGGCACAAAACTCCTCTTTCTGCCTCCTTGTTCCTGCCAGTCCCAGAAGAACTCTCACTGAAGACAGCCAGACAGCAGCTACTCAACTCCCCCAGTAAAGAAAAGCCAAAGCTCACCGGAATGCTCTTGGAAAGAAGAGTTCCTTGACTTGTTTTGAAAGTCACAGTTCTCTTGTTTGTTTGGTTCATGGAGCCTTACGTCTTCCAAACATTTTTTCCCCCATCATCACATCAAATTCTGACTTCTTCAACAAGGGGGATAGGTAAGTTAGGTGGTCCATGCAGTCTCACAATCTCACCTTTAAAAATAAGCTGCATCTAAATGAGGTAACAACTGCTTCTCACAGGAGGGGGGAAAAAACCCTACCAAACGAAAAACTGTCACTTCTGCACTAACAGGGCTTTCAGTGGCATCTGAGGGTGGTCTGTGATCAACAGGCATGGGAAACATCTCCTTTTGGGATGATCTGAACAGCTCCTGCAGCAACACAAGCAACAGCTGCTACTTGGAAAACAGCATGAGGTTCAACTTCACCCTCCAAGAGCAGGCAGCTGATTTCTATGTTGTCCTGCCCGTGATCTACTCTGTGATCTGTGCTGTGGGGCTCACAGGCAACACCGCTGTCATCTACGTGATCCTCAAGGCCCCCAAGATGAAGACTGTGACCAACATGTTCATCCTGAACCTTGCCATAGCCGATGACTTGTTCACCCTTGTCTTGCCCATCAATATTGCAGAGCACCTCCTCCGCTACTGGCCCTTCGGAGAAATCCTCTGCAAGCTCATCCTGTCCATTGACCACTACAACATCTTCTCCAGCATTTACTTCCTGACAGTGATGAGCATAGACAGGTACCTGGTGGTACTGGCTACAGTCAGGTCCAAGAGGATGCCCCACCGCACGTACCGAGCAGCCAGGATTGTCAGCCTGTGCATCTGGATCCTGGTCACCATCATAGTCCTCCCTTTCATCATCTTTGCCAATGTCTACACCGACGACCTGGAGATCAAGAGTTGTGGCCTCAATTTCCCCAAGCCTGAGAGGTTTTGGTTCAAAGCCAGCAGGATCTACACCCTCATCCTGGGCTTTGCCATCCCGGTATCCACCATCTGCATCCTCTACACCATGATGCTTTACAAGCTGAGGAACATGCACTTGAACTCCAATGCCAGAGCCCTGGACAAAGCCAAGAAGAAAGTCACCATTATGGTCTTCATAGTCCTGGCTGTGTTCCTCTTCTGTTGGACTCCCTTCCACTTGGCCACCATCGTGGCTTTGACCACTGACTTACCACAGACCTCCATGGTCATTGGGATATCCTACTTCATCACCAGCCTAAGCTATGCCAATTCATGCTTGAATCCTTTCCTGTACGCTTTCCTGGATGACAGTTTTCGGAAGAGTTTCCGGAAGCTGCTGGAATGCAGAACTTCTTGAACAGGAGGTCAGGGCTGGCAGGTCCCTGCCCTCCAGGGGCTTTTCAGGGTCATCTTTGCAGACTGGAGGGGCGGCCAATGAATGCACAATGTCCTTTCTTTCATTTACCTGTAATGTATGGTCTGTTTATGACCCTCATCAGCAACAGGGTTTGTTCTGCCCATTTGCAACTGTTGTGTCTCCCCTCTTTGCTCCTACCAGATTCCCAGAGTTGCATTTCTATACCCTAATTTTTA
Source organism: Petroica traversi (assembly GCA_025920805.1). Taxonomy (NCBI): domain Eukaryota; kingdom Metazoa; phylum Chordata; class Aves; order Passeriformes; family Petroicidae; genus Petroica; species Petroica traversi. Next base: position 1,610,247 of record JAHLSL010000072.1, on the reverse strand, counting down.
ATTTCACGCTCTGAATTATTAAGGACTGAGCATTTCCTTTTCAGGGGTGTACTTGTGCCACAGAGTGGTCCTTTATTGCCATCTACTGTACAGCACAGACAGGCTGGAGATGAGTGCAAAGCTCAGTTGTTTATCACTGTGTTATTAGGGAGGATTGTTTAATGGAGCAGAGCTAATGAGCACTTTCAATGAAACATCAATAATGCAGACAGAGGATGAGTATTTGGAAAAGAAACTATTTTTGTGTCCATGTATGTTCCAGTGGGTTATGGTTTTCTTTTGATTTTGAAGGATGTCTTGCACCCCACCACAAATTTCCTCTTGTTAAATTTAGACCAAAAGGAGGACTTAAATCTCCAAAACAGTGCTAAACAACACACCATACAAATACTATGACAGCTTTGGGAATCTGTGATAGAAATTATTTTGAACTAATTGTTCCTGTTAAGTGTCAAATACATATTTATTTAAGAGTGAGTAACAAAATAAACCTCATGGGGGAAAAAGAGGCTGGTCTTTCTTTCACAACAAAAAAATTATGCTACTTGTGCCATGTCTTTGCTATATATATTGCATTTTGCCTATTATAAAATAAAACATGGTAGGTTTGTAACAAAATTAAGATGTTTTGTAAGCAATAAGCAAAACCCTAGTGAGCACTGCAGATGTAAAGTTTCTTCTTTCACAGATAAATAGCCAAAACACTTGAACAGAACCAGGACTTGGAGAGTCTGCAGACCAGAAACTCCATATTGAGAGCTTGGAAAGCTCATTCTCACACATTTTAACCCTGCAAGGTTTCTATGTCATGGTTTTAGGATGGCTGTTTTAGCTACTATATTTCTTTCAAGCTTTTCCCCAGTACCCAGGTACCAAGCTCGGCTCTTACCTGTCAAAATTCCCCCAGGAAAGTGAAGGACAGGTAACACAAAAGAGGAGGCCGTAGTTTTCTGTTTAAATGGGCTCTTGGAGGGTGACAGTGTGGGCAGAGATCCCAGGTGAGGCTCCTTGGGGCAATTCAGTGCCCTCAGCACCCCCACACCAAAACTGATAACCTTCAAATACCTCATGACAGCAATTTCATTTATAGAAAACTAAAAACAGACATGTGAATACAAGATCCCGGTGTTGTCTTGTCCATGTTAAAGGTGCTATTTTGGGGGGGGGGGGAAATGAAGGGGAGCACGTTCTTCCAGGCAAAATTTCCCCAGGAATTTTGCTTTAGCATGGTTGCCACCTGCTGCAATGGGCTCCCCAAGTGAAAAAATCTCTCTGAATGAGAAAAACTGACTCAAATTATGTCACCTTTCCCACAAACTGTCTAATCAGCTGAAACATTGCTGTTCATTGGCATTGGGGCTCTAGGAAAGGCAATAGATTTTATTATGTAGAAAAACTACTGTATTTTTTTAGATGGAAAGGACCTTTTCAGTGTGAGTTACCCACTTTCAGACATTGCAATGATATTACTGGAGATTTTTCTGTTAAATCATGCATTATGACAGTCACAGAACCTGGCTCAAGCAGGGTCAAATTTCCCAGCACCGTGTCCAGTGGGTTTGAGGGTCTCCAGAGATGGAGATGCCACAGCTATTGAGGACAACCTGTTCCTGTACTTCACCACTCAAACACTGAATTTCCTTCCTATGATTTAATGGAATTTTCCATCTTCCAGTTTGTGGCCCCTGTCCTGTCCTGGGACATCACTCAGGAGAGTCTGGTTCCCTCTCCTCTGAACCCCTTTCAGGTACTTAGACATTTCTCATATCCCCTGGGCCTTCCCTTTCTGACGAGCAGCCCCATCTCAGCATCTCTTCCTGGCAGCTTCCTCCTGCCTCCGTGATTTTCTCCATGTCAAACACCCAACACAGAGAGCTGGCCCTTCTTGTGGTTGCCAGATCCAAGGGGAGGAGGATTTGCACCGGCCGAGGTCTCCTCCCGTGCTCAGAAGGGTCCGGCTCGCACGGAGCCCCGGTGCGGGTGCAGCGTGCGGTTCAGCCCGGCGGCGCTGAGCGGCACTCTCTGCTTTCATCTCAGCATCGCTGCCTCTCCCGCATCCTGCCCAGCCTCGCACACAGCCCGGCACCCTGCTCCTGTCCCTGCCCGAGCGCAGCATCCGAGACCCGGCTGCTTCGGCTCCTCCTGGGAGAGCAGAAAACACCTCCAAGGAGACGTTTGCCCATTCCCAGCACAAGATCCTCCCCAGGGAAGCCTCGCACGCCGGCTCATTCCTTTGAATTTCCTCCCACTGCTGGGGCTGGCTTGTCACACCAGCCCACATCAGCTGCATCTTGGGGACTGGAAGCGGGGAGATAAACCCCATTAACGATTCACTGAATAAATCCCCTCCTAAAGCAAACATCCCACCTGGGCTCTGCAGGGTTGCAGGAGACTGAATTAGGGACCCTCTTGGTTCCCTCCTGTCCTAACCCCGTCCCAGCCAGCCATGCATTGAGAAGGGAAATCAGCTGAGCCTCAAAGCCGGGGAAATTTCCTTCTAGGACAGTCTGGGATGTGTTTTTGCAATGCAGCCACGCAGCTCCCTGGACACGGCAGGAACCGAAGCCTTTCCTCTCTCTCCTGCCCACTGCAGCAGCAGCAGGTTCCTGCTCCGGGAAGGAATCGCCTTCCTCATCCTGTCACACCCGGGAGGACACAGCCCTGGAGGACTCTGCGCCATCATCCCTGGGAGCCGTTTCCTTCCCCAGAACAGGATTTAGGCTCAGACAGGGCTGATATTCCCACTGCAGCCTCTCAGCGCAGACATCTGAGCTTAGGCGGGGGATCGGAAGCAATTGTTGCTTTTTAAGTCCTCGTTCTGCAGCAATATTGGCTGTTTGGATCAATTGTCCTCATCCGAGCTGTGCTGCAGCTTGTTCTCCCGGGAAGCTCGAATCCCCTGGGTCTTACGCAGTCTCACACTGCCTCCCTAAGGCTGGTCACGATTTTGGGGTGAGAAAAATAATACCCCACGGGGAGTTGAAGGCCTGGCTCTCAGAAGCACCTTTATGTGAGAAAAAGATGAAAATAAAAATTAAACATGGATATGCAAAAACTTGGACTATGGAAGATTTGAAGCAGAAGTGTCTCCAGGAGATACTGTTCAAATCAATCCAAGGAAGAGAATTTGTCCCTTCTCTGTACAGCCTGACTTATCTGTAGCACCCACTTCGGTTCCTCGGGGCTGCTGGGAGCCCCTGGGTGCTGATGAGCCACTGATGCTCCCACCACAAACCCAAGGACATGGTCACCCTCTGGCTTTACTGCCAGTTCTGGGAGAAACAAGCCCAGTTTGGTGCCTTCAGAGGGGCTCAGCACCTCAAAGTTTGATATTCCCACCTGCTGCTGAAGGGACAGAGATTTCCCAGGCTGGATTCCCTCTCACTGTGAGTCAGGGGGTCACCTGAGGATCCTCTGTGGGCTCTGGGGACACGGCCCTGGCAGCTCCCTGTCCATGCCCAGGGCAGAGTCCCCATCCACGCCTCCCCTGCAGCCGAGGCTGTGCCTGGAGCCAGTTTTGGGGTGATAAACCCTTGTTCTCTGGCAGCTCTGAGGCCTCCAGAGGAGTTCCAGGCTTGTCATCGTGGAGTGACAGGATGAGAGGAAACTGCCTCAAGTTGTGCCAGGGGAGGTTTGATTAGATATTGGGATATATTTTTTCACCAAAAGGGTGGTCAAGCCCTGGAAAAGGCTGCCTGGGGCAGTGCTGGAGTCACCATCCCCAGAGGTGTTCAAAAAACCTGTGCATGTGGCATTTCAGGACACAGTTTAGTGGTGCATGTGGTGGTGTGGCTGAGTTGATACTCAGACTCATTGAGCTTCTCTAAACTTAATTCTATGATTCTGTGATATCAGGCAACCTCCAAAAAAATCTTTCTAAAGAAACACTGATTGAAAAGCCACATTGCCACGTTTCCTTCCCTCCTCCTTCTTCTTTTGACTGGAAGTGAGGAAGAGGAGTTAATTTAAAGGCAAAGGCCAAGAATAGTGACAGTAAATATTGCCATGAGTCCTTGTTGGCATTTTTGTTTGGTAAGGGAACATGCAGAGGGAAGGATCAAAGCTGCCTGAATGGCTTTTAATTACAAGCCTCGATTGTTCTATTTTCTCCCAGAAAAATATTGCAATTATCTAACAAAGCTCTTCAAGTGGAATTAGACACTAGGCCCAAGCTTCAAGGGCTGTTTAATGGCTATTTTCTCTTTTTTTTTTAAAAAAAAAAAAAAAGGGAAATCTGATGTGTAGATAAAAACCAGGCACTCTACTCACTGCCTACAGCCAAGTCTGGTGCTTCCTGAATAATCTGAGGATGGGAAGCTTTCCCCATGAGGAAGTGAACAAGGATGCACCAAAGGGTGGTGTCGCTCTGCTAAAGCCCCCCCTCCATAATATTCCCTGGCTGGGTGGGGTGGGGACTCTGGGTGCTGCCACCAGCATCCCATGTGGGAAGGGTGAGTTCCCTTTGGGGGTAAATCAAGCTGTAGTTTGGCAGCAAGACCTTTGACAGCTGCAAATGTCCCCGTTTTCAGTTTTCCTGAGATGTGTTTTCTTTCTCTGTCTTTCACCAGGATTTCTGTACATCTCCATCACCTCCCCTGTTCTGATGCTTTTCCTGCACAGCTCATGCCAGAAGTGTAGGACACGTTGGGAGTTTCTAAGGTCCAAACCATCCCCTGTACAAGACTCAATAAACCAGTTGAATAAGGAAACCGGAGAAATAAGGATTCAGTTTCATAAACTTAACCCTCAAATGAGATCAGAGACTGGTAATTAATAAAGTCAGATTTCAATGCAATGAAAAATATCCCCTGAGACCCAGCCTGCTGCTACTCAGCATTGATGGAAATCTTACTGATGTAATTAAATTTCCCTTATCTGTGAGATGGATACAGCAGGATCCTCCATGCCATGGCCACACCCAGCTGGGCTCCTTCATCCACACTGACCAGGAACTGGGATGTGAAGCTGATGGCCACCATTTCATCATGAATGGGGCAGTCAGAGCAAACAGCTCACAGAATCACAGAATCACACAATCACAGAACCACAGGATCACAGGATCACAGAATCACAGAATCGCAGAATTGCAGAATCACAGAATCACAGAATGTTTTGGGTTGGAGGGGACCTTAAAGATTCTCCAGTTTCAACCCCATGCCATGGGTTCAACACCTTCCACTAAGCAGGATACTCAGAGCTCCATTCTCCACAGTCCTGGTGAACAGCCCCAGGCAGAAGGGCTCGATGGCATTGCTGGCACACACCAGAAGATGAAGAAGTTTTCCAGCCAAGCACAAGCAAATTAAACCCCAGTGCAGATGCCAAAGCAAATCACAGGGAGAGCCCTGGCTGGCTTTCCATTGCCACCTCCCAGGCACCTCTGGAATGCAGGGACAAGGGTGAGCACCAGCACCAGGAGCTGGGCTCATTTTCTGCCCCTTTACACTGGGTCCCTGGAGGCAGGTGATTATCCCCAGAAATGTTAATGGCATGAAGGTTGGATAGATGGCATTTAAGCCCAAGCCCAAACCATCCTGTGATTCTATGATTTCCTCTGTGGTTAAGCAAAGGAAGAGCAGTGCAAGGCTGAGATGACAGAAACTCCAAAATATGTGAGCAAGTGACCTGTGCATGTGGAGAAGTTGTTATTAAGGCCTAGCACTGAGCAAACATTAAATAGCCAAATCGCAATACAGGGTTCATTTCACACAGAGGAAATCAAGCTGGAAAGCCATTAATCTTAATTTCATGTTGACTGCAGAGCTCCTGGTTTTATTCCTCGTCACTGAATGAAATCAGCATGGCATGAGCTTTTCTCGGAGCATTCTCTGCACATGCCAGGCTGGAAACACACAGAGAAACTGATGTTTATTGAATGGACAGAGCCAGCTCAGGCTCTGCCTGGGCTCCTCTCTGTGGCCAGGAAAACAGCATCTAATGCAGCCAAAACTAGCCTACAGGAAGATGCTGACTCTTTCAATAGTTTCCTTGGAAAAATCAAATTTCCTGCTTGGTTTCTTGAAGAAGCATTCTTCATTTCACTGCACTGAAAATGTGCCATTTGGCAGTGCTGGCTGCGGCTCCAGGCTCCAGCCCTTCCTGCCTGGCTTCAGGCCCAGAGGGGAGGGAAGCAGCAATGCTCTCCCTGACCACTGCCAGCAGCAGGAGCCTCCATCAGCACTGGAGTCTCAGAAATAACATAAACTGAAGGAAAAACCCCTTTTGCTGCAAGAGTGGGATGGTTGAACAGGGCATGATTTTCTCCCAGAGACCTTTCCAGTAGCTCAGCCACAGGAAGACCAAATTCCTAAGAATCCTGCTTATGGCTGGGGGTTGGAACTAGATGATCTTTGAGGTCTCTTCAAATCCAAATCATTCTAGAACTGTGAGATTCTGTGAATCTGAACATGAGAGATGTTGTCCTGAGGAGTGAAGGTGATCCCAGCTGGGGTAGGATATTATTGTGCACTTTCTAACCCAGAGACTATTTAGGGAGTTTTTGGGTTGCTGAAGCAGAAACCAGGAGATGGGGGAAGGGGTTGTCTGTGTCACCCAGCACCATGGAGAGCCAGCACCACTCCTTCCCTGCAGCCAGGCAGGATCTCTGCTCTCAGGGAGAGAGAGCAAAGTCAGTTTTCATGGCTCTGCAGCATCATGGTTGCCAAGATACAAAACCATGTTGCTCTCTTTATTGATTATTTTATTCTCCCATGCAATCTATCCAGGCATCAGAGTGCTGAAAGCAGGAACAAAAGGAGCTTGTGGGCCATGGGGCCCTTTGATTTAACAGCACCCAATCCAGTAGCAATCCCTTTGCTTGAAAAAATCCTAAAACTCCCTCTATAAAAGGAGCTGTGACCTTGGCACTTCTGCTACCATATTTTGAGCCAAGGTGGCATGAATCCCCCATCTAAATGGATAGGAGGGCAGCCATTGTGGGCCACTCAAAATAGATGAGCCTCAGTTCAGACATGACAAGAAGGGGCCCAAAAAAAACCCTGTTCCAAATATCCATCAGCATCACACAACATACACTCTACTTTCTTATAGTCCATTTCTGCTCCTCAAGCAGCACCAGGACTTTTGGTTTATAGGCTGTTCTTCCCACCTTGAGTCCACCTTTTATTTCATAGAACCACAGAATAATAGATTGGTTTGGGTGGGAAAGAATCTTAAGGGATGTTTCATTTCAGCCATCCGCAGTGGGTAGGGACACCTTCCAGTAGAACAGGTTTTTTCAACCTGGCCTAAAACACCTCCAGGGATGGGGCAGCCACAGGTTCTCTGGGCAGCTCTGGCCTCACCACCCTCACAGGGAAGAATTTTTTTCCCACTATCCCATCTAACCCTGCCCCTGGCAGTGGGAAGGGATTCCCCCTTATCCTGTCATTCCAGGCCCTTGTCCAAAGTCCCTCTCCAGTTCTATTGGTCCCTCTTCAGGCACTGTAAAGGGCTCTGAGGTCTCCCCAGAGTCTTCTCCAGGCTGAACAACCTCTCCTCTCAGCCTGTCTCTGTAGCTGAGATGCTCCAGCCCTCAGAGAATCTTTGTGGCTTCATCTGGACTTGCTCCAGCAGATTCCCTTTGTCCCCTTCTCTCCATTCTTCAGCCTCCTCACCTCACAAGCAATTGTCACCATGGAGATGGGACAACTTCCCTCCTACAGCTGTGGCCCCTGGATTCTACCCTCCACCCCTCCCATCTCAGCTCTGTGGCTCTCCTCAGTGAAGGAGAAGGCCAGGAAGTGAGATCTGATCTTTCAGACATCCCTGGGCAGGGTTTGGGAGGTGAAGATCAGGGGTGAGAGTTACCAGCTGTTTCTGCAAAGTCCCAGCAATGCAGCTCTGCTGCCCCAGAGATTCACAGGGCAAACACAGCGTGAGGCTGGGAATGCACAATCAGGGCTGCAGCCTGGGATGTGTCCGAAGGAGATGAACCTGTTGAAGGAAGGAGAAATTTGTTTTTGCCTAAATATCCATAAAAATAGCTGAGGGGAAGCACAGCAAAATGAGTGGGAAAGCAGGCTGGAGTTCTTTTGGCAGACTGCTTTGCTGCCAGTCTGAGTCTCTCTTCTGAGCGGATATCAAAGGCTGCACCCACACCAGCTGCTGCTGGAGATCCTTTTCATTTAAAAAAAGAAGCTCTAACTATAGAGAGTAGCCACCTTCCCTATAAAGCATTGCAAGGTAAGAGGCATCCTTCACTGGACACACATTGTCCTACCCAGCAGTTAAATCCCAAAGAACCCAGAGACAGATTGGAGCCCAGTGACAGCTCTTTAAATAATTAACAAAACTCCCTGGAGGGGAAAAAAAAAGGAAAATATAATTTTAAAAAAGAAAGACATATTTACAGTCTAGCTTCTCATGAACATCTTGGGAAAACAGACAGGACAACTGCTCAGCATCAGGCAGTGTCTTCATCAGGGCACGTCCTGAGCTTTGGAGTAGGGGGCACCACAAGGGCCCAGCACAGCTTTGGTCTTTCTGCAGTTGGGGTTTTTGGAGTGGGGAAAAGGCTTTGTGGCTCCTGTGGGCTTGGGGAGAGGGATTTCAGTGAATACTCACCTCAAACAAATTACCCCCGTGTGATCTGCAGGTAAGGAGTAACCCAGCACCTCCCCAGCTCAGCTCTTCCCATGACATAAAGCCATAAACCACGGAATGTCCAGAGCTGGAAGGGACCCACAGGGATCAGAGACCAACTCCTGGCCTTGCAGGGAACAACAGCAAGGACCCCTCGATGTGGCTGAGGGTGTTGTCCACCTAAACCTCAGTAAATTCTTCTCCTTATTTCTGCTGTTAGAAGCTGTAATTAATGGAGGGACATGTTGCTGGCTGGGAGAGAGGAAGAGAGATGTGGCTCTTGCAAAGCAAGAGATCTGCCCACATTTACCAAGAGCCGAGGAGCTGCTTGGGGGAGAGCTCAGTCCCCAGCTCATCCATTCCTCAGCCTTTTCCAGCACTTGATTTCAGCCAACAGCAGCAGAGAGAATACTTGGTACATAATAAATCCCATAACACTGAATAAAGCACTTTGGTTTACGGTTTTGCTGTAAGAACTCACCCCTGGATACTTATAATTAACTGAACTAGAAGAAAAAGAAAGATTTCCATATTTTTTCTCACCCATTTGCTTTTTCTTTTTTAAGAAGAAAATCACCACTTCTAATAAAAAAGCCTCTTCTGATATTTACCTGCTTGGGTAGAAATATTGATCTCTGTGCAGGGAGAAAGTACTTTTCTTATTGTGCATCTCACTGGCTGATCCATCTTTCCTACAGAATATGGCCTTGGCTTTATTTTCAGAGCAATTTTTTGTCTATTTATTGTCACACCTAACCCCATAATTCCAGGGAATCGTGGGGAGAGGAGTTGGGAAAACCTTTTTTGCATCCTTCAACAGACTTCACCTCGAAGAGCAGGCAGCTGCCTGCACTGCTGCCTTGCCTACACATCCCAGCTGCCCTTTCCAAAACCCAGGAACCCAATTTTCCAGCATTATCCAGCATCTTCTGTTCCTATGTTAATTACAGACCAAGTTGTCTGTATAACGAAAGTTATCTCCTAAAAGAGATAGGATGAGACATTTCCTGTCCACCCAGTGAACTCTTCCAGATTATCATTCAAAGCACAGGAGTTTTTATTTTCCTTTATTAAAGCACACAAGTAGCCACCTAATTGTCATTTACACTGCGGCAGTTGTAGAAACCACACCAACACAACCACTTCCAAAGGGAGTTACAGAGCCAGCACTAAAACCATCCAGCTGATCATGAGCCTGTAACTCCAGAGGCACAGTACAATAAAGTTTTGCTTTCAGGTGTTTGCTGCTCTTCTTATAACAAACTTCACTGAGCATTGAACAGAATGCCTTAACACATTCACTGCAAGGGCCATGGAAGTACCCAAAAGCTTGGTAAACACACATTTATTGAGTACTTGATTACGTAAGATTGTTGCAGCGTAGTCATTACAACAAACTTCATATTTAAAAAATGCCAAACACGGGTGTATTTTCTTTCAGAGGACATAAATCTATTTAAAAACCCAGCCAATAATGGCAAAGAGAGTGTGGCTGCTCCTTAGCCAGCCACCAGTAGATGTTTTTCTGCCCCCAAAGGGTAAGAGCAGCCCGGCAGTCAGTTCCCAGCTCCAGCTCCAACCACTCCCAGACCCTTCAGCCCATCCCACAGCTGAGGGGCTGAGCACACCCAAGATCATTCACTGCCCAGTGCTGTTACTGCTCCCAGGAATAACATCCCACCTAACCCAGCTTTTCCAAAGGCAGCTTGCCAGCAGCACAGTTCTCAAGGAGCTGTTCTTCATGTGCCCAGGGTTTATATGGGATTTCCTGGTGAGGGCTCGGGGATTAACATCCACTACAAAGTGCTTAAAGTGCCCAGATTTCCTCCTCCCTCCAGATTGGCCAGGGGAAGTGCTAATTGCAAAGTTTGCTCTGGTATCCATCCAGATTCCCAATCAAATGCTGATCAGCATCAAAATCCTCACAGCTTGAGCAGTTTACAAGGGATCTGGGTCCTACATGTGGGACACTGGAATTGTCTCTATATTTTAAGCCCAACCACGAGGGAAACACTCTACATAGAAATACAACATTCAATTCCTTTGTACAGCATATATAAAGAACATGACAGCATTAAAATATTGGCAAATCAATATGTTAAAAATACAGAATCTCATAGACCAGAGCACAATAAATATATTCACATTGGAATCTGTACAGTCTGGACAACGCTGCTGGTTCTCACGTTGGAATTGACCTCCCAACTCCAAGTGGAGGTTGGTGCTTTGCTCCCCCATCAGCACCACTGGCCACCCAGATTTCCCTGGGCTGTTGTGCTACTGGGACAAGCCCAGCCTGTGCCCTCCCCAGCACAGAGGGCACTCGGTGGTGAAACTCTTTGGGGAAGCTTTTGTTACCAAGTGAAATGACAGGACATTTCATTTTCCGCAAAGCTCTGGCCCACTCTGGGAGAGGAAAATCAATTCCTGGCTGGCAGGAGGGGTGGTATCTGGGCAGCATTTCCCACGTGCTCTCAGCATCGTGGATCTCATTTCAGTTAAAAACATACAACAAACCACAGAACCCCAGGTTCTGTGTGGTTTGTGCCCCTTTTATCCCTGTGGAGTGGGTGGGACTGGTTTAGGCTGCCTCCTCCCACCAGGAATGTCCATATCTTCTGAAAGAGCTGCCATTCTGACTTGTCCAAAATGGCTTTATACATAAATACATGTGTCTATAGGCCACTTCATTCCTTCCTCCTCTCACCGAGGAAGATGCCCGAGGCATAATTGGTAAGGTGAAATCCTACCATGTATCTGCACCTATTCCACTACAGATGTGTATACACAAATACATTCTGTCCATTATTACACTGGAAATACAGAGTTTAAAAAAAAAATGTAATAGCAGCATGTAAATGAGGAATTGTGTTCATTTCCTCAGTCTTTTTTCTTCCTCCTCTTTGGAGCTACATCATCAGCTCTGATATTCTCTTGTTCTCCCCCCATCTGAGAGGGGGGGATTCACTGCAGATCCCATCTGCAGGAGCTGGCGCTGTCCTCCCAAGGCAGTTTGAATTTCTCTTCCCGTCAGCTCCCTCCTCTCTCTCTCCCTGCATCCTTCCCTGCGTGATGACTCATCCTGGAGATGATCTTGGGTTTTGTCTGATGGCTCCTGCCCGCTTTGGCTGCAGCAAAGTCTGATTTCAGAGCGATGGCACAGGAGGAAAACCCGCACACGACCGCCTGGTGAGCCACGCGAGCTGTTAACATCTCCACTCAGGGAGGAAAAAAGCAATGCAAGAGTTCACATTCTGTCTGTCTCCCAGCAGCACAAGTGTAAGCCCCAAGAGCGATGCCTATTTTAAACCCTTGATTCCCAAACTCTCAATAATGTTGCAAACTGCCAGGGTTTCACAGGAATCAGAGGGCTGATTTCAAACCTGTTCCTTAGTGCAGGGTGCGCTGGAATTAAAAATGCATCAAATGGGCTGATTTTCTCTGCCTGCTCTCGCAGAATCCGGTATTTCCAACCCCCAAAATTGTTTCCTTGGTTTCTCATCTCTCAGTTTTGAGGTCCTGCTAAAGGGCCGTTATCTGAGTCAGTTCTGACGTGGGGGTGGTCGGACTCTGCTGGGCAACAGCCACCATGGGGATTTCCATGCCTAGTCAGGCCGGATTGTTAGTCCCCTCCGAGTTCTTGCAGGCGTAGGCCACATCCTTGGCGATGCTGCACATCCTGTTGGACATCTGGAGCTCGGTCCTGAAGGCGGTGGGGAAGCAGAACTTCTTGAAGCACGCCTTGAAGTTCTCATCCAAGAAGGCATAGAGCACGGGGTTGAGGCTGCTGTTGGCGTATCCCAGCGCGGTGCAGAAGCAGGAGATGGCCAGCTCCAGCTCGCTCTCCGCCTTGGCACCCAGGCACTGCACCAGCACAAAAATCTGGATGGGAGTCCAGCAAACGATGAAGACTGCCACCACCACCAGCACCATGCGGGTGATGCGCCTCAGGTTCCGGTCCTTCTCCTTGGAGCCCGAGAGCACGCGGACGTTCTTGAGCCGCCTGATCATGAGGCTGTAGCAGATGGTGATGATCAACACGGGGATCATAAAGGAGAAGAGAAAGACGCAGATGCCAAACACGGGATCCCAGTAGTCCACGGGAGAAGGGAGCTTAATTAGACAATCAATTTCTGCAAGAGTAAAAAAATGGGAACGAAGATCAATGTGGATCAAGCAGAAAAGCATCCACATGCTCAGTTTAGTTTAGGTTTTTTAGGTTAATGGGGTGAATTTATGATCTTAGAGGTTTTTCCCAACCTAAGTTAACAGTTCTACATTTAACATTCAATTCCTTATGTAACAATTCTATGTTTAATATTAGAAAATACCAATTCTACACTAGAAAAGCAGTAGCAGTGATACAGAGAGGGCAGAAAGGGAAGAGTAAAGATGATTTTACAGCAGAGGCCTCACCCCACTGATGAAACAGGCACTGCTCTCCCTGGGCTCTCCTCCACCAGCAACCCCCTCCCACTGGACTCAGCTTTACTGACCATTGTTCTCGTTCTCCGCAGATCCCATCACCATGGCCGGGATGCCGAAGACAGAAGCCAATGCCCAGATGCACACATTGACCACCTTGGCCTTGTGGGGCGTGCGGATGTCCAGGGCTTTGATGGGGTGGCAGATGGCGATGTAGCGGTCCACGCTCATCATGGTCAGCGTGAAGGTGCTGGTGAACATGTTGTAGTAGTCGATGGAGATGGCGATCTTGCACAGGACATTGCCAAAGGGCCAGAAGCCCAGATATGTGTCTGTTCCCTGGAAAGGCAAAGTCATCAGGCACAGGGTGTCAGCCAGAGCGAGGTTAAAGATGTAAATGTTGGTGGCTGTCTTCATCTTGGTGAATCTGAAACACAGGAATGAGCAATGGTTAGAGCTCCCACCTGCCCGTGATGGGTCAGACACTGAACTTTACTGATGCAGATTCTGCTGCTTTCAAAAGGATTTGCTGTATTTTCTAATGTAATGAGATTGGCCACCCTCACCTTTCAACCTCCCACGGGTTTATCAACACACAGTTCAGCCCATCTCCTACAACACCACAAATGGTCCCTCCACAATCAGTTCCATGGGCAGGAGAACCATTCCCTCAGACTGCCAGTGAGCACCATGAAAGCCTGAGGCTGTCAACACTAAGGGTGTTTCTTAAAAAATTACTTCAATAAGATCAACATAGGATTTCACGACCTATGGCTTCATTATTATAAGTATTGGTGAGAGCTTTAGCCAGTAAGCTGATTTGAAAGGAGCAGGGGTAAGTTGATCAGCCATTTGATATGGGCTCATAGCCAGAGAGCAGGGCTGAACTATCAAATCAGAACAGGCAACATGGCCAGCCACGGCCAGCCAAAAACTGGTGAGGAACTAGGTTTGAGTCAGAAACCAAAAAATCACAATGGATCTTTCTAAAGAAAAGAGTAAAGTCACAAATCGAATTCTACTTCAAAGACTTTTTGTCATTTCAATATTACTTTTACCACATGAACTGACTGTCCGAAAGAAAGAGTCATCTTAATCTAATGGCAATCATCTCCTTTTCACACATGGGAAATGATGCAGAGCCACCTGTGATCACCTTTCCAGGGGGACGTGCAGTGTCTGCAGAAATGGAAGCTCAGCAGTGACTCTGTGACTGAATCTAACATTTCATCTCATGGGCAGAATAAGAGCTCAAATAGGTATAATTTTAAAACTACAGCTCATCCATCATTTACTCTACTAATGGCCTTAGCAGAAACGTGGCCAAAAATGGCAGACAGTGATGTGATTAACAGAGAGCAAGTTCATTTAAGGGTAACACTTCTACCCGTAAACTGGTGCTCTATTTTCAGCCTGATATGTGTTAGAATATTACAGGGTCTGATTTGACCTAAAAAGCTCATTTTGCCAATTTTATTCAGAACAGCAAACCCACAACTGCCCTCCCCTGAGGGTCTGAGCTTCTTCAGCTCTTGATAAATTATTTGAATGCTCAGCAGAACATTATCACTGGCACATTCTGAACCCTGCTGGGACACATATTGACCTGGCCAGGTTTGCAAGAGAAGCAGACAGGGGAGCCACGATCCAGACTCTTAAGTCTATTTTTTAACCTCTCTTGGAGCTCTAAGCTGGGTTTGTGTCAGAAGTCTGAAAGCAGCTTCAGAAGGCAAAACCAAATGATCCTACATTTGACCCTGAAAGCTATGGAAAGCTTTTGGTGGTGAGCACTGATGGAAACGTTGGAAATACTTTGAGGCTCCCACACAAGACTGAGGGAGGCTTTTCCTGACCCAGAAAGCCATCACAGGTTCTTAGAAAGCCAGCCCAAATAAACCAACTTGATCAAAAATAGCAGAAGGAAAATACCGGTGTCTTTCTCTTGGTGATGGGATGAACAAGCAAAAGCACTTTGCAAATCCTACACGGCCAGGCAGCTGCCAGGGCTTTCAGCTTTGGGATTTCGTAAGGAGAATTACAACAGGCTCCAGTGCCCTGAACTCCAGAGGAGCATCTCAGGGTGGGCAAGTTTTCCTTTCTTGTTGAATTCTTGCACTTGGAATAAACGTGGCAAAGCACATGGGGATAAGGTGATGGCAGAGCCACTTTCCCCACATGGGACACACTGAGGTGGCCATCTCATGACTTCCTTCAACCCATCTTCCAGTAGAACTTAAAGGTGATTTTGTGCTCTTGAAAGGGGGTGAAATTAATTAACACCTAATTAATTACTTCTACACCAATTTCTATACATGCTGAGAGCAAACAGCCATTGTCCCAACCAACCAACGTTCCCAAACATTTCCAGAATGTTCAGTACACACAAAAATCAATCAATCACTTCTTGCGGATTAACTTCTGTTTCTTTTCCTTCAGAACTGAGTGTGTTCTTTCCCTTAATCTGCACCCAGAAAAAAGACAAATTAAACCCTCAGGCTTTAGGAGGCACTTCAGTTTCCTCCCTCACAACACAGCTCTGCTGCAGATAAGCCTGTGGATTCCATGGAGGACATTAGCTCCCTGCTGAGCCACTTTCTTGCACTCTGCCATGGAGGTAATTTCCTAATGGAGCATCTCCCACAGGGTGGTTCTCAGCCCTCCATCCAGCTCCCCCTTTGTCACAACAGTAATTGCTTTGCTCAGCTCATCCTGTTCTCTCAGATGCCGAAGCCTGAGAGGGAAAACACCAGGGTATCAGCTCAGCACTCATCTACCCCCTCCTTTTTGGTAGGGACCCTCTGGGAAGTGGGAACACATGGTCTGGGAGAGGAGATGAGGAGTAGGTAGGTAGACACACCCTCGGGGCTTGTTCCTCACAAGAATGGATTCTGCCCCTGGCTGAGCCTCAGGGTGAGCTGCAGACCTGCTGTTTTTGCATCTTTCCCTCTTTCCCACCCAGCAAGGGTGCAGGACAGGGGCTGAGGACCAGCTGGCTGCAGCAAACCCTCAACCCAAAATGAAGCTGCAGGCAGCAGGGGGAGAGGGACCAGAGCAAAGCCTGCAGCCCTGCAGAACCCTGAGCTTTATTTCCAGGAGCTCCCTGCCTCTTGGAGCCTCATGATTTTGATATGTGTAGCTCCAGCTGATTAGGATGCAGACAGTGTTGTTCACCTTGAGCAGCTCCCTCCATCCCCACCTCACATGCTGGCAGAAGTGACAGCCTTTGCCCCCATCCCTGGACAGGCACCAGGGAGCAAAACAGAGCAGAAAAGGCTCAAGAAGGATTTTTACTGAGCTGCTCTCCCCCTGTGATGGTGGAAATCAGCCCCAGTTCTCTCCCATCTCTGCTCCCAGCCCTCAGATTGTGTGAAGCTGATATTTGATCTGGCACGTTCTGCCATGATTTGTGTCCCCTCAGCCACCCGCCCACACTGTGCTCTCTGCTGCCCTGATCACCATCCCAGAGCCCCCTCAGCCTGAAACTTCTGACTGCTGCAAGATGATTTATCCTTAATGGTTCAACAGGCCCTAAAAAACCTCACAGAATTTGAGAAGGACAAATTTAAATTAGCCTGGACTCTGCGGCCAGACACTACAGCAAAAGCAGCCACCAGCACAGCACCTGAAAGGCTATAAATTACCCAGCACGACAGGAACTGACTAGCAGGGCTAGTAGGGGAATCTGCTAGGCTAGCCAGCCAGGATGAGCACACACTCTGGGACAGATGATCCTCTTGTCCTTGAGTGTCATTCCTGTGTCTGGGAGAAAGCTGTGAAAAATCAGCCCTGCCCTGCCCTTCAGCTGCTCTCTGGGGGCTACTGTGGATGGTGCTGCCATGCCAAGGGAAGAGGATCTGTGGCTGCTGCTCCTCAAAAGGCTTCAGTAGCTCATCCAGGGGCTCCCAGGGATGTTTCCACATCCCTGAGCAGGTGCTTGGCCACCAGGACTGCTGCTCTGGGCTAAGGAGGGCATTCATCAGCACCCACCCTGCAGCAGGATGCTCTTATCTCTGCTCGTGGGCCAGATCTGCCCCTGCTGGATTGCTCACATCCAGAATGCTTCTGGGAATTGCCCAGTCTCTGAAAAAAAGAGACTTGTTAAATATCCCAGAGTTTCTGCTGCACATGGGCAGCTCCCTTTCACCCATCTCACCACAGCCAGGTGAAACAAAGAGACCTCCAACTCACACAGGACCATTCCTAGCAGGGACCAGATGTGGCTACTGTGGGCCAGGTGGTTGAGCCCAGCTCATCTGGGTTCATGGGGACCCAGAAATCAGGGAGCTGCAGACCTGTCCTTTGCAGCCATTCTCAGAGCAGAATCCCCTCCTGCTCACCTCACCATCCTCACCCAGTTCAACTCCCTCTCCAGGGAAAGGAGCCCTTGGAGTGGGTTTCATTTCTTTATGATTTGCAATAATTTATGTCTATTTAGTCTATTTTTCAAGGAAAAACTAAGAGGCAGATCTGGAGACAACAAAGGGCTCAGGTGGCCCCACTCGTGTCCACTGTGTCCCCACTGCATGAAACACTCACTTCATTCCAGCTCTGAGACACACAGCTGGTCCAGGCTTTCCCCTTAGAAAGCTTTCTACTAAGAAATCAACATCTCTGAAATGTTATAATTAACTTCATTTCCCCTGTCTCACCACAGCCAGCTGCCTTCACCTCTGTTCTCAGGGACTGAGGCAGCTTTCAAGCAGAACCACAGCTGGCAGAGCATCCCCAGGCAGCCTCATGGTTCAGGCACCTCCCCATCACATTCTTCCTCCAAAGCTTCACCTGGAGGCAGCAGATGAAAATGTAGGGGCATTACAGCCCTAAATTGCTCAAACATTCCTTAAAATGCTCTGAAAATGTTCTTCCATAGAGAGCTGCGCATCCCCAGCATTTTGCCAGGCTCCCAGCAGAGAGCTGCCATAGCAATGAGGAGTGCCCAAGAAATGAGGCAGCATTCCCACAGGCGTTTGAACTGGAGGAAGGGAGTCCTCCAGATCACTGCTGAGCATCACAGCAGCGTGGTGGAGCTGGGGACAAGGAGCTGCACCTTGTCCCTTCCCTGGCACTCCAGGGGCTGGCAGGGTTTTGGGGCCTCTGCCACACCCCTGTATCAATACCTGGGCCAGCCCCACCCACAGGGCCAACAGGACACATTCCTTCCCCTTTGCTAAAAACCAATGTCTTGAGCAAGCAGCCCTGCAGACTTCAGTTAACAGCTTGGAGGGATCTCAGCAGCCTGGTTTCCCCACTCCCCTCCCCAAACCCTCTGTTCAGCTCCTTGTTTCACGTTCATTAAGACGCAGAAGAGGAAATATATGCAGAATGGAGCAAACAGCAGAAGGAGGAGGGAGGGGAGGCCTCGTCCCTGCTGGCAAGGAGCTCCACGATGAGCCAGCAGAACAAAGCCACAGACGAGGCAGGTTCCCACAATAGGCCCTTTACTGTCCAGGAAATCGTGTTCCTGACAAGAGCCCCTCTCCATCTTACCCAATTAGTGCTGCTCAGCACTGGAAGGGATCGACAGTCACATGATGACTGTCTCTCTAAATTAATCATTCCAAATGTTAAATCACTCCAAATATAATAGGGATGTAGGCTGGGTTCTACAACACAGGGGAAAACCTAGAGGAGGCTTTGAATTTGTACTTATGTATGAAATACCGGGAGATTTTAAAACTTTTCCCTTGGTGCTGCAGAAAAATTGTTGAGGAGGAAGATAAAAATGAGCTTTCCTGATGTCCCCAACTTCCTCAAGTGCTGGTATTAGAGTGTTTTTATTTCCCAACTCTCTCAGAAACAGGAAGCAATTACTCTCTGTAACACTACCAGTCTTTTCTGGAAGGTAATACACCATTTTCCTATGGGCTGTGTAATATGATGGAGCCTGATTATCATTGCTGAAGCATGAAAGAAAAAAGGCTTTTTGGGATGCACATTACCTGCAGTGATAAGCATGCAGCACAGAAGCCTTGCTGATTATTTTTCCATTAATTTATCACTAAAAGCCCCTAAATCCTGTGTTGACTTACCAGCATCCGACTTCCAACCTACTGGAAACCAGGTGCTATTCAAGACATGAAGCTCTAATCTGTGGAGAAAAGCCTGTGTTTAAGAAATTCATCAGCATCCTCCTTGTACAGCCACAGTTTGGCAGCTCTGCATCAATCTGTGTTTGTGGCCAGGGTCAAGAGTTTGATATTGAGTCCAATTGATCCTCTCACATGCTCCTGACTTCAACAGACAGGGCAAGGAGAGAAGAATCCTGGGCAGAGATCACCAAAAGTTATTACTCATCGGCTCAAGAAGGGTCATGCCTTGGCTCTAACTCAGTGTTGGTTTCAGCTCAGTACTGAGCTCCCAGAGACATTGATGGGGACAGCCAGGGGCAACAGCAGCTCCTACCTGTGCTCTAGCTTAGTTATACCCTCCCCAGCAGTCACTTCTTGTTTCTGAATAAAGGGGAATAGAGAAATGGAACAGCCTGAAGGGAGATTGGGGTTGGCACCTGTCTTCAATTTTCAGTTGCTTAATAACCGTAAAATGAGAGGACACACTCAAAAAAAGAGTTACCTTCCAGGGGAAATTCCAGTGCTAATCCCACTTTCATTTCCTGAGTGCCATTTATCCAACTGGAAGGTATTAAAGTCAAAAAAGGTGTGGAGCAGAAGCCAGTATTTGTCATGGTCAGCCATGTCACAGGTCCACCCTGCCCAGAACACCAGTTTGGGACACTCATGGTACTGGTGATCCTCCAGCCCCAGCCCTGGGCAGGGCCAACAGGATCCTGCTGTGCACATCCCACCAGACTTTGCAGACAGGGAGAAGATTTCTGCCCAGACTTCTCCTTGCACACATCAAGGCTCATGCACGGGACAAGGACTCCCTTCCTCTGCTGCACACGGGCTGCCATTCCCATGAGCTCCATCATCATCATCATCAAGGGCGTCCAGCTCCCAGAGCCTCACTACTCACACACTCACACACACAGAACTACTCCAGTGATTGCTGCACTGAGCAGGAGCAGGAGCTCTCCAGGCATGGCACCAGAGAGGCAAACTTCCTCTCTGCACCTGCAGACTCCCCAGGGCTAATGGGAGCCCCTCTCAGTGCCATAAACTCTCTGGCTAAAAGAGCACAGAGAGGCAGCCTGATGAAATCACGTCACTTTGCCCTTGGAGCAGAGATTTAACCACCTTTCACTGACCTCTGACACCAAAGATTAAATTTTGCAGCATCTCCCCCAGATAAGTTGCAGTTATTCAGGGGGGAGATGCTTTGGAAGCAGTTGGGCTCCTGGCAGGAACAAAACCATCTCATCAGTGTCTGAGTACCTGCTAAATACTTTCATCTTCTGTTGGAGGATTCAGCCTGTCTTTTCTGTGCTGGCAAAGTCCACCTGCATCAGGAATCTGCTCCAAGATGAGGATAAAATGGAAGCTCCCTCCTTAATACACAGGGTGCAGGGATCAGGAGGGGGATGCTGGGGTTTGACATAATCACAGCCCTAAGAGCTGCACTAACTTATTCTGTACTTACAGGGAGAACAAGGTTTCTGATTCCCAGCAGCAGAAGGGATTGAACCACAGCAGAAGCAGACAGGGACACTCAAAATGCCAGCAATGGGCAGGGAGGGTGGAGTGGTGCATGCTCTGAGCTGTCCCTCTGCAAAAGTCCCCCCGCTCTCCTGATTTCAGCACAAGGAGCCAGAGAAGTTGCCCTCAACTCTGCAGCATCCTCTCACATCTTATTTAAGTCTGCGGCCTCCAAAGGCTTGGAAGACTCACATTTGTGATTTTTTTTTTTCTCCTGTAAAAGTAAAAGGAAGCTTCCCAGCAGGCTCTTTCCTTTGCAACAAGGTTCAGCTTTGGAAAGAGCCGGCTCCCAGATGGAGCAGCACCTGCAAGCACAGCTGGGGTGCCGGACACAGCACAGGAAGGAAATGTCCCGTTAAGGAGCCAGCACACCCTGGCAGTGGGAAGCTCCCATCACACTGCCCTCCCCAGAGACATCCAACTCCCTAACAAGAAAAAAACCGCCCCCCCCCCTTTTTTTTTAGCAGATCTGCTCACTCTGTTCCATTCTCTGGGTTAAACTTTAGGAGGCACCAGAGGGCAGCTGAAAACTGGCAGAAACCTTCATCACAGCCTAGGAAGGGAAAAAACAAATAAAACCAAAACAATAAAACAAATGCCACATCGTTACCTCTAAAGCACGACTCTAACCCCAGGGAGGAGCCTGCCCGCTTTCCCCGCAGCAGGGATTGAGGGAGGGAAGGTCTGCCCCGCTCCCAGCTCGCCCTGGAGCCTCCCAGGTGTCCTACCTGACGATCACATACATGACGGAGCAGTTGCCCACCAGCCCCACAATGCACACGATGGAGTAGACGACCACGATGGTGATCTTGATGCTGAGCGGCAGGAAGCCGTCCCCTGTGCTGTTGTTGAACCAGTTGCTGGGCAGAAAGCTCAGGTTGAGCATGGAGGAGTCGTTCAGCAGCTTCCTCAGGTCGGGGTCTTCAAAAATGTGGGCAGAGAAGAGCGGGTCCATCCTGAAGCAGCAGCCTGCGCCAAGGACCTGGGGCAGCAAGAGACAGCTTTAAAATCTGCCGATCAAACGGGTGGCACGGGATTGTAGCGAGCCAAGTGCACGAGAAATGCTGGGGGAGGATGATTTATTACCAGGGAGAAGGATGATTTACGGCCGAGGAGCACAGCCCCCCCTCCCCCAGGAGCGTTTTAATGGGATGCAACCCTGAGAGCCTGGCGCATCCCGAGCAGAGCGGGATCACGCATTTCTCCACACCGCCGGCGCCGGGGACGCGCGGGCTGCTCACATCATCCCTTCTCCCAGGGGCTGGATGTCCCCACCTGCCTCTCCCACCCCTGCTCCTCGGTGAGTCCCCCACATGCGGCTTTGTGCCCCCAGAGCTCCCCTGTACCCCGAGAGCCACCGCGGCCCCGGCACGAACCCATCACGATAAAACAGCAGGAAAAGCCCGAAGTTGGCGATAAACCCCAGCCGGCTGCTTACCTGCGGCAGGTCCCCTCTAGCGCAGCTCCGGAGCAGAGTCCGCTCCCCGCGGTCACATCCAGGACCCCTGGGCCGGGGGATGGGGGGGGACACGGCACAAAGCCGGGGCTCCGCAGGTGGAGGAGGGGAAAGGGCTGCTCTCGCAGGCAGGGATGCTGCCAGCGCAGGGGGCTGCACCCTGGAGCCCACGTTTTTAAGGAAAAGGGAGGGATGAGGGAGAGGGAGGGAAGGACGGAGGGTGGCTGGGCAGAGCCAGGCTGCCGGGCTGCTCCCACTGCGTAAGAGAAAAGCGGGAGGGGGAAGGAGGAAAAGAGAGGTGGAGGGGGGATGATAAATAACCAAACGCAGCAAAGGGAAGGCGAGCCCACACCTGCGAGACACGGGCAGCGTCCTCCCCCCGCCCTGGGGAGCTGCGGTGGCTTCCCCGTCCCACCCCCGGCGCGGCGGCGGGGGACCAGCACCCCCCAACCTCCCCAAACCCACCCTGCCGCAGCCCCCGACCCGCAGCCTACCTGGGGTGGCTCCCGGCAGGAGATGCTGGGAGGAAGGGAAGAATTGGGAAAGGCTACTGTGGAGATCAGGATTCGGGAAGCAGATTCCTCCCTCCTCTGCAATTGTGCGACCTGAGCGCTGCTCTAGCGCAGGAGCAGCGGAATGGGGAATCTGACCTAGAAACTGGCAAAAAAATTACAAGGAGGAATGAGAACTACGGGGAGAAAATTGTTGCTATTTAGTCTCCTTTCTAGCAGCGTTAACTAAAGGTCATTTGGGTAACCCAACCCATCCTGCACTTCGCATCTGAGTTAGATGTTTCAGAAGCTGCAGTGGTAAATTCCTTACCTCATGGTGGGGTGATGCACACAGACCCCACAGGTACCTGCAGTTCCCAGTGTGGCTGTGGGACACTGACCCTGATAAACTCTGTGCCCAGGAGCTGCAGAGCCCCCCCAGGTAGGCCAGCCCCCAAACTGGGAGCACAGAGGTCCAGACCCCCAGTCTGATCCCAGATCAGAGATGGTTTGGCTGCTGAGAGCCAGAGCCCTCTGCTCTGGTTCCTCTGGCCATCTGCAGTGTTTTCCCAAAGAAGCCATTTCCTGGCATTTTGAGGAAATTTCTCAGTGTTGGGGACACAAGAAGGGACACACACAGGTCAGATCCAGTGAAGGGCACACTTGCCCAGGAGGTGGAGAAAAAGAACATGAGCTCTTGGCACCAAATATTTTTTTCTCTTCCCAACCCACAGCCAGCCCAACACAGAGCTCCTGGGGCCCAGCAGGCAGCCAGGGCCACCCCTTTGTGCTCCAGCTCTCCTTTAATGGACATTTGGGGACATTTAGCACAAAAGCTGCACCTTCTTCACCAGGAACACAATGCTAAGGTATGGTGCTGCATGGCAATTTTCTTGAAAGCTTCAACAAGAGACCTCAGCTTTAACAGGGACAAGGGAAAAAAAAGCATGACCCAGAGTTCCAGCCCTCCTGTGGAGCAGAACAGTCTCACTGCTTCAAAAAGTGGGATTTTGTCAGCCCATTAATGAGAGTGTGAAATAAATATTAGACCAGACATTACCTTAATTGTCAGCGGATTGATTTCCAAAGGCTGAAGCAAGGACAGCAGTAAATCAGTGCAAGAGCTCCCAGCTGGACAGCCCAGGAGCTGACGGGAAGAGTGTTTGCAAATTCAGCTCTGCTCCTCTCTGCTGGCTCTCACCCCAACAAATGCTCTCAGCCCTTGCCACACTCCCTTTATGTTAATGCAGTGCTGTAAATACAGCAGGTTCACCTATTTATCTTGTTGTGGTTTTCTTTCTGGCCTGAGAGATGTGCTTCAGAAAGGCTGCTGGAAAAGGGATTAGGATTGCACTTTGGACTACCGACAGCTGAGATATGTGACTGGGACAAATATCTTTCCAAAAACTCCCCTCCATCCATCCCTCTCATTTTCCCTCAGTGTTCATCCCTGCCCTCTTTGCAAGCGGAAAGAAAGCTCAGGATGTTCAGGCTGCACCTTCAGTCCCAACCTGCTGCTTCACATGATTTCACCACAATTATAATTCAGTAATGGTGAGATCTGTCCTTCCAGGATACCTCATGGTATCTTAACACTTGCTCCTCTTAGGATCCCTGGGATGAGAGAAGGACAATCATCTCACGAGCAGGATTGCCAGATTTCTTCCTCATCAGAAATCTCCTGTCCATTGGGGTCTACGCAACAATGCTGGGAAGGAAGACCACCTGAATTTTAACTGCATTACTCAAAAAGGGCTTCTTCCAACCTATTTCTTCAAAAACAGATCAACTCTTCAGCTTGAAGGTTTCTCAGTGGACAGCAAGGTAACAAAAGCCAGGAAAAGAACAAGACAAAAATGCCACCCTCATTCCAGGTGATGCCCAGAGAGCCTTTGGGAGGGCAGCAGATCTCACACAGCTTTAGGAGATGATGAATTTACAAGAGAGAGTCCAGAGCATCAACGTGCAAGTGAAAACAGCTTCCACTAGAGCAGATTGCCCCGAGCTCCATCCAACTTGGCCTTGAACACTTCCAGGGATGGGGCAGCCACACACACCTTTACCTTTCCCATTTCTACCTCCAAACTCCTGGAGAATCAGCACAGTCTACATCAGTTGTGGAAGAAAAATCCACAATTATTTCAAGATAATCTAGTTCAAGTGCCAGTACTCGCATCTTCTGCTGTTTCAACCAGTTTAACTTTACAGACATTGTTCCTAAATGTGGAGAACTTCTGCTGATTCTGCAGAAAACAGCCCTCAGCCACCTGCATCTCACAATAGCAACAGCCCACAGGGATTTTTTTTTTTTGCCTTTCCTTTCAGGAGGTGAAGATGTCTGCATGTCAGAGCTGTTTTGCCACCTTTAGCATAGTTTGTCAATCTGTTTAATCAAGGCCATCATGAGCAGGGAATTAATTTTGCAAGATGTGAAATCATTTTTTCATGCAGAGAACAAGCACCTGGGCTGGAGAGGAACAGGAGAAAGGCTGGGGGATGTGGAGTGTGCTGGAAAGGAAAGGTTCAAAAATGCAGCTGTCACTCCTGGGATGATGGGCATCTGATTAATGGCTTGCCAAAGGCTAATTAGCTAAATTTGTACCACAACCACTGGTAATGGGTGATATTTATTCTTAGGACATTAATGATGACAAAATTTTAGCAATGATGTATCCTTTCCTAAGGCAGGGGAATTAGAACTAGATGATCTTTACAGATTTATGGTCAACAGAGCATCAGGGAAAGAAGAAAAAAATAAATAAAAAGACATAAAATTATGAAAAAAATACATTTTGAACCCTAGAATCCACTTTTCCAGAGCAGCCTCTACAAGGGGATTCAATGGTCCTTCACTGAGACAGTGGTGACAAATTCTGTTCTTTGCATGGTGCTATAAATCACATAAAAATACAAGACAAGAGAGATTCCACAACTGGATTATCTGCCCTCCATGGCCAGCAGACTCACTCAAAGAATGAGAAATAACATCTATTAAGAAGAAGGGGACATTGGCTTCTTCAATATTTCCAGTAATACATATTCATTGTAGCTTTTGTACTTCCTCAGTCACACTCATTTTAGAGATGGCAGAAACCTCTGCAGACTCTTTTCTGCACTGCCGAGCATCAGAACAAGGAGAAAAGCAGAAAAACTGTTCCCAAGGAGCAGAGAGGGGCCTGGGGACAAACACACAGTGGGAAAAGGAATCCTGCTGGCTGCAGCCTGCGTTGGGATGTTCCCCAAACCCCAGACCCAGCAAGGGGAATGGGGTCAGTGCAAGGTCACAGGCCAGCTCCTACCTTGTTCAAAGTCCCCATCCCCCTTCCATGGTCTTCTCAGGGAGACCAGATCTGGCAGAAGATCTCAAGGTGCAAATGGCAGGGTGATGGTCCAGCCCATATCAGAGGAGGCTGCTCCCAGTGCACCCCATACAGTATCAGACCCAGTCACAAATACAAATAGAAGCTCTGTGAATCACAGAGATTTTAGCTCCAGCCCAGCAGAGAAAGGCAGCTGAGCTCATCCATCCCCACATTCCAAGGGCAGCTTCACCTGCCCAGGCTTGACACTTCTGTACCCTGCAAACCCACCTTGGTGCTGGCTGGGGAGCTCCCTGCAGTTCCTGAGGCTGCAAGGAGCTGATTCATACAAACAGGCATAATATGCAATAAAACAATTTCCTGAAGAACCAGCTGCCACCAGGCTAGCAAAGCTGGAGTCAATGGATTCCTCTTTCTAAAACAGCAGGACAAGTCAGGCAATTCATGCCCATTTCAAGCACAAAGACAGAGGAAATATCTTTATTTCTCTTCTACCCATGTACAGGGACCATGGTAAGGAGAATAACCAGGATTAGTGCCAGCAACCACCTGCAGTTTAAGAACACTTTGTGTGCTGCTAGGCCTGATCCTCATTACTTACAAATAATTAGAGCAGATCTTGCTTTCACCAAAAATTCATTTAGAGCAAAATCCCCCAAGCTCCAGCAGGAGAAAGTGCACACAATGCTGCCCACTTCACTGATATGTTGTTGTCTGCCATCACTATTTACAATTTTTAAGGGGCTGATCATTTCAGGTGACTACAGATGAGGCCATTAATCTTCATTGCAACAATAAATTGTGTTTTACTGTCTTCCTCCTCTTTGTATCTCAAACTCATGAACCTGGAAACAAGCAAGTCCCTCTACTCCTACAAGACAGAAACCCCTCCTCCCCCCCCATTATCCCTTGCCCAGGACTGATTTTTTTCACCATTCTGGGAATGGGCACCCATCCTCCAAGGCTCACTATTTGGGTATCCCAGATGCTGAGAGTGTAAGGATCTCTGATTTTAAGAAAGACAGGGATGGCTGCAGGATTTACATGGCTACTCAGTAAGAAACAGCAGCAGAGGATGAATTTAGGTCCTTTGAACACCATCCCAGCATTTTAACCTCTTATCCCTTAGGGAGAAAAACATCTCTGTGCTCAGATGGTGAATTTCACAGGAGCCTTTCAAAGTAAAGATCTTCTTATCACCTTTGTGCTGCAGCCCTCTTACATAGCCAACAGCTTGGAGAGCAACAAAATCACTGCAGACAATAAGGTCTGACACCAAGATACCCAGAAAACACTTACTTTTTGCTTCCCCCTGAACTTGCTCTCCCCAAAGATTGGTCACTCCAGTTCTCACTGTTGTGTGGATCAGTAGCAGCTGATGCCTGATAAACCACCCCAAAGCAAGATGTTTCCACAGCTCTAACCCACTTGAACTCAGCCTCAGAAGCCTTCCCTCATTCCTTTTTCCAGCAGGAGGAAACAATGGATGTTTACAGAAAATTTCAAGCAACCATAGAGAGAAATGTATTCCCAACAGTTTCTCAAAGGCTTGAATATCTGACTTGAAAAGACTCCAGCCTTCAACAAACCCATGACTGGGGAGAAGCACCAGTCAGGGAGAGGAGATGTATGTAAATAACATGCACCAAGCAGCAGATATGTGCTGTCTCCTCACATATGCTATTTATGTGCCTGTCATGCTCTGGAGATGTCACACAAAGAGCCGTGGCAGCAGCACGGTACAAACACTCCAGCTCCCCATAATTTTATGTGGGATTGAGAGGCAACAGCCTCGCTGGGATAAGTTGGTTCCAGAAAACCTGTGCTGAGTCACAGAAGCCAAAAAAACTGGGCCTGAATGTTTGACAGGATAAAAAAACACTTCTAAATGCGTGTCACAGATATCAGTGGCTGCATCCAGCCATGCCTGCCCACAGGACCACAAGCACTGGTGGCCATGGGAGGGACTGTCCAGCACCCTGTGCTGCTCAGAGCTCACTCCCAGCTGAGGAAATTGTGTTTTTCCCCTACAAAAGTGACATTTAACCTCCATGAGAAGCTTCTCCATCCTTGCCTAAAGCCACAGCCTTGCCCAAGGAGATGTTTCATGCCACAAGCTGATCCATTTCCACATATCCCTCAACCTCCACACAACCAAACCCCATTCCCAACCCCCACACAGCCTTTCTATCCCTCACCCACCCAACCCACATCACCTGCATTCATCGTGGAATGGAATTGTGTCACCTGAAGCTCCATGGGCTCTTCCAGCCTCAGCAGAACTTGTGGCATGAATGCTGCAGTGGCATCTTGGGAACTGACAGGGTTTTTCAGACCCAATTCGGGAAAGCCACTGATGCTGAGACTGAGTGTTTGTGATTGAGCCAGGCTATTGAATGTGAAAAACTGTGTGAAAAGACTCTCAGTAACACATATCCTATTACAGTTTTTCTCATCTGGATGTGAAAAACTGTGTGAAAGGCCTTTAGGAAATAGATACCCTACCACAACTTTCACTCTCTCAGGAACACAAAAGGAGCACAGTTGGGGCTGTTATTTAAGTGTTTTCCAACCAGGAACAGAAAGCAGGGTACAGCTGCGCTTTGGCACCTCATCCTCTCCTTCAGACACAGGGACGTGCTCCTCCAAGCCTGACCCCAGCTCTGTCCCAGTTTCTCAACCTCTCATTACTTCCCTCAAATTGCCCTCAAGATCGTTTTGCTTCACGTCTTCTGCTCCTTCCAGGCTCACACCCTGCACCACCCTCATGGGTCGTGGCCGTGTCTGGAGCAGAGAGATCTCGGTGCCGCAGGCAGGATCTGCCAGCTGCACCCATCACAGAAACAAGGACTGACTTCCCACTCCGTGTTCCTCCTGCAGGCACCCGGAGAGTGCTGCAAACTCTGCAAACTCATTTGTCAGATGGATGGAGGGGGAGAGACAGCAGCAGCCCGGGATGGGAAAGGGACATCCTGGAGAAATGGAAATGCCTCGGCCTCGCAGAGTGCTGCTCCATGCCTGAGGAGCTGCAGATGTGAGGGAGAGCCAGGCTGCGGGCACTATCATCTGAAAGAAACATCCCAGCAGGGAGCTGGGCCCCCAGAGGAAGCAGGTCACCCACCCCTGATGGCTTTCCAGCCCATCCCACCAGCACAGGCACACGGATCCCCAGCCCCATCACATCCCAGCTCAGTTCACATCACAACCTCTCACAGCACTTTCATTTGCTCTGCTCCAAACAGTCCATCTCCAATAAAAACCAGAGGGGATTTTTCCCTGGAAAGCATCCCACATTGCTGAGGAATTCTGATGGCATCCACAAGTGCTGCTGAGCCTATAGACTTGCCCAGGGGTCATGGTGCTCAGGTCTCAGCAGCAGCAAAGGGAGGACCAGCTGTGACAGATGAAACTGGGACCTTATGTTTACTTTTGGGAAATCTTGTTAATTTAAGTTGGATTTGGGTTTTCATGGTTTTTTTCACAGGGAGTGTCTCAGATTCAATCCAGTAATTAAGGGATGCTTTATTACCAAACTGTGCAGGACAGGAAACCTGTTCCTTCCTAGGCCTCATTTTGACACCTGAGCAGCAAACCTCTATATTTTGGGGTGAGAAAGCAGTGACAGAGCTGCCTTGGAGAACACATAAACAGCCTTATACATGTAATTCCTTAAGGATTTCACTGAATTAATTTCTGAGGAAACTTTGGGAGACCATTGCCACACATCTCTACTTTTTATTATTACTCCGTATGCTGAAGGCTTCCAGTTACCATCCTGATGTGTGACTGAAGCTGTCTAGTTTTAACACAATAAAAATCTGCAGTGGTCAGGGAAAATCCTGAAAGTAATTTTTCCACTCTGCCCTGATGCCCTCTGTCTCATGACCTCTGGATCTGGACACATGTGCTGTTCCAGAAAGTTTCAAGTTCTTCCCAAGGTTTCCCACAGCTGAGGTTTGGTGCAGGTGGATTAAGTCCCCATTCTGCACTGAGGGTCAATCCAGGTGAAAAAACAGACCAAGAGCAAAAGAAAAAAAAAAAACCTCTCCTGGAGTTTTCAAAAACTCTGTTCTTGAAATAAGAAATTTAAAAGTAAAAAAAATATATAAAACTCCCTTAAGATCTTATCTGTGTATGAGGTCACCCCACAAGCTGGGCATAATCTCATGCTATCCATTGGTCTCAAGTGCATCTGGATGAGGGCTGAAGAAAAGGAAGAAAAAGGGAAATGGCATTTTTAATAATACTGAGAGGCAATTATACTTTTGGAGGTTTAGATTTGTGCTTTCCTGCAGGCTTTGATCTTTCAGACAAGGTGAATTACATTTTGCAATATGCTTGAAGTTGTTTCTACTAACTTTGAAGTAGATATTAAAGCAGTTCGGGGCCACAGTCACCAAGGGTGGTTGGTAAATTTTGCCCAAGGATGCCTTTTATTGTCTCCTCATTGTGAACCTCAGAATATGACAGTAAAATTTAATGATTTAACAGGCTGCCTTATTACAGCCCTCGGTGCCCTTGTTTTCTTCACTGAAGCTCATGGGTTGTGAACCATTCCAGAGAAGGAAATGGGCTGGTTGGCACCTCCTGCCCAACACCTCCCGAGCTCTTCCACGAGTTTGCAAATTCCCATTGGAACCAGCAGGTGATGCTGAAGCAGAAAACATGGAGTTCATTCTGCCTTCTATCAGGCTTCTATTTTCCTCCCATAAAATTCACAAGTGAGGAAAAACCCTGAAATCCTGGTGGGGTATTTAGGACCATAAGACAGAAATGCTGTGTGCAGCATATGGCTTTGTTCTCACTGTCTGCTCAGCTCCTCCATCCCAGGGAAAACACACGGGGCTCTTTCACACCCAGGATGGAGCGAGGACACCTGAACTCACAGGAACTCCTCTCTAGAGGAAGGTTAGTGGGGTCTGAGCTCTCCTTGAGTGGAGCTTCCCACAGCATTCCCAAAACTGCTCTCCACTGACCTGGCTGTGACATTCCCAGGCTGTGACAGACACCACGAGTTCCCTTGCAAACCTGCAGGTGTTGGAAGGAACCTTGTGAGAAGCAGCTGTGTTGGGAGAGGAGACTCGTGCTCAGCATCCTGCTAACTCCTGGTGTGCTCCTCTGCAAATATGGTCAGTGACCCTGGCCAGAGCAAGGAGATGGATTTTCCTTCTCCAAGGACCCCCCCCTGCACCATCAGCAGGTTCTGGGAGTCACACTGAGCTGCGAGTCTCCCTGGCAAATCATCCTGATGGTCCTTCCCTGAAGCTGGAACATTGCAAGGGTTAGCAGAGCCACAGATGTGCCTCTCTGGGCTGGTTTTTGCTTTTAGTCCTCGACTAAATTCTGCATCTTAATGTTTTGGCTGAGACAGCTGCCTGTGGGAGAGATGGCATTTATTAGATATAAAAGAAGAAGGAGAAATGGGGATGTCATCAGTAAATACCAGCAGAAAATAAAATCCCTTTTTGGTGCCAGTGTTCCCCGAGAGATACAAACTCCCACCAGCCTCCTCCAGCACCAGTGTGGCAGGAGGGCACCAGGTGCCTCCCCTCTCCCCAGCCATGGCTCACAGAGGGTCAGTCCCAGCCCCACCCAGGTGTGCAGCCACCACCTCACCTGTTCATTCCCACAGCAGCTGGTGCTCTCCAGCTGCCACCAAGGGCAGGGACAGCCCAGCAGTGGCACCCTCACCCTGCAAACCTTCACCCCTAACTGGGGCAGAACCCATCCCAGTGCCCTGCTCATCATCACCTCCTGTCGCTGTCATCTCTGTGATGTGCAAAGCAGGATCACATGGACTTGTACCATCTGGGCTTTGTCTGCTGATGTAGCCCCTGAAGGGATAACTTCTTTAATTCCCCTGGCCAGTCCTTGGCTTTTCTCTTAACTGGCATCTCCAATGTGTGATATGTGCTAATTCAGTTCAGACAAAATCTAAAAATCAAATTAGTAGCTTTACCAGAAACATTAAACTGTGGAGAATAGACACATGATAGGCAGCCTCCACTCCAGGGGATGGGAAATGCAAAAGATCTTCCTGACAGGCACTGACAAGTGCAAGTGTTGCCAAATTTTCAGGGGGAAACAATAATCCTCAATATGTCAAGGGAAGAGTTTGACACCTTCAGTCCTTCCCCACTCACCACAGGGCCCAGGACCCAAATACCCTGCTTGGATTATTGAACCTGCTGAAAAGAGTCCAGAGGAAACTACAGACATGGTCAGAGGGCTGGAGCCCCTCTGCTCTGGAGACAGGCTGAGAGCTGGGGGTGCTCAGCCTGGAGAAGGCTCTGAGGGACCTCAGAGTCCTTTCCAGTGCCCGAAGAGCGGCCAAGAGACCTGGAGAGGGACTTTGGGCAAGAACCTGGAATGACAGGATTAGGGGGAATCCCTTCCCAGGGCAGGGTTAGATGGGATTTTGGGAAAACTCTTCTCTGTGAGTGTGGGGAGGCCCTGGCACAGGTCTTGCCTGCACAAATCCTTTACATGTTTTCTAAGGAACTTCACCAGTGTACCCAGGTGCCTTCCACATAAAACTGCAGTAAACCCTGGTGGTTTGGGGGTCTGTAGGAGGCATTTATTTCCTGGATGGAAATGTACTAGGCTTAAAAATTTGCTTGATGAATATTTCCACAAAAAGCTTTTCATTTCTTTTCCTTTGCTTCCCCAGAGGATTTAGTTCAGTTATGTGCACTGATTTCCCTGAAGGCACACACAGCACAAGAATCCAAACAGAAAAAAACAAAGATCACAGGTTCAGAGCAAACTTCCATATCCCTTTTTAATTCCTACCTCAATCCTAGAAGAATTTAATCCAAATTTTCAGTCAGTTTCAGTTGACTTCATACAGCCTTTTTCCCAGAAAGAAAAGATGCAACTAACATTTTCTTGAAAGCTCCAGCTAAAGAGCCAAACCCTGGGTAAGAGACATGGTGACCTTGATGGAAAATAAACAGAAGGAACGTGAAACAGAAATACTGAGAGTCCTCCCCAGCCTCCTCCTAGGGCATCAGGCACCTCAGCTGCAGAATATGTCATCTCTGGCAACCAGATGACGTGGATGAAAATTTCTAGGAAAAGGGAAGAAAGAAAGAAAAAATATTTGCTTTTATTCTAGGAAACATCAGGTGCAGCTGCTGTCCTCAAGGAGAAGATTGAAAAGTCATTTCCTGGTTAGCCAGGAGCTGTTGGGCTTTTTGTTCCTTAACAATGAGACACAGCAGAGCCCAATGAAGGAGGAGGATGAAGCACATGCAGCTCCCTGAAGCTGGAGGGAAGTGCTGCTCCTTCAGCCCCTGGGACATGGGGCTGGCAGCTGCCTGCACTTGGAGAGCATCTCTGCCCGTGCCATGGAACAGGGCTCTGGAGAGCCAGCCCAAATTTGGGAGAGCTGAAAATGTTCAAGGCAGTATCAGAATCCAGCAGTAAATTTGTGCTGCCAGAAACATGAGCCCCGCTGGCACTGCCATAAACATCCACAGCAGTGAATTCCAACTTCTTACCTTGCCAGACTCTCCACCTTCTCTGAACTTGTTTGCAGTTCATCAGCAGCTTTGGGCAGGAATGTTCCCCTGCTCCCCCTGTGCAGGTCTGCCAGCACCATCCCCTTCCTCCCATCTCAGGAATGACACAGGAACCTTTTCCATCCCCAGAAATCCCTTTGCCACTGCTGAGCCTTCGCAGTGGGTACATTAAAGCACCAGCCAGATCTCTGCTTCATCACAGCCCCCGGTGATGGGATATGTCTTAATAGCACAGGAAAACCTTTAGGAACTCATTTAGGAAATTCTACTTGTCAGTTCCCAGGGCATGCCTCAGGCTGTGGCTCTGTGCCAGAAGCAGGGCCTGTGCCCTGCCCAGCTCTGAGCAGCATCTCCAGAAGGTGCAGCTCCCTGCAGGTGCCAAAGGAAGCTGTCCCTGCTCTGGCACTTCCTGCTGGGATGAGACAGTTGTACAAACCTGCAGGAACAGGAAAAGCCTCAGGGTCCAGATACTGTGTGTCCCTTCCAACCCAAACCATTCTGGGATTGTCCCAGATGCATTTTGGGACCCCAGCATGAACACCCTGGTGGCTCTGGGCCCCTCCCTGAGCTCTGACTTGCTGTCCTGGGAGCACATTTGCACTTGGATAAGAACAGAGCTGTTGCTCTGATTTACCTGGGACTCCACCAGGGGATCCAGACAGGGATGAAGGTTTCCAAGATCATTTCTCCTGGGATCACATTTCTGTGAGCCCCGCTGAGGGACATGTCTGAGCTCCTCCCAGGCCAGCTGGGCAGTGGCTGTCCCTGCTCCTTTTGCCATCCATCTCCTCAAGTTCACCATGCACTGGAAATTTGCTCCATGGCTTTTTTCCTGGCTAACTCCTGGTTTTGTCCGTTGTGTGTACAGTAAATCTCACCCAGATCTGGGTCACAAACTTGAGCTCCCCTTCCCAAATCCCTGTCTCTCAGCAAGGCCAGCACACATGTCTCAAGGTTACTCTTCAGATCCTGAATTTAAGTGGCATTGGGCTGAATACTTTAAAACGTTGATTGGTGATTTCATCCTTGGATATTGAGATGCAGCTGCTTAAATACAGCTCCTAAAACTTCTTCTTTTTTTAATGTGAAAATATTAATGCCTGAGGACAGCTGCTGTCCAAGGACTGACCCATTTTGAGAGCACAGCTGTATTTTTCTGGCCCATCTTCTTTTTGCTTCCTCATGCAGTATTTGTTTCCTGAGAGAAAACAACAGATCAATTTTCCTTCATTATGTTCACTGCACATTTTTAGAGATTCCTTATAAAATTCCCTGTACTGTTCCACCCTGTTTATCTGAAAGGTTGCAGGAACTTGAAGCATCATTAGATCCTTGACAGGAATTATTTCTGCCTACAGTTTACCATCCCTGCTTGGAGAAAAGCCTCAAATCAAAGGCAGGAGAGCTGCCCTGGAGCTCATTAGCTGTGTGAGGCTGTGCTCTCTGTGCAGATCACCCAGGGCTTCCCAAACCTCCTGATGTTTTGTGGAAGAAACCCCAAGCTCCAAATAGAACTTTGCTTCCCACATTAGGCTCCCAGATCACAACCCCCAGCTCATCTGCAGCAGCTTTTTTCAACACCAAAACCCGAGTGGAAAAAAAGTCCTTCACCTCCTAATCAGTGTTTGCTCCACGTTCTACATAAAAGCCTCCCAAACCCAATGGGATAATTAAGAATATTAAATAGCACAGATTAAAATAATGGCTCTTCTTTGGCACCTGGTTCCTCTCCCTTCAGCTGCAAGCTTTGAGGCATGTCCTGATGTTTAGTTTGTGCCTGTGGAGCATCTGCCATGGGCTGGGAATGGGCTCCTGGATGCTGCTGCTGGACAAGTTCTGGGAGCTGTGTCCTTACACTTTGGCTGCAACCACCACCTCACTCCTCCAAAGCCAAAAGTGAGGGGAGCATCCTGAAAACAACAATTATTTATATTTTTTTTCCACTTGGCCAGAGAAATTTGCTAAACCAAGTTTCCTTTTACTTTGCAATATGTTCTTAAGAGAGAGCACTCAGGCATTAAAAACATTGGCTTCCATGGATTAAAATATCTCTTGTTTGTCCTTCTGGAAGAGGTGACCTTAAAACATTTGTGCATCAATTCACCCCTAATATCACCAGGCCACTGCAAAAACAGCTTTTAACCTGAAATCACATCTCGCATGTGAAACCAGGGGGAAGAAAAGCCAAACAACAATTTTGTGTTAGCCTAGAACTGTCTCTAACCTGAGAAATTAAACAAAAACCTTCAAAGTCCACAGAAATATCGCAAGTATTTATTTGCTCACCTGGAGGGGGTCAAAGGCTACATCCCAGTCCTGGTGACACCTCATGTCACCTTCCTCCCCATATCTTGCTCTCCCCATCTATACACTTGGGATCCCTCTAGGGACAGGAAAAAAAATCCAGACAAGGTCTTTGATTGTCACCAAAGCCAGCAGGAACACCTTTATTTCCTGTGTGCCATGGGGTGTTGGAGTGTGGGGAACTGGGGTGCTCCCTGTGGACAACCACAGCCCATTAGAGAGGTTTGCTCTGGGGGCTGAGCACCTCCAGAAGTCACCCACAGAACCTGGACACAACCTGGGAGACACAAGTGACAGCACTGCAAATCCCTCATCCCTGAAGGTGGCATGGAGACGTTGTGCCCTGAGGGCAGCAGTCACTTCACACCCCCTGGCTGATTCTACCGGCTGGGTCTTTTCCAGTCGATGTCAGAAACCTGAAGCACGAGAAGAATGGACAGATTGGGTCCTGATTGGGGTGAATCTGTGTTTCTCCCAGGGTTTCATGGCTTGCTTGGGGGTCATTGCTAACAGGGTGGTGTTGGGAGGAAGAGCTGGGTTTGGGCAGCATCGCTCCCTCCTTCCAGTCACCCCCAGCTGGGAGCAGTCCCCAGGGAGGCAGAATGGCACAGGGAGGCACAGATCAAAACCAGGATCCTCTTGTTCAAGTGGAGCACCCAGCACCCTTGGGAAGACACAAATATCCTGTGTCTTTGGAAGACTCTGTTGATGTAAGCACTGTAAAGAAGGTGCCTGGACACAGACCCTGTGACACCTGGGTGTTTGTAGCAGGGCTGAGTCAAATACTGAGAACTTATCTAAGTGCCTTCTTGGAGTACAGCTGCTTGGGAAGATTCTATTACTGTTTTTAAATTATCTCTTTTCATTTAAAAAAAGTTCTTTTTCTATTGGATTGCATCCTGACCCATAATTATTGCATTGCAATGAAAAACAAAAATAAGAAAATCTTATTTCTCTAACAAATAGCACACCAAGAGGTTTTCTGTCCTGAGAATGGCAGTGCTGGAGCTGATGGAGGCTGAACCCTCTCAGTGCCACTCCCCCAGCAAAGCTCCCCCATGGGGTCAGGATCTCCCATCCCTGCAGCTCCCTGCTCTCTCCAGTGTTTCTCTGTGCCCCCTCGGGTGGCTTAGTCTAAATTCCATGTGAAACAATGTCAAACACTTTGCAAAACCCCAGGAATATTAGGGCTACCTAATAACCATGACTAAGCTAATGAATTCAGACATTTAAGGATCTGTGTTTCATAAATCCATTAGTTTTATCTCTAGCCTTTAATTCTTCATCATTTGAATTCCCTTTCACCTACACCATTATTTTGTCCATGATTACTGGCTTGTAGTTATCAGGGACATAATGACAGCATTTTGAAAATATAAACCAGCTCTCTCCCAACTTCTCTGGCGTTGATTAAAAACTAACATCTGCAGACCTCAATCTTCTGAGACACTCAGACACGAGTTACATGGACACTGATTTCTAAGTGTACCCCCTGACAACGCAGATATAATTTACTTCACTGTTGATTAGAGATGGAACAGGAGCGATTTGATCTCCCATTAGGGAGATAAAGCACAGCATTCTGTCTTTCTGAATGCCACAAAGAAATACTGACCAGCTCTTACTGTGCTGATTGAACCATGTCACCCAGTGATGAACACACCAGCTGGCACTATTTTTTCTTTTCTGTTTAATGATATTTAAAATTTTTGTGCTTACTCTTGATACCCACAGATTTCGAGCTCTTGGCCCTCATCAGCAGGATGAGCTTCATGATTTCTGAACCCACCATTTGCTTTTCAGCTTCTTTTAAAAACTACTGCTTTTGGGGTTTTTTTGGAATTTCTTCTCTGACCTGGCTCCTGAATCTGGAAGTCCCTCAAGGCAAAGCCAACATCTCTTTATAATGAATTCCGGGAGCTTTTCCACATTATGATCTCATCATGATATCTGTCCACCCTTTTCTGTTCATATTTTTGCTTTGCAACAATTCTGAGCTGGAGATGCAGCCCTTTGGAAGGTGCTGTAGGACCGTATGGCCATAAATAATGATGATATTGATGAAAATGCCCTTTGTGAGACCATATTGGACATAATCAGGCACTGATCACCAGTTCCTAAGCAACCACAAAATTCCTGTCCAGCAACCAAGTCCAGAACAGGCTCCAGGTTTGTTTTGGTCAAAATATCTTCTGTGTTAGAAAATTATTAGCTCGTTATGGGGAAGCCTCGTGGTGTTTTAATTACTGGCTGCACAGGACTTCCAGCAGAAGTCACCCTCAGGAATGATATCAGTTTTGTTCCTGTGGGTTGTGAGCAGGAGCAGCAGAGCCCACCCTGCTCCAAGATGCAGCTTCTCCTCAGGAAAAGGATCCCTCTCCACATCCCCAAGGTTCATTAGGAAACAGATCCACATGCATTTTCAGTCCTCCAACCTGAAGCAAGAGGTCTTGCAGAGCTACAGATAAAAGAACTCCCTGCTCCTGAAGATGGAAATCTCCCTTCCCAGACAGGTGATTCCCAAATCTTCAGCTTCCCAGTATTTCTGATCACATTTCTGGGTAAGGAGTTATTTGTCATAGCTGACTCTCTCCAGGTTTCTGCTCCTATCTGCTTGTATTAAGCCACTTCAAATTTACCTCTGGGCAGAAATTAAATCTGAATCAGGAGATCCTTGATGGAGAATAACATTATCTCTCCAAAGGATATATTATTTTTTTCTTCTGTTAATTAAAAAGTGAATTAGACTCATCCTTTTCCAAACTTTCTTGAGTGTCTGGAGGTCATGGGCAACTGAGAAGCAGCAAAGACAACTTAAAAGAGCTTGAAACAGCCCTTTGCAGCAAGAAATGAAAGAGTCAACACAAGAAAAACCCAACCTCTTGGCACTCTTCAAAGGACCTGAGTGTCAGCAGTCAACCATCAGGAGGGCAGGGTTGAAACAGAGATCATGGGGAGAGTTGGTCACCTGGACCTGCTCTCACATCTTAGCCAGACCCAGGAGAACAGTGTCCCAAAATGTCCGAAAATAGAAATGCCACAGACATTGGGCAAAGGGAAAACTGCTGAGAGCCACCATGCCAAGTGTCCTCCATGCCCTCTCCAGAGGGTACGTGGCCACTGCAGGGCAGGTCCCCAGCAGGCAGAGCCCACAGCAACCAAACCGAACCAAACCAAACCCACCTCCCTGTCCCTCCACCCTCAGCTGTGGGGCAGCCACCCCCTCTGCAGTCTGAGCTCCCTCCTGACCTTCAGTACCTCTAATGCTCTCCCCAAATCTCCCTGTCCTTCCTGCCATCCATCCCCTCGTGTATCAGGTATCTCCCAGAACTGCAGGACTACAAGCACCATTCTCAGGAGCAGCATTCTGGGAAGCTCAGCTCATGTTTGCCTCTCTCTGCTGTGTTCATTTTGGGGACAAGGAAAAGTCTCCTACAAGAACTTTCATACCAAACTCTGCTTTCCAATGAACAGGAGATTGAACATATAATTCCTTCAGAAAAGGGTTGGGTTTTTTTCAGCCCAGCATGCAAAAAACAAGACAAAGTATCTCTGTTAAAACTTAATCAAAACTCAGCTTTTTCTCCTGTATTACAGGTAGGTGACAATTCTTGGAGTCACTCTCATCCAAAACACCCAATAGCTTTGCTTGGATATTAAAGGATCCAGCTTCAAAAGTGTGGATTTAAAGATTTCTCTGCAACACTTCTGAGCTCTTTCCACCTGTTCGAGCTGTGCTTCTCCAGAGCAGTGCCTCTGGCAGGCAAAAGCCAGGATGCAATTCCCTGAATTCAGCACAAAGTTATTTATCTGGGCAGGGAGCAACAATAGCACAGCAGAGATTTCATTTCCTTTCAGCACATAAGAAATCCAGCGAGCGAAGGTGAGATACAATAACACAGCAGACAGAAAGAGAGCGAGGCAAGGGAAGGTTTTCAAGTCCTTTTCTTCTGGGAGGAAAACCTTACAGGAGCCCTCACATCTGCTTCTCCCCAGTTATCTTCAGCCTCTTAACAAAGGTGCCTCAAATACTCCCCACAGCGACTCCCCACAAGCTTTCCTGGGTGGCTGCAGAAGGATCCAGCTGACAGAGTTTAGTGTGGACTGGCTTGGCTTTGCCACTCAAACCATTGACCCAGATCCTTCATTTGATCACAATTTTTTTTTTTTTACTTTCATAGGGAAAAGATGCTGCTTGATTCTAGAGGACAGTGAGCAGTACAAAGGAGTCTAAATTCCTGATACTTTTGTTCCCAGCCAAACATGCTGGGTGTGCTGGCAGGGGCGTTGCAGACACAGCACTCGGCCCCAGGGCCCCAGTTCAATGAGACTGAGGTGTTGGATAGGTGTTGAAGTCCAGTCTCACTGAGGAAAAAAAACAATAAAAATCAAAAAATTAAGAATTATATACATACTGGAGGTTTAAGCATGTGCTTAAGCATGTACAGGCAAACTCTTACAGGAGGGGTGGGCAGCTGAGCCCACCCAGAGCTGACAAACTGTGAAGCAACTGATGCTCACACGAGCGGAAGGAATACACAAGCACCAGGCACAGAAAGAGGAGTGACATCTTGGCACTTCATTGTAATCAGAAACCCGGGGTTTGGCAGTGCCTCACGGCTTTACTTTCAGCCAACACAACAGAAAATGTTGTGCCTCCTGTGCGAGCGATTGCAAGAATTCATCAGTCTCATTTGAAGCCAGAGCACTCCTTTATCACCAAAGACTTCTCGAGATCTGATTGTGAGCCAAGGACTGCAATGAAATGTAGGACTTAATTATGTTTGACAAAAGCAAGTCAATTAAAGGCTGTTTCACATCTGTGCCATTTGACTGAGGCTTCTGCTTTATCATCTCTTCTCTGGTCCCTTGCAGAAATGTAATATTTATGGCCAGGAATTAGGTCAAAGCCCGGGAATTAATAAATGTTTGCAGCTCTTTGCAGGAGAAAGGAAAAATTTCAGATTGCTAAACATGAAGGAAACCCCACTTAAAAAGACCCAAATGGTCAGACAAGGCCTCCGTCAGCAAAGAAGGAACTTCACCTGAGCTTGGGCCATACCTGGGCAGCCTGAGCTGCAGTGCTGGTGGGGTTGCACAGAAGATGCTCAGGGTAAAGCAGTTCCATCCACAGAGCCATTGCCCATCTCTGGGTGTTTTATTTCTCTGGCAACCCTTAGATTTGCTTTTAAAATTGATGGTAGAAATAACCCTTATAGGAGAACTCATGAACTCTGCAGCTCACTGGTTTTTAAATGCCTGGCTTTAGACTTCAGGGATCTGAGCCTTGAGTGCTTCTTTGGGAAGTGATGTTCCTACAGTGAAGCTCTTCCCAAAGCAGGGCTTGAGTGCAAACTCCCCTGACTCTCACCCCCTCCTGAGACCCTCTTCTTCCTCTTCATTATCCTTGGCCCCCATCAGCTGCTCAAAGGAACAGGACCCTGTACAATTTAACATTTTACTAGGCAGGGCTATGTGCTCCAAAGCAGTCAAACCAAGTTTGAATGTACAGGGAGGGGAAAATTCATATGCTTGGTGCAGCAGCACAGCCCCAACAGCATCACCACACCCTCAAACCCACCTTCCTCTCCCTAGTGCTCAGTATCCAGTGAAGTAAACCAAATAAAAGCAACTCTCAAGTTACTTCTGAAAACTCAGAAGCAAAAAGGGGAAAACAACAGTTTTATTTATGATGACTGGTAGCAATTATTTCCCCATAAACCTAAATGTAAGG
Organism: Petroica traversi; assembly: GCA_025920805.1. Classification (NCBI taxonomy): domain Eukaryota; kingdom Metazoa; phylum Chordata; class Aves; order Passeriformes; family Petroicidae; genus Petroica; species Petroica traversi. The sequence goes on along the minus strand of JAHLSL010000072.1, from coordinate 1,568,819 downwards.
TCTGAATTAAATTTGGCAGAATCCTTTTAAGTGAATTTATTGAAAGGTGATGTTTACCTATTCCTCCTTGTACCATTCAGGGACTGTTTTTCTCTATGCTTGCCCCTGACAGTTTAATATTTATACCTATATTAAACTACTCTCACTGCTTTCAACACATCGTCTGACATCATTCAATCTTTAATAGCTTGCCTGCAACAAAATTGTTTCCAATATACTTTTAAATCCTGCAGCAAGACTTTTGGTGCCAGGTACTAAAAGCTGACACAAAAGCTTGAAGGTTTGGACCAGAAATCCAGCAGAAAGGTTTATCACACTCCAGAGGAACTTGAAGACAAAATGTAAATATGGAGCAAAAATCCCAAATCACGTTCTGTCTTCTGGCTTTTACCTTCCGTGAGGAGATGATGGCACTAAACTTGTGGGTTATGTTGCTGCCAAAGGATTCTGTGAGTGCAGGGCTTGGCTTTCCAGCATTTTGGAGGAAAAGGTGTTGAAGCAGCTCAGAGATGCTGGTGGTTACCCCAAAGGGGAGGAGAGCAGAATCTCCCAAAGCCCCAGACCTGCAGGAATTGAAAAAATTCAGTTCAGATTGGATATTAGGGATAAACTGTTCCCTGTGAGAGTGGTGAGACCCTGGCACAGATTGCCCATAGAAGCTGAAGTTGCTCCATCCCTGGAAGTTCAGGGTCACATTGGACAGGGCTTGGAGCAACTTGGTCCAGTGGAATGAGATGGGCTTTCCTTTCCAACCCAAACAATTCTGGGATTCTATGATCTGTCCACTAAACTGCTCTTTTAAAAAAAGTTACAGTAATTATTTGTAAATAATAAAAATATATTAATATATTAATAACATATTAATAAAAAATTAACAAATTTTGCCTTTATTTTTAACAATAAACAATAAATTACTCTCCTAAAGAGCCTGGCAGGCATTAACATACTTCCAACAAGTGTCCCAAACAACCCTGCAAAAATCAGATGCACATTTCTGCATCCATAGGGTTTATAAAGGACACAAGGTTGTGACTTTTTGAAGCCATCACCTTGCTGATGTTACTCTTTCATATTACAGCAGGAAAAAACAACCTCGACTTAACAAAAAATACCTTTGTAAATTAAGCCCAAATTAAATTAGTACTTGATTCTCCTGGAGCCACCCACAAAGGCAGAAAAACAATCCATTATTCACCTGGCTTTAATTCCAACTTCTCTGGAGAGCTGAGGTCACCCTCTATTAATCACAAGTGGTCTCTGCATTACACAATGGGCAAAGAGGTAAAAGCTTTGTTGCCTGGTATTTATTCTGTCTTCCTTTTGAAATAACAAGCCCAAGATAAACAGAAACCTTTTACCCTGCTCCAGCACTACCAACAGCCTGTCCTGAGGAGCTGGGAGCCAGCAGCACTGCACCAGAGGGAAATGTGCTGCAGCCACTCAGGGACAGGCACTTCAGAGCTGAGCTCACATTTCCCCCCACCTGCTTTAAAGCACATCCATCCTGCTGTATTTTTAAACATCACTTTTTTTTTTTCCTTAGTAAACAGCTCGTCTCAGTGCTGAGGCAAAAGTATTGGGGAGTTAAATAAAAAATGTCCTCGGTGCTGGAGGCTGGGGTGAAGCAGAGCATTCTCCTGAGCTGGTGGATGGTGATTGATGGCCTGACTGCTGGGGTTAGCTTCTATTTTTTTATTGCTTTAAGAGCTTTCCTTTCCTTCCTGACTCTTCATTCCTGATGCTTCTGGAGGAAAGGGTCCCTGTGGGACAGATCATCCCTGTGCTCCCATCTCCACCAAGGTTTTGCTGCCCCAAGAGGGGATCACCAGCCCCCAGGGACAGCTTCTGATTGGGAGGCTGGAAATGGCAAGGCATGAGCCACAACTGTGCTGTTCTGGAAAGAACCATAGGGAGCCTCTTTGCAATATTTTTTCTTTCCATGCAAGGAAAAGCCCAGTGAAGCCTTTTCAGACCCGCAAGGTGAACACTGGCACAGACAGACTGGACATGGACCAAGGTTTAACCACATTCCAGGTAACTGAGCAGCAAAACAAGCACTGAGAGTGATGGCACATTCATGAATATTTGATGTTTCTAAGGCCAGATTAGATGTCTTACAAAACAAATACTCTGGGTCTACTAAAGGGAACTTTTCTGTTAGTGATTTCCAAGCCTCATCCCACTCCCTTTCAGTGTTTTTTCCCTCCCCAAACCATAATTCATGGTTTTCACAAGTCTGGGAATAATCTCACCTGGAACTGGGGCAGGAAAGGCTTCAGAGGACCAAATGCTGTCCCCACCCCTATGGCATCCCAAGCCTGGGATATAATTCCAGCTGCAGAAAGCCCTCAGGTATTCATCTTTCCAGCTGGGCTTCCATCAGGGGCTGCTCTTGGGCCCAAAGCCACTGGAACAGCTCAGACTTCTCTTCACCAGCCCAGCTGGAAAGCTCATTCCTTCAGTGCTTTGAGGCTCATTAATACAATGGGCTGTCCCTCACCTTCTCACTCCTGCCCCTTCCCCTCTCCCCACAGTCTTTGCATCAGGGATGGTGCAGAAGCAACCATCCTGCTGGAATAATTATATCTGTGCTGAGTTAATTCCCCTCCAAAAGGGCCTGGCAAGCAAAGGCAGCCCAGCTCAGTCCCCTCAGTGCATTGAGAGGGTTCCCACTAACACAAACCCGTGCTGACAGCCTCACTCTCTGCTTCACAGGTGTTTCTCCTTCCTTTCTGTTTCAAAGTGCCAAATGGAGCGGGATTTTATTTGCAGGCAGGAGCATTTCTGAGCCCCTGCCAGGCAGAGAGAGCCAGGCTGGAGCTGGGGAGGCACAGAGACACGAGTGAGCAGTGGCTGATTGCCCAGCCACCACTCCCAGGTAAAAGGCACTTCCCTGGTCCAGCCATGGGGGCAGAGGCATCTCCTCAATCTGATCCCAAGAACCAGAGCACCTCCCAAACAGAGGCCACTCTAAAATCCACCCCCAAATGGAAGCTCTACCTTGTTTCAGACAAAGGGAAATGCTGCAAACACCCCAGACATGGCAGGAGAAGCTGGGAGTCCCTGGCAGGTCCCAGCTCCGTGGCAGATGATGTCCCCTCTGCTCAGCTGTCTCCTGACAGCCTTGTTTTATATCCATCTTGGTTCTCCCCGAGATTCCCTGCAAATAACCTACACAAAGGGCAGCAGTGGCTGATTAATGAGCTGATCCTACAGAGTCAGGGAAAACACCTACACCAGGAAGGAACTGGAAGCATGAAAATAAAGGCAAAGGGTGTTTCCTCCTTTCTCACGTGTATATAAATGATAAGTGATGCCTACTTTGTGTCAACAGCAAGAGAACCGTCAGAAAATACGAGATGCTTGGTCTCCTCTAGCTCAGAGCTAGGTCTCTTTCATATCAAAAAATATTGCAAGGGAAGAAAATAATTTTTTTCCCTCTATTCATCTCTTTATTGTGGCATTTTCCACCCTCTGTAATTCACAGCTTTCTTCATCCCAGCAGGGTTGAAAATTAGCTCTGCCACCTTGGCCATCCAAAAGCACTGTACAGCTGGCAGCACCACCAATTGCCCAATTTCTTCAACAGTTAACTCCTCTGCCAGGAGGAACAGAATGATTTGCAGCCACGCTGCCCATGTATTTCCTTGCTTCATGTGGTTTTCTGTCCTAGTCTTACACTGTCCCAAACAAATAAGGACTAAATAAGAGCTGTTCCTAACCAGTGGTGCTGCCTCCTGCAAGAGAGCCCTGAGGTGGCAATGGGGAAGAAAGGAAAGAGGGAAAGCGAAAGGTCCCCCGTGGGAGAGAAATGTGGGACTGTTAAGGTTGAAACAGTCCTCGAAGATGAGGAGGATCCACTCCTCAAGGGCCGTCTGGGACACCCCAGGGTGAGCTGGGATTTTTCAGTACGCAGCAAGATATCCAGGGGGAAATTGCCTGGGTGGACTCAGATAACCAGCAGTGCCCGATTGCTTCTATTTGGTGCTCCTCCTGCTCCCACAGGTGTCAGAGCCCCCCTGGAGCCAGAGGCACTGCACCCACAGGGCTCTCATCCACTCACACACAGCAAAGCCATTGCTGCTGATGAATCCCCTCCAGAATCTGAATTAGCATCTCTCAGTAACAGCAAATCACTCCTGATTTCTGATTGCTTATAAATAACCTAGGAATGACCTCGGGAGCTTCCAGACAAGACTCATGAGCCCCAGCAAGCTGCCAAATTCCCCTTTACCCCATGGGACTCGCTGGTCCCTGGACACAGCCCAGTCAGGCTGGATTCTCAGCCAGCAGCAGTTCCCTTGTGCTGGCAAGAGGGAAAACAAGACCTTTCTAATCCCCAGGCGTATTTATGGCACTACCTAATAAATAAACTATTTATGATTTATCCCAGCTTCCTCTTCCATACAGTTGACAGTTCTTTATAGGCTGACAAGTTAAACGGATGCACCAGATCCACTGCTCTGCTACATTTACATGGTGGCACCTCCTGGGTGGGCAGAAAAGGGCAACAAGCATCATCCAGGACTGACCTCCCACACCACTTCCTCCCTCTTCTCAAATAATCAGGCTTGTTGTCAAAATACTTTTAATTTCTCTATCCTACTCCCTTGATTTAATTCCCTCATTTAATTCTAAAAAATAAAAACCCTGTTTTTGCAAGTCTTTGTATGTAAAAAGTGAAGTTAAATTCTCTTCTGTTCAGTGAGATGTTTCCCCATGCAAAAATAATTCATCCTTTTTTATTCAAAGGGACTGAGGGGTACTGCCTCAAGAAAGGCTGGGAGATGACAAGGGTGTAAAAAAATCACCTTTTTATGCTTGTATTTAGAAGTCCCTGGCACTACAACATAATCTGGCACCTAAAGGTAGAGAACTATTTCATTAATGAGCATTAATGAGGCTCCACATCCTGCAGGGAGCCCCAGCTTCTCCATCATAACCCAGGGCTGGGCTTCTCTGGGGTCTTACCCAACATCACCAGTGGGTTATTTTAGTAAACCAGACTCTGCAACTGGATTGCTTTTGTTTTACAAAAGGCATTGAACAGTACCACAAAACCTCCCTCTGTAATTACAGAAACACTCGACTGTTAATCATGGCTTAATTGTTTTGTACCTTTTGTCAAGTCTTGAACTACTCAGGCTGTGATAATTCTTGTCATTAGTGTCTGAACCTTGGGGCAATCTTACTCTAACATCTTAACACTTGTACTCTGTCACTGGAGAATGGCATCAAATATGCAGAACAGGAGCCAGGGTGGAAATGAAAGGCCTTGTTGGAATCAAAAGTGTTCTAATCAGAGCTAACAACCTCCCTCCCACTGCAGTGGAGGACTCCAGAGCTGGGATTGGCATCACTTTTCACAGGGGTGCTTATCAGAGCAGCATCTGGGCTTCTTCTCCCCCAAAATATTGTTTTCTCCATCCACCAGTGCCATCCCATGCAAAACAGGGTACCCCACACCTTGGGGAGTATTGAGGGAGAAGCACCACCCCAAAATAACAGCATTTCAACTGTGCTGACCAGGGGTACATCCAGAGCAGGGTACAGCACTGAGGCAGAGCAGGTGAGCTGGTACCCAGGGCACACAGATGGCTCATGGTGGCTCATTTCAAGAGCCACAGAGTCAAATGCCAAGTAATTTCAGCTCCCTAGGAAGGCCTGTTATCTATCTGATTCCACTTCTTGTGATGTAGTGTCTTTCGTACGTTGTTGATCAGAACAATTTACAGCCAGAGAGGAAAATAACTTCAGGCTTCGGTGAATTGCATCCAGCAGCCCTCTGGAAGAGCAGCAGAGCTTTTTATCCAGCCCTTGTTACATTTTTGCAGTGGCTGGGTAATGCATCTCAGGCGTCTGGCTGCACAGATCACTCCATCTGCAGAAACTCAGCTCCCAGATGAGAAAGATTTCTCCCTGTTCAAATGTGCAAATGGTAACACTCTGGAACTGAAGCTGGCAGCAGCTTGTTTCAAGTGCACGGGTTAAACACCCAGCTCTGGGCTGACAAGGGCTCTGCATCTGATTAGAAAACTGCTGTCAGTGCCCACAATGTGCCACGGGCTCCATCCATGGGGCTCAGAGACACAGAGAGGACACCTGTGCACAGACATAGCAAGTCCATGGTACAAAGTTTGGGAGGTGTGGTCCGAGCTGGTCTCCCACTCATCAGTGATCCAGCACCTCCCTCCAGGGCAGGACAGCACCTAGGAGTTATCCAGCTGCCCATAAGCATCACAAACCTCAGGCTGGGCACATGGAAGGAGGAAAGAGAAGTCGCCTGAGAGGCAGCAGAGAGGTGGGAATGGGACAGCCCTGCAGATTCCTTCTTCCCAGGCCACATCATCACGCCTTCTCTCCTCTTAAGATGACAAAAGGAAATATTCAGGTGAGAGCTAGGCACTCTTTCACCCCCAATCCAGCCACAGTCACTTCCATTACCCTGCTGACCTCTGCCTCAACCCTCTCCTCCAGAGCAGCTCTCCCATTTATCCCCTTTTTCCCAGTCCAAACCCGGCACCACCCCTCCACCCTCCATCTCCCAGCTCAGCACATGCACTGAGTTATTCAGGAAGCTTTAAGGTCACAATGTTCTCATCTAATTCCACTCTCTGTGGACAAGAGCCATCCATAACCCACCTCTCTCCACAGGAGCCCGGTGTCCTCACAGACCCCGAGCCACCGTGGCAGCGACAAAGGACATCACTGACGTCTGAAGGTCTTTGCTTGTGCGACTTCACCCACTCTTCCCAGGAAGACGTTGTATTTAATCTTCCTTTCTCTAAAGCAATAGGCAGTGGCTTTTATCAGAGAAATCTGCAGGGCATGTATGGTCAATGGCTTCTTAATAACGTTTTTAGCATTATGTTCCCAAAGGCTCGTGTAACAGGGAAAAAAAAAAATTAAACAAAATAAAGAAGAGTGGAAAAAACAGAGCAAAACAAATGGCTTGTGCGTGGTTCTCCTGGAATTGTTTAATAATCCACTGAGTGAAAAGCACCGCAGGGGAGAGGCAGGAGCAGCACTCCCAATTACACCCTCTATAGCCTAATAAACCAGAAAAATGTGGTGATTGCTGGTAGTTGCCAAATCCTAATGCTCCTTAACTATCTGTATTTACCGTGCTTGGTTATCATTGTGGTCTGAGTGCAGCCCCTGCCTCACAAAACTCAGGTAAAAGTACCTGGGAAAGTTAATCCCTCCCATCCCACAGTTCCCACCTGGCCTTTCTGTTACTGACAGAAGCATTCACAGAAATAGAAAGCTGAGCTCAAGCTCCTGAGATTTTGCCAAAGTAAAATCCAGATCTTTCCCATATCAGTGAAACTTGGAGCTTGACCTGTGCTGACCCAGCTCACAACCACATCAGGCAAGGACTGAGCTATGGTAGGCTGAGATGTTTCCAGCAAACCCCCCCCAAAAATGAAATTGCTCAAAACTAAAAGAGAACCACTGGCACAGGAGTGATTCCCACCAGAGGGGGTCCAAAATGTCCCAAAATGTGCAACTCCAAAATGTCCCAAGCTTTGTGGCAGAAGCATTGCTATAGCCACAATAACTCAGCACGAGCAAGGCTCTTTGCAGCCCAGGACAGCGAGACCCAAAGATTTTGCTGTCATTTTAGGGAGCCTGGAGGGAACATTGAAATTTTCATTGCTCTTTTGATTCATAGCACAGCTTCCATGGGAAGGCCATGCAGCAATGCACCAATAAAGTTTATTTCCGTTGATTTCTCCCCTGATTACCATAAAACTCCTGCAGACACACACAACTGTCCACACCCCATGTCCTGGGACCACTTCTGCCTGCGTCTTGTAACTTTTAATGTTTCAAATATTTCAAGTTTAGTATCCCTTAGCCTGGGATCAGAGATAAGAGTCTAAGGAATAATGAAGAAAAAAGTCAATTTGTTGGAGAACAACTTTAAGCTTTCCTTGGCAAGGAGTTATCTGTGGTTCTTACTGAGAGAACCAGGCACAGTGTTACATGGATCTTTTAGGATAATTAAAATGCTCTTGCTTCTCCAACTCCACTGAAAGCCAACACCATTATTCACTAATAAGCTTAAGGGATTTCACCATTTCATTGTAATTCCCTCAGTATCTGGGCATTACCCTGGTCTCAGTCACAGGTACATGTCAGAGTCCCTTCATGCAACTGAGAACGGTAAAATTAATTTGCAAATTGAATGAAAGCCCAGAAATATGTCAGGAATATTTCCCCCAGGCCGAGCTGCTGGTGATGCTCAGCAGAGGAACCTCCTCTATCACTGGTTCCCACTCTGCCCACTTTGTCAGCTCTCCACCACTGTGTGCAAATGGGGATATCTCATGAAAAATGGTTCCTATTTGTTCCAGTCTACTCTGGCTTTGCACCTCTCCCCACATGAGACCATTGGGATGATGTCTTGCTTTCCTCCCCAGAGCCCCTGCAGATGGGAAAAGAACACAGGAAAACTGATTTTCCATGGAACATAATTTGTTTTTATGGTGTACATTATAGTCACCCAGGAGAGGGAGGAAACCACTTTCTTCAGTGAAAAGGAATTGGAAAAAAAGCATCTGTATTACAACCACAAAATTTTCTTCTATACCGCCAGGAATAGCAGAAAATCCCCATCACCACCTGGATTTAGGAAAGAAGACAGCACAGAAGGGCAAAAACCCATTTTTACCAGCAACCACCCAACTCCCAGGGCTGCCCCGTGGTCCAGCACCCCACCAAGGGATGCAGGACCCATCCCACACACACTTCTGAACTAGGACTAAGTCCTGAGAGTCCAGACCAGCACCGCATTTGTCCATGGGAAATTTTCCCAGCTGTCTTTCTCCACAGAGCCACCCCACACAGCACAACTGTGTTCCCAACACTGTCTCCTTCACCAGAGGAGTGCAGAACAAAGAGATGAGGATAATCCCTTCCCTGCCTGTGGCTGAGAAAGCAAATCCCCTTTCTGGGGAGTTTTAGCAGCTTGTTTCCCAGTAGTTATAAAAATGATAATGATGATAAATTGCCTGGGCTTGATGAGGTTTGCAGGAAGCTCCACAAGCCCCATCCAGGCTGCAGCACAGCCTTGCTCATCTGGGAGAACAGGAGGTTTCACCTCCTCTTTGTGGATAAGCAGGAAACAGGAGGAGTTGCTCCTTAAATCTGTGAGATTTCAGAACTTTCTTGTGCTTGCAGAAAGCCACCTCAGTGGGACTATCCTTCATCCCTTAATGGCCTCCCTCCCTTGATGGAGAAACTGCCTCCATGAAAGTTAAGAACCTCTGTGAGTCCCACATTTTTGGGTTTCCCTTGAGCTTTGTTTCCACCTTCCTCAGAAGAGAAGGAGAATGGTTTTCTATAAACAGCCCCTAATTGGAACCTCTTCAGCCTGGGGCTCTCATCAGAGGCTTGGAGCTGCCAGCACAGAGCCAAACTGGGATGAGTTACATCCCAGAGCCAAACTGGGATGAGTTACATCCCAGAGCCGGTGAATGGTGCAGAGGAAAGCAGTGCAGGGAACGTGAGACACTGGGTTACTGCAACTCAGCCATCCAGGAGCCGTGCAACACCCTCTTTCTCCACTTTTTCCCCCCTTCTCCTCCTCAGCCCTTTCCCCAGACTCGGACAAGGCTCAGGGCTCCCCTTGGAGCAGACACAGCTGTCCAAGGAAGCAATTTCATGTTTGGGTGTGACGGGAGATGCCCTCAGGATTGGAGCCTGCAGCTCAAGCCGTGCTGTGTCTCAGATGTGGCTCCTACAGACACACAGCTGATGCCTCTGTTTGTCCCTGCCATTCATTGAACATCCCAGGACACTTCTCTGTCATCAGTTCACCCTGAGGCCCAGACTGACCCAGGTCAGTGGCACACAGGGAGATGGAGCAGGCCCAGGAGGCTCCTCCATGCTCACCCCTGTGTGCTGTGTCCGTGCTGGACAGCTCTGCCTTCCTCCACATGGGCGTCCCTCACCCAGAGGGGTCCTAAGCAAAGCCTCAGCATGAGCACAACAGAGCTCGAGTCTGTCTTGAGCTCGCAGCCAGGAACCCAAGGTGTTGGCTTCTGCAATTTCTCAGCTTCTGGCAATTTGCAGGACGAGTTATCAGCACTCACAGATAACCAGGCAGTTTCATTTTGCCACAGTAATTGCTCAGAGGGATCAGAACCTTAATTGAATATCTGCTCTTCTCCACGCAGGTGTAAACCAGGGGGGTTGGGGATTGTTTTGCCTTTTCAAAACAAGGACTCCTCGTGAGCTGACAGACATTAAAGGCTGCTGAGCATCTCTTGTCACCTCCAAAATGCCTCCAGACTCAGAGCAGGACAGATCCTCCCACCCACCAGTGCCTGGGGCAGCAAATTGCAGGACAGAGCAGAGAGCTTGCCTAATTAGCTAATTCTGCTAATTTAAAACATCTCAGCAAGGCATAGGATAACATACAATTTGACCTGCACTCTCTTCAGTGAGTCATTTTGTGGATTCATTGATTGGTTTTTCAGGATGATATCGAATAAGAACGATTGGAGACAAACAGGAGGCACAATCCTTTCAAAGAGGGGATTCCTCAATAGGGCAGTACCTCCAGCTCGAGGTGTGGGGCACCCCAGGACCCTGTCAGGGACTCCAGGGACCTGCTGATTTCAGCAGAATATACTGGGCTGCTGCCTTAAACACTAATGAGATTTGAGACTTCAGAGAAACAAGCGAGAATTGAGAAAAATCTCTTTTTTGATGCCTCTCTACTGAGTTGTGACATCCTTATTTCCATCTCAAACACACATTCTGGCACTGCTTTAAATGGCAATTGTTTCACATTGTCCCTACAGCACGCAGGTGCCTCAGCAGGAAGGATCCCACAGGAATGTCCAGCACTAATGGGAGATATTGTTAATGCTGGTCAGACTGCTGGACTTCAGGCAGAACTGCTACAAACCAGCCATGAGAGGCTTTTCCTATTGTTATCTATCTCTTCTATCTCCAGTTTCCTCCAGAACCACGTAGAAAAGCTCTGGCTATTTATTTAGTGGAAGCAGCAATAAATAAATATATTCATGTAGCAGCAGCAGCTGAAGCTCCTGCCAGGAGCCAAGTCCTTCTTGCAGCAGCTGGAGGGGCAAAAGGAAGGTTGGGGAGCAAACAGAAGTGGTGTCACAGCTGGAACATCGGCAAATCACCCAAATCACCAATGGACCTCTTGAAGAGGTGAAGGATAAAATAAGCAGGAAAAGCCAAACCAAAGGTGATAATTGGTTTATCACCAATTTATCTACAAATCGTGTTTCAACTCTAAGTTATTTCTTCCAGCATGAGCCCTGGATATGGAGGTAATTGTTCTCCAAACATCCCATCCCTGATGAGGATTTTCATTTCTGCTTTAGAGCAGAACTAACCAACCTCAAATCCCATCCATCCTCCTGGCTCTCTCCTGCCCTTGGCTACCTGAGGACATGACCCCGTGTAGCTTTGTTGGCTGTCACAGGGACATTTGCCCAGGAGTAGAAGAACACACATTCCATCAACCAGGCTTTCCCTCACCCAGAGGCAGCACTTGATGCTTTTTAACCACAGTTAAGTAGCAGAAAGACTGAAAAAACACTAGAAAAAACCCCACGAGGCAGCCTTGAGCTGGTGATATCATCCAGCCAAGGAGCAAATCCAAGATCCTGCACCGATAGCAGAGGCAGAGCCCAGGAGCCGGCAGCCATCCAAGTGACTGCTTTCATCTGTCTCTCACTAGGCTTGGAATTTAAATCAGGTGCTCCAGCCCGCTCCAGCTCCGAAGCTGTAATTGCATCAAAGAGCATCTCACGCCTGCTGCATCGAACACCGAGCACGAGGAATTGCCAAAGGAAAATTAAGGTGGAATTAGAGTCATAAAGCAGCACTCATAAAAATAGCTGAGGCAAGGGCAGCTTTTCCTCACTCACACCTCTCACAGACCATACCTGTGTGGTGAGCAGTGTCTCCAGGGATGGAGCCTTCCCTTAGGCCCCTCAGCCCATCTCCTTCCCAGCACCCGCTTTTCACATTTATTATAATTATTTCCAGCTCCAGTGGCTCTGAAGAGCAACAAGAATCTGGCGCAGGTGGGACCCACTGAGCCTTCCTCCCTCTTGATTTGCCAGCTGGTTCCACACAACTGACCCTTTTTTCCTTAACATTTCAGGTGTTTCAAATTCTGTTTAAGAAATACCCAGCAACTTTGTCACTGTCTGAATAGGAACATGAGGTTCATGTTGGGTCGTTATTTATTTTTGTAGCTGTACAGAAATGTTACTTTATTCACAGATCCGTGTTAAGAAAAACGTCTCAGAGGGTCTGACCTCACTTGAATGTGTGAAAATATTCACATTGCAGGCTGTTTATCAGCCCTTGTGAAGAAAACGCTTTTCTTGCGATGAATTCATCTCTTCCATATCAGCCAGGACAACTCAGTGCCATTTCACCTAAATTCTTACTGGCTTTAGAAGAAAATCCTTTTTAAAGTGAATTTCATTAATTAATTCTTCGTTCAATTTGAAGAAGAAACAACTGAAAGCTAAGAAAACAGCCACAACATCTCCTCAGGGCCCCACATGATGAACAGAATCTGATTTATCCCACTGATTTATCCCATTGGAAGCTCCCCACCTGGGAGCACCGCTAGCCTGAAACAACATTTCCATACAGCAGTCATGGAGGAGATAAAACATTAATGACAGTCAACAAATTCCATCATTTTTAAGTGTTTTCCATTCCCAACTGCCGCTGCTGGCAGAGGGGAACATTTGGGGGTGTTTCCAGCTTGTTCATAGTAAATAAATCCCTTTTCTCTCCATCTGCCATGCTGGAGGTGGCACAGTGGGTACCCCTCTTCCCAGGAGAGCTGGAAACCCCTGAAACACCATCAAAAGCAAGGACATGATTCAGGCTGGCTGTGGGTTATAAATATTCCTACTCCAGGACCAGACACATTAGAGGAAGGCACAGCCACATCCCCCTCAGTGGAGCCATAAATCTGCCCTTCGCCCCAGAGCGGTGCCAGGAGCAACGTGACAGTCTCAGAAATGCAAATATGCAGAGAAATAATTGGAGAAGCCAGGAACAGGGCAGTCATTCCCACCTCCCTGAGGGGAAACCTTGTGAATCCGGGAGAAAAAATGCTCTGGGCTTAGAATACCCTTCAGTATCTAAAGGTGTTCCTACCTAGGGAGGGAGGGCATGGGGTGTCTGTGCCAGCAGCAGAAATGGCTTTGACACTCCCAGTAATGTGGATCCTGCTGTCCTGACTCTGGGCAGGCCCAAAACTGCAGGTTCAGCACCATTTCCACAGGGTCCTTCCTTCAGAAGGGCCTCCCTCCATGTCCACACCACTCCTCTGGTGCAAAGGGCACTGCTGGGCTCCCCATGGCCCTCAGCGTTTGATCTGAGCAGCCGCTGGGTTGAGGCAATTAATGTCTCCCTGTGAGAGCAGCTCTCACTGCTAAGTGCTCTCAGAGAGGAATAATTTCAGGAAAAAATCCTAGTCCAAGAAAATTTAAGCACAAAATCTTTGAAGAACAAGGTAGAAGACCTTTATCCACCAGCATACACAGAATTTGTGCAGCATCCCCAGGAACTGCGGGCTGCTGCATGGAAATTAAATGTCATTCTTTTTTATTGTGTCTTACAGAGATTCAGTAGAAATATAAAATTTTTAGGACATAGGGCTGAATAAAAACAAAAAACTTTCAGAGCTCCAAAGCTCAAACTTCATTTTGTTCCTTGCTATTCTTCACACCGTTAAAAAAAAAAAAAAAAAAAAAAAAAAAAGGGAGGTAAAAAAAGGAGAGCTCATGCAAGCACTGGAAAGAGTCCTGGTGCTGTACACCAGGAGCTTCATCACAGCAGCACTGGGGACCACAAGGACTTTCTGACAGAGCAGGAAGAGGAGACTCAGACCTCCTGTAAGGGGGAGCAGAGGGGCAGGACCACAAACCCTACACCAAGCAGCCAGCCAGGGCCAGCAGGGCAGAGGTGCCAGCTCCATGCTGGCTGTGCTTTGCCAAGGCACTTCTCCAGCACACGGTGCCTAAACAAACATAGTTTCATTCAGTCATCATGCACTGCCCAGTCCTCACCCTGTTCCCTCTAAAGCCTCCCAAGGAAAAGCAGAGAGGCACGGGGGATTTCCCAGATGCTGGAGGGAACAGGACTGTCCCACCCCATCCCTGCCCCAGCTCACATGTGCCTGTCCTGTCTCCTTTCCTCCTCTCCCAGCTCCCACCTGCAACATGTTTGCAGGGAACTATTTTCTGCAATCTGTCTGCCACTCCAGAGCCATTAACATCCTCCCACAATTTGGGCTGTCATTTTCCCTAATGATATATTTAAAGAAAATGATACCACAGGCAAAGCATTTCTCGGTGATTATAACACATGGCAAGTAACACCACCAGGCGTGAGTCAACCCACCCTGGCTGTGTTTGTGCTCAGAGCTCCAGCTGCTGTCTGCTCCTCCCTGCAGGCACTGCCAGGAGCCCCGGGAACGGCAGTTGACTCCAGCCCCACATCCCCACCAAGCTGGGGGTTTCTGGCCCAGTCGAGGCTCTCCCAGCTCCTGCAGGTGTAACCAGCCTGTGTCACTGAAGGGATGATGCCATAGGATGGAGCTCCAGGCTGGTGGGATGGGGCTGCAGGGAATTCCTGTGAGTTTGAAGCGGGGCAGGGCTGATGGAGAGATTTTTTTACACTGGTGCACTTACTGGATAGACATGGTTCAGTGGTGCTGTTCAGCCACAGGTTGGACTTGATGCTCTTGGAGGACTTTTCCAACTTTAATGCCTCTATTCTATAATTCTGTATATTTTTCCTCCCTTTATGGCTGAGCCACCTGCACAGCAAAGTTCAGGGACCATGCAGCACTCCCAACCACCCAGCCTCAGAGCTGCAGAGCAAACAGGCTATTTTAAAAGTCTGATTACCAAAAATAGAGAGAAACACGGCTCTCCAAGCAGATCCTAAGCACAGGGACGTCCCAAAGACACCATTAAGACCACCTGGGAGTTCATTTATTGCCATTAAGTTGATGAGCAGCTGCCTCAAACCCAGAGACAGGCAGCTGTCATGTGCACTTCTTGTTTCAAACCGGGTTTTCTCAAAGGCAGGTTCTCTAGAGACAGTTGGAAACAGTTCCAGATTTGGCTTGTGCATCCCAAATAAAGCTAGATGAGGTGAGAAAAATGCTAAATCTCATTTTAATAGCAATGGCTGAGATGGGTCAATGTGGAAAGCCCAGCACATCTTGTGCCTCTGGTCATCCAACCATCTGGTTTGATTCACCACCTGCAGCCCCACAAGCACCTACAGCTCCTCTCTAGCATGTTCCTTTCTCTTGCAGGTCTCTCCTGGTGCAATTCCTGCTGAAATCAAGACCTTGGACTTGTCCAGATGAGGTTTTTTATTGCATTGCCATGAGCAGACTTTCAGCCTCCGGCTGTTTGCCCATTGATGGCACTGAACAGTCAAATTCTGGAGCACTAAGCCAGAAAGTGATAAAATAAAAAAAAAAAAAAACACAGTGACATTCCAGTGCAAATAAAAAAGTTAAATAAAGGAAATTTATTCTTCTTGGCCTATTTTCAGTTGATGTGATGAGGTTTCAGCAGTTCTAGCAAGGTGGATCAGTGCACCATGCACTCCCCAGCAAATGCTGAGCACCGAGCCATTCTGTGGCTTCTCATAACTCCAGATGACAGGCACACATTTGGGTGAAAACCCCTTGACTTTGATTAGAGATGAGGAAAAACACTTCAATTTCCTCCTGGCATTTTTCACTGAAAGGCACATTTAAGCAGCTGAGCTTGTGAGGAGCAGCTTGAGGAGGTGACAAAGCATGGCAGGAGCAAATCTGGCTGCACCTAGCCTGCTTGAGAGCCACCACAGGGTGCAGAGAGCTGCAAGCTGGAACTATCACCATATGCAATTTTCCAAATAGGAACAGTAGAGAAGATAACTTCCTTCAGACCCAAAAATCTGCCAGCAATTTGGGCTGCCATGTCTTACACAGTGGAAAAGTGTGGATGAGGGATGAGTTCACCACTACCCATCAGTAGGGATTTTCCCCTCTCATCCAGTGCTTCCCTGGCCAGGAGGGCAGTGGGGGACATCCAGGGGGACACAAGTGCCTGGAGGTAAAGGCACTTCCCACAAGCAGAGAACAAAGACAAATGTCCCTTTGCAATACCCACAGCAGCTCTGAGAGGTGATTCCCATCGGAGAGCTGGTTGCAAAGAAACCAGCAGCTAAGGAGGGTAGAAAATGGGAATTAGAAACTCCAGCTGTTTCCAGGACAGATCCTGTTTGGCAGAGGTGGGGACATAGGATAAACTGCCATCCCTGCCTCAGGGTAGAGCTACCTCTAGAGAGAGTAAAGTAATGGAAGTGGTTAAAATTCAATTTAGAACATTGCACCAGTGAAACCAACACAGCGAGTCACTTCTGCCTGTTTTCCAGCACAGCTCCAAGCAGCCTTCCCTGTGATTAATTTTCCCTTCTGTTGCCTTGGCAAGTTTGGGGAGACACATTGTCAGCAAAATCTGGGAAGAGACCCCCCCCGGCTCCCATCCAGCACAGATGGAGGAGGGCTCTGCACCACCTCTGTGCCCACCTGCCACCCACTCTGCAGAAAACACCACGTCCAGATGATCAAAAAAGTGCTTTTTCCCTGTGCACGCTCCCCTGGGGCCTCAAAGCATCAGGGAGGGCAATACCTCACTCAAGGCTTTCCTGCCCTCCCCTTCCCACGAACCTGCCAAAATCATAATTACTGAAGGGGTGGCAGTGAACCCTCAGGCTGTCAGCACGCTGAGTGTTTGCCCTTCTTTAAGATTCATTTCTAATAGGCAAGTAATTTAGGAATACAGAAGTAGGGGGTGTGCAGTTTGGAGCAGTGTGTCACTAAACAACCAGCTCGTCACCAGGTGGATTCCAATCGAATTGCAGCAATTTAACTTGCAAAACACAGGTTGCAGTTCTGGAAGGAAAAGGAAATGTCTCCTTTTGTCTGAAACACTGCATTTGTCTCTCTCACCAGGTGTTGCTCTTGTCAGTCACTCCCATTGCGGAAGGAACTATTATTGCTAAACACTGCCTTTGCAATTTTGGGAAGAAAAAGCAGGATTTCCATAGACTCTGCAGATGCACCTTAGTTCTTCACTGCTTTGTTTAGGGATATCAGCAAATTGGGGCTGGGTTGGGCAGTGTGGACATGGTTTGCACCAGGCAATGCTGCTGGGTCCCCAGGGGCTTGGGAAGCAAAACAATGAGGAGGAAGCTGCAGATCCCCCAAAGTGAGATCAAAACACACAGATTCCATGTGGAGAGAAGAGAGCTTGAAGGGGTATTTCCCTCTTTTTCCATATTATTTTCAGGAAACAAAACTCCATGAGAAAGAAGACATGGGAAGCAAGCACAGAGGAGCAGAGCACTGAAAGGGTCAGCTCTGCCCCCTCAAGGAGATCCAGCTCAGGGCATCACTGGATACAAGAGAAGGTCTTTTTTGGGCAGGAATTCCACAAATACACAGTTACACCTTTTCTGAATTCACACCCACTCCAGCTTCATTGAAAAGTAAAATCTTGGCCAGAATCTAAGCTTCACCCCAAAAAACAAACCCTGGAGCCTCATCTCCTGCCAGTTTCACAGCACCACACATCCCCCATGGGCCCTGCTGCTGCTGCTGAGAGCAGCACAGGCAGGTTTGGAGCATGTTAATGAGGCATGAGACAGCTGATCTGCATCTCTACAGCCTTGTTTGGATAAACATAAATTATATACACTGAGTCTATGCTGGTGAGTGTGTGCCTGCACCTATACATGAATCTGTAATGATCCCCCTCCCCTCACAGCCCCTCAATCCAGATGTCTGAGAGACAAAGCCAAGCTCCCAATGACCTCCAGAAGTTGCAGAGTTCACTTTGCTGGGGGACAGGGAAAGCACCTGCCATGGAGGTGAAAGGCAGGAGCCAAGAGCTCCCAGGGCCTGGTCAGGGACCTCAGGGGTCACCACGGTGGCTGCTGGCTCAGGGAAGAGCCACTCCTCCACCAGGTCCTGGTGTCTTGCACAGCACACACACACTGGATCACAGCCACCTCCAAGGGGAAAAATTCCATGTGCTTTCACCTGCCATGAATGCTCACTTCTTCTTTTCTTGTGGAAAGGATAGAAAGAAAAAGAAAATAGATAATGGAAAACAGACACAGAAAAATTTTCTTATCGATTTTCCAAGCCAGCCACAATGCTGCTATAAAGACAGTACAACATCCCAGAGTAGGAATTCTGTAAACCCTCCTGTTCAGTATCTCTTATTTCTATCTCAAAGTGGACAGGTTTAAGGCTGGGATAGTCCAAGCAGCACCTTTTCCCATCTAATGGGAAGTGCTATAAAGCCAGACCTCTCTTTATTGCAGATCCTCTTCAGAACTAATAAATGCTTTCCACCCTCGACCCCACTGTGAATATTTTACTGCCACTTAAATCCTTCTTTAGCCCTGATTTTGTTGCTGGCACGGGGTTTAGCCAGCTTTGGATAATCACCAGGCAAGTGACGTGTTCTGTTCTCCCTTTTGTTGGCTCCAGCAGTAAAACCGTGTTGCTGTCACGCCTAATGCAGACAGGTTTCCTACAAGTGCTTCCCCACTGAGCTCTGCCAGGGCAGCTCATTTCTAACGCTTCCCATCCCGCTGCTCCCTGGGGATGCAGGGCAGCTTTCAGAGCCGACACGGCTGGCAGGGTGGAATTAAATCCCTGCCTCCAGGAGCCCCTTCTCTGCTATGCCAGAACCGGGCGGAATAATATCTTTTGACTTTGATATCCTTGGCTTTGAGGATACCCATTACCAGAGCCATCTGCCTGCTGCAATCTCTGTTGCTGTGCAGAACTGGACACCTTGACCTCACCTCCAACACCCCCTCCTGACCTCTGAGCTCACACTCCACTGCCAGAGCCACATTTCCACCCAAATATGCCATTACAGCCATGAAGATCAGAGGCAAGGAGGGGGGAAAATAAAATTCAATTCCCTTGAATATTTAATATTAATTGAGGAAGTGGATGGGAAAGTCGGGTACACTCTGCGCAAACACTTAATATGCCAGATGGGCTGGAGTAATTCTAAGCAGTGGTTTAGTAAATGTCTTAAGAAGAAAATGAACACAGGCACAGAGCTGCATAAGTGACATCCAATAAATACTTCAATCACTGCGCATTAAAGACCAGCATAAAGGCTATTTACAAAATTTCAGTAGGTAAAAAAACCCACTATGATTTTAATGAGATACGAGGGCTAATTAGTAACTGGTACTTCACAAGACAGCAACAGCTGATGAAAAAAGTAGCAAGCACCCATTTGAAAGCATCACTTCTGTGCAACTGCCTTTTTTTTTTTAACAGCATTTTTCCTGAACAGTTTCCACCAGAAAAACTGCCAGGCAGATGGTGTTTACTAACTGCAATGGTGGCAAGGAAAATGGTAAAATTTAGGCCTTCCATCCATGCCCATCCTCAGCATCCTCCTGCCCAGCCAAGACAGGCAGGGACAAAGAGGGAAGTTCCCACAGCCCCCTGGGTAAACTCATCCTTTCCGCAGCAAAAAGCAAACGTGGACTGACATCTCTAATCTGGAGACACATTTCTTCTTCCCGTGGTAGACAACCTGCTTTTCACAGCCTTCAGTTCCTTTGAAGCTCAGAGGAAGAAATGTCATGTGTCAGAGGGCTTAAGTGGGTGCTAAGAAACCTGTGTTTCCAGACAAATGGGTTTCTTGCCATTTCCCATCACTTTCTACATTCATCTGTGCAAACAACAGTTGTATCCTCATAACTATTTTGAACCATGCTGTTGCCACGCTGAAATGTCACTCCATGGCAGTGCTCCTTGCTAAAGAGGAGCCACCCTTGGCACCAGGAGATGATGCTTATCCTCTTCTTACTTTATAAAAAGCCCCTGAGAGGTAAAAATTATTCCAAAAGACTGCCATCCATCAGCATCTCTTTCCCAGGTATTTCTTGAAGCAAATCCCCTTTTCAGGGGGTTCTGTTCTCACCACACAGAACACTGGGAAAACCTCATGCCCTTCCCTCAATGTGGGTCACCCCAGGCTGCTCCAGCATTGCAGGAAACCATGGAAGTGTCCCTGAAAAGCCCCCCAGGGAAACAGCAGGAGGCAAAATCCCAGAAAAAACTCTCTGGGAAACAAAGGAACCACCTAAATTAGGAGAACAAAACCTGCAAAAGCTGTCAGGAGCTTTTGATCCAACCCCCTGAGTCATGGCAGCAGAGCCTGGAAAGTAGAGCAGGCTCTGCCTGGGCAGCTCTTCTCTTCTGTCCCGTTGACTTCCCAGTGTCCTGACAAAGCCCTGGGAGATTCACACCCATCTCTCCTACCCTTGTCCCCAGAAATGGGGGCTGGCAGCAGGCAGGGCGTGTTTTCACAGGGCTGAATCACTACCTGCATCCTTCCCACACACCCACTGATCCCCAGCACATCACCCAGCCTTCCCCTGGTGCTGTGACATGATGCTACAGGAGAGATGCTCCCCCAGCGAGAGCAGCTGCCCACCCACACCATCCCTCCTCGAATAATGCAGCTTCCAGCTGACAGATGCCTATTATTAATTATTAATTCCAGCACATAGCAAAGTTATTCAGGAAGCCCCAGGATTTGTGTTGGCACCACCAGAAAGAAGTTACAAGGCAGAACTGAAAAGACACGGGGAAGTTTGAAGGGAGAAAAACATTCGGTTCCAGGGAATGCCCATGGGGTCTCAGCATTTCTGGGAGTTAAGCGGGGTGGAACATAATCCTTCAAGAAAAGGTTAAAATTAACATCCTGATTAAGTTGCAGCTCACAGAAACCAGCTTATAGAAACAGGGCAAACAGGAGGATTTGTGTGTGAAGGACCCCCAGGGAAGGTTTGGGCGCAAAGGTTACTCGTCTCCAATCTTCAGGCTCTTCCATGAAGAAAACTCCAGCAGCACCCAGCTGACAGCAGGCCTGGATCTCCAGCCAGCTGGCACCATCCAGGCTGGAAAATACAGAGGAGGAAATGCTCTAGAGCAGATGGAGCAGAGGAACATGTAACATGATGTTACTCCACTTCTGGAGGCTTTGCTCTTCAGAAGCCTTTTACATTTACTTGTAATGGGATGATTTTTGGGTCAGGCTCTACAGCAAATCTGTCCTGGATTGTGTCAGAGTCATACTTTAGGACTGCAAATTCCCTCAAATGGGGACAGTCCTGGCCTTGCTCTGTGGATGCTTTACTCCATGTGGAGTAAAGCATCTCACCTTGCCTGGGAGCAGGGCCTCAAGGGACTGCTCAAAGCCTTCATCATCATCATCATCCCATGGCTCACCCTGCCTTGCACGTGGGGATGAGCTCAGCACAGGATGATACATCAGTGCCATTAAAGTCTCATCTCCTTGGATTAATTGGCCTCATGAACTTTGGGAGATTTGTAGAAAACAAATGTGACTTCAGCAGAATTAAATCACCTCCTTCGGTGGGACATCAATTATGGAAATTGCCATCCCAGAGTCTGCAGAGATCCCTCAGCACAAACCTCAACAAGGGACCATTCCAGATTTAAAGGAGGGATCACTATGGGATGTATAATGCATGGTATTGCTTTACAAACAATTTACTTGGGATATTCTAGCAAGGAGCAATTCTTCAGTGGCACTCATGATCAGAACACAGAATAGGAATGCTGCCCAGGAGGGAGGAGGAACAGGGGAAGACAGAAAGGAATAAAGAGAAGGAGAAATGCTTCAGAGCTGAGCACAGTTATCTATGATGGAAGTAATTAGCACAGGGTTATGATTATCATCGTGAACACATCAGTGGGATCCTTCCACAAAAGCACTCAAGGGCGCACAGTGACATTTGATAGCAAATTGCAGTGTGGAGGAAAAAACCCAGCAGAGCCTACAGGCCAGGGAAGAACTACCACAGACCCCAGATATTAAATAAGCCAGTGGAAACAGCATGAAGGGTTCTGTGTAGTAAATCCTGCAGCAAAACACTCACAGCAAGAATGAAAACTAAGATCAAGGTAGAGAAAACTGATTTCAGCCCACTTTTTCTGGTCCAAAAGGAAGGCACTTGGAATAAAAAACAAAAAAAAAAGCCAAGTGGGTTTTTTTGCATGTCCTCGAAGCCTCTGCCACATTTCCCCTTTTTAGACACCTGCACTCTGCATGCAAAGCAGGAGCAGTGCTTTTGGCAGAGAGATCTGACTTGCATTTCCCACCCCTGTTTGCAGAGAGGGCTGATGACGCACTCTGCAGCTGGGGGGGGAGGCTCAGGGCTGGCTTCACCTTTTGCTGCACAGACACACTCTGAAACCACCCCATGGTTATAGGAACATTTGTGGGTCTCCAGATAAAGCCTTGCTCGGCAGTGAGAGGTCCTGAGCCCCGTGGTCTTGGCTCTGGCTCTGCCAAGACAAGCAGGGAGAGTAAACATCACCATACCTGGGGAACAACACAAAATATCCCCAAGGATACATCTTAGCCCTGCAAGCTGGGCTACAAAGGTGGATAGTGCAAGCAGGAAATCCAGAAGATTAATGGGACACTGGTGACTCCCAAAGCTGGTTTGTCCCAAACCATACATGCTCTGAGCTCCAGGTTTCCCTGGCCAGACCCAAGAGCAGGCAGAGCAGATCATCACCTCCTCTCAGGGCAGTGTTCGTGCGTGTCCAACTCCCTTTTCCCAATTTATCCTAATTCTAGCAGTCAGAATTAATTGACTTCATCCAGCAGCCTCCACAAAGGAGGTTTCCTCTTCCATTCACTGTATTTAAGAGCAATGCAAGTTGCCATTTATTCGATGGGAAAATAAGTTGGTTTAGCTTCTTCCCCTGTCATTAGTGGGCATCACATTAAGACGGCAGCGAATCACTGAGGAGAAGAAGAAACACTTGTGCTAATCAGATTTAAAGAGTTGACAGCACAGGGCCTGAAATCGAGTTAGAGCAGTGAGTTATGGATGGCACTCGCCGCCTGATGGAAAACACCAGCATTCCTCTGGCTAAACAAATTTCTCACCACCCAAATGCAAATTCCCCTCAAGAGCATCACAAATTCCTGTACACGCCTGTGAAAGTCTGGGTTAAATAAGAGTTAACATCAGAGTATGAGCTGGCAGCAAACACAGGGCACCCTTGAGTGACAGGAGGGGTCTGCAGTGCTGCCAAGGCCAGAGCTTGTGTCCAGCCAGGGAAAAGAGGGGTGAGAGAGCAGGGAGTGAAAACATTTAACGAGGGTCCCACACGGGTTCAAATTTCCCCACAATTTCAGCACTTTGCCCTCCTCACACCTCAGGCGCCTCCCTGGAGATGAATCTGTGCTCCTCATGGCTCCTTGTAATCAGCTGCTGGGAGAAAGCAGAGCATCACCTCTGGTCTCAGCAATCCCCCAGGCCTGAGGCTCCCCAGCATCCCAGCCAGGCTGCTCTGCCCTTGGGAAGCGAATGAGGGGGTGGCAAAGGACCAAAGGACCACACTGGGCTGTGACAGAGAGCAGCAGCCTCAGTTCCTCGCAGTGACCGAAGACCAGGGAGAAATCAAGGCACTGCTGATCCATCCACGTAACAGCTCTGACAAGGTGGGGGAAATGCAGATGGAAAAGCAAAGCAGCCTGAAGACAGCAAGAGCTGGCTGAGCCTTTGCTCAAATCCAGGACGTTTGCAAAGTCTAGCTTCAACAGCTTGGTGAACTGAGGTCTGGGAAATAAGAAAAAAGCTCCTGCCTCAGGCCTTTGTTATTTCATACACTCCCTCATCATCCATTCCTTCTTGTCCCCTTCAGAAGCAGCTGTAAATCCCAGTCACTCACCCAGACCATCCAGCCACCTCCCTTCAGTCTCTCTGGGACAGCCCTGCCTGGTGCTGCCCCATAACATCTTTTATTGCAGCAGGGAAAGCCAGAACAAGCCCCTGGCACTGGAAACTGAAGGAAAATAAAATAGGAGCCAGAAACAAGACAGGTTTTAATTACCAGTGTAGTTTCCAGATTTAAAAAGGTCTTGATAGCAAGGATTTGCTATCATTATCATTCAGTCTTGAAGTTAAGATGCAGCAAATGCAGGAGCTCAGGCAGAACTGTGGGCTTGCAGAATTATGAGGAATACTTTACACCTCATTGGATGTTGGAGTAAATAACCAAAGTGATCCCTTCCAGCTCCAAAGGCAATGAGCTCCCCATAGCAACCGAGCCTCTCGGAGCACAAAACTCCATGAAATTAAACCAGATCAAGGGTTCCCAAACAGAAATGCTTTAATCTGGTGCAATTTAACACAAACTGCCCTTCCATGTATATCTGCAGCCTGCACGTGCAACCCCTGGTGCTGATTTACCATCCTGATAGATCAGAGCACAGCACAGGAAGCACAAAGCCCCACACAACCCACCTGGGCTTGCAGACAGCACATAATGAGAGCTAAAAGACGTGGCCAGATGCATCCTGAATAAAGGCAGACATGCAGTATGGGACCTGCTTTCCAACAGGAAAGTTACCATGAATATAGAGAAGCACACAAGTGCCCCAGGCCAGCTCTCTGGGAGGGCAGGCACAGGTATTTTGTTATCAGTTATTTTGGATGAAGCCCAACTCAGCACTATCCAGAGCTGCCAGACCTTGGAGCACCTTCCAGTGCCTAAAGGGGCTCTAAGAGAGCTGGAAAGGGATTTTGGACAAGAGCTTTGAGTGACGGGACAAGGGGGAATGGCTTCACACTGAGAGAGGGCAGGGTCAGATCAGGTATTGGGAAGAAATTCTTCCCTGTGAGGGTGGTGATTTGTCCAGCTAATTCTTTATGTATCCTCCCAGTCACTTGGGGACACGAGATTTGCCCAGTGCAGCTCAGTAATATAATTTTCTTTGTTTCCTTTATCCAGGGCCTGCAAGTACATTTTATACATTAACCTGAAACTTTCAGCAGCACAATTAATTCAGCAGGCGAGGCTATTCATAGGGCAGCTCTTACTGAAAGATTTGCAATATGAGCTAATAAAATAAACAACAACATATGGGATTGCAGGGTGGAACAGCAGAATGTAATTGAGTGGACTGGAAACTGGCCAGAATAGTAAAATTAATTATTCTATTTTCTTTTGATGACCAGGGGTGGTCTGGGCTTTGCATCCAACCAGCTCCAGGTATAAGGTAAGGGACAATCCCCACTTATTTTGAGAGCCCAGTGAACCAAGGGGAAACAGCATCAAACCTGACAAAGGGCAGGATTAAATTGGATATTAGAGAGAAATTCTTCCCTGTGAGGGTGGTGAGGCCCTGGCACAGGCTGTCCAGAGAAGCTGCCCCATCCCTGGAAGTGTTCCTGGCCAGGCTGGACATGGCTTGCAGCAACCTGGGATATTGGAAGGTGCCCCTGCCTGTGGCAGAAGGGTGGAACAAGATGAGCTTTAAAGTCTTTTCCAACCCAAACCATTCTGGGTTTCTGTGGCTCAGCACAAACAGACCCCACTGAGCACTGCTCCATACACAGGCTGAGTTCTACTTGGCCAGCTGCTCACATGAAGAAAAAAAATCCCACCTGGATTCCCATCTTGGCCTTGTCTCTTACCTCTGACATTCCTGCAAAGGGCAGAGCTTCACCTTTTAACCCCATTCTTCTTAAAGGATCACAAGCTGATGACTCAAACATTTTGTACACACTGCAGCTGGGGGCAGGTCCCAGCTGGGCTCTCTGGAAAGCAGAGAATGGGATCTGTAACTGCTGGTTCAGGTGCTGGCACTCCCATTTTTGCCAGTTCTGTCATCTCAGGTTCCCATAGGAATCTCTGCAGTTCAGCATAGCCCAACTGCTGGCCTCAAACTCCTGAGCTGCCCCACTAAAACCTCCATCAAAGCATCCCAGGAGGTCCTGCAGCATCTCCTGGGCTTAGGCCCAGACTCACCCAAAAAACTCTCTGGGTGACCAGGGCTCCAGTCCCTTCTTCACACAAAATAAATCCTAGAAAAGCCAGTGTCTAAGCTGCTGCCTGCACTGCCCAGAAGTGACCCCCACCCTGCCAAGCCAGCCTCTTTTTCCCATCTGGCCTTTATTAAGGGGCAGTTGGTGCCTGATGGGGTTTCTGCAGCCCCACAGCTGCACTTGACCTCGCCTGAGACCTGGGGTTGATCAGTCCTTAGACCTTCCCCTTCCAACATCCCACCATGAGCCCACTTTCCCTGCCCCAGAGCGGTGCTGGACCATGCTGCAGCTCCTCTCCCCCAGCCCTTTCCCCTTTCCTCCATCACCCTGCACAGCCAACACTTCCCAGAGCTCCATCCTGCCCCAAAATGCTCCCCATCCTGCCCCAAAATACTCCCCACTTCTCCTATCCCTCCCCTGATCAGCCGCAATAATTGCACCAGCTTGTCCTGTGAGGAGGGAGGGGGAAGCACACTACACAAACTGCATCTCAGGAGGCCAAAATGCCCAGAAATTGCTGTTTCTGTGGGAAATAAACAGCTGGGAAGAGCAGTGAGGTCATGATGAAAGACAGAGCCAGGAAAAGCAAAGCTCTCCTTGACTTCTTCTGCCTCTAGAGAGCATTGTTGCATTTTCTTCCCAGCAAGAGACAGGAACAGAGGCATCTCCAAGCAGAGGACTTGAAACTGCTGCAGTGGTACAATCTCCCATTAACCCCCTGAATATCTCTCTGGGAGCTGGGAGGTTGAACAAAGCCTTGCAGAGGAGGGCACGGGAGTTTTGGATCCAGCTTGCCTTCCATCAGATGCTCTTCGCGGGCTCACAGCAGAACTACTGAGGAAGGGGCAGCTATTCTTTCTCAAAGATGTGAAAAAGCTCCTCAGCACCCCGGGGTGAGAGCAGAGAACCCTGGGGAAGCCTCTGAAGTGGCTGGCAGAGAGAGGAGGAGGAGGAAAGAAAGCCCTTTTCTGCGTGTGCAATGCTCACCAAGGCTCTGTGTGCATACAGCCCTTGCACAGCTCCAAGAAACAGCCCCAGGCGAGGCTGATGATGAGTCCTGGGGTGCTGCTCACCCTCTGCTCGTGTCCCTGACACCGGTTTCCCGTGCCCTGCCCTGCCCTGCCCGTGCCCTGCCTGCAGCACCGAGCCTCCTGCTCCTCCCCACGGGACACAGCAGCCACATCTCCCTTCCACTTGCCCTTCCCCATCCACCCAGTCCTCATCCCTCCACTGCCCGCTCCCTGCTAAGCCGAATTCATTACCCAAAATCAATTAAAATATATTTTTGAAGGAGCATCATTGCTGTTATGGAGAGAGAGGTTATTACGGGTCCAATTTGCCGTGGATGGAACAATTACTTTCTCCCACACAGTGTGAGTCAGGCTGCAGCTCCCAAGGCTCGGACTGCGGAGGCGCAGAGGTGTCTGGTGGGAGCTGAAGGGTGATCTGGTTAAGCTGATGGGCTGATAAGAGGGCAGCAGAAATTTGTGGGAACACTCTGTAATGAGCTGAATTCGCCGTTCTGGCAGAGCTTTTCTCCCAGCGTTATCTCCTTCCCAGCAGGAGCGGGTCACAGCCTCCCCTGCAGGGCAGGAGAGAGGGACCGAGGGGCAGGAGCGGCGCAAGGACAGGATGGGACCAGAGGGACAAGGGCAAGAGGAGACATGCGAAGGGTAAAGCAAAAACACTGGTTTTTACTGGCTCAGCTCCTGCGAAGGCATTTAGAACAGTCCATCTGCAGATCCAGCGTGCCTCGGGGGAGGAGAGGAGCTTCAGCTTCTCCAGGTCACGGCCACCTGACCGATGGGAGGGAAGCGGAGCTGACCCAGGCTTTGCACTCACAGCTGGCTACCGTGAGCCGGAGGCTGAGCACAAACTGCTTGACTCTGCACTCGCAGCAGAGTTCAGGAAAGCTGCTCTGCTGGATGGGGAATGTCTGTGCTGAGCTCCAAAGCTGCTCCCCAAACTGTCCCCTGAATGCTGCACCCCAGTTCCTTTCCCAATGTGTACCCAGGGCAAGCCCCACTCTCGTTCAGCTGTAACTTCAGGGCAGAGGTTTGGGGTCATCTCTCCCTCAGCCTCTGTCCCTGCCACCCCACAGGAGAAAGGAGCTGGATCCTTTGGGCACAGAGTGCTGGCTCAAAGGGCATCTCCCTTGGACTTCACTGCTCCAGGCAAGGGGCTGAGCCCAGCCTCACACCAGTTCTACAGCACTGGGAGCAATTTCTTCCCCTGAAAGGGATAAGCATCCTCCAAAAACCCTGTGGGGCTCCAGGAGTGGAAATTACTCGGAGCACTTCTGAGTGACTCCTTTGCTGCAGTTAAATTTCAGAGAACATCTTCCCAGCCCCTGGAGAGGAGTGACCTGCAGTGAGCAGGTAATGAAAATCGACTCTCCAGAACCTTTGGACACTTGGAAAATACTCAGCTCAAATTGAGAGCCTCTGTCTCCACACACGGCCACCCAGCAGGACACGGAGCTCACACAGAGCTCACAGGTGTCACACAGCAGCTCCTAAGTGCCTCTCCCTGCTCCTTCCCCTCTGCTGAAGGGATTTCTGTCCCAGCTGAGATCTCAATCACTGTGCAAATCCCAATCTCAAGCAGAGAAGCCACTGTCCTCCTGCCACCATGCAGGCACATCCCTGCCAGAAGGATTAAATATTTGGTTCAAGGGCTCTGGGCACAGATGAAAGGGATCATTCTGAGGGTTTTGATTGCAGCTTTCCTTTCTTCTGGGGTTTGATTCCCTCCTCCCCAGAGCCCCACTGGCTATTCCACCGCACTGGTGACACGGATGATCCTTGGCCCCAAAGATGTGGGTCCTGTCATCAGCCTCCCCTTCCACAAATGCAGGACTCACCCACAAGTCCTTTGCTCATTGCACTACTTCACTCATCCCCATCACAATCCTATTATAATGTGGTAAAGGATCAAACACCTTTTTTTTTACCCTTTCCCAGCTGCACATTCTTTTTCCACTAAAAAAGCTCCATTTTTGGTCTGATACTGCAAACTGACAATGCCTTCAAAGGCAGTGCCGGGTGCTGGGGTAGCAGGAGTTTGGGACACTCCTCATGCTTTAAGTTTTTTAATCCACAGTGTGGATTTAACAACCGTGGCATCCTCCGAGGTGAGAGAGGGGGCTCCAGGGTGTGCTGCCATCAGAGGCTGTGGGTGCCAGGACTGGGGAGAGCAAACTGCCCTGCCCAGGAGCTGGCCAGACCCACAGGAGGAAAACAAGCTGGCAGCTGGGCAGGAGACAGGACATCAGGTACCTCTTAGAGGTGGCAGAGTGAATCTCAAGGTGCAGTGTTGGCTTTCCCCAGGCCACAGGACATTGTGCCGTTGAGCACAACAGAGATGGCAGGGTGCCAGGGAGTTCACCTCCCCTTCTGCTGGAGGCTCTGGAGCTGGGAGCTGTCCATCCATCCAGAAAATGAGCATCCAGGAGCCTGCGTGTCCCTCTGATGGGCCGACAGCACCCTGTGCCCAGGACACCTGTAAGACTTTCCTGGGGCTTTCCTGTCCTGCTCACTGCACGCCCTGCTCATGCCCCTGCTTCTCCCTGCAAATCCCAGCAGGCAGCAAAGAGCTCTGGTGTGAACAAAAGCAGCCAGCCCGTCCCCAGCAGAGCTGGAAACACAAGCAGTACCCTCCAGGAATGACATCAGGGCATTCCTATGATTCCCACGCTGCATCAGGAGCAGGGATGTGGGACATGAAGGGACAGTGATCTTGCACAAGGCAGCCCAGCCACACGGCTCACCCTTTCCTGAAGGCATTAACTATTCCTTGCTTCGGCCTCAAAATGAAAGGCTTTGCCTCAGTAGCACTGGAAAGGCTCTGGAAAACCAATAAACTTGTCAGAAGGAGACAAGCCCTGAGTCAGAGACCTCGCAGGAGGGAGGCAGGGGGATGGACGATGCCAGCAGTGAAGCAGAGATCCTGCCAGCCAAGGTCTGGGGTGGCAGAGGGCTGGCAACTGCACAGCAACCCCCAGACCTAAATCCATGGGGATTGTCCTGGCAGGAAACCACCAGTTCCCAAAATCCATGCTCACAGTCGGCAAACATGGAGAGGCACTTCATCCTGCAGAAAAACTTCCCAAAAAATCACCCTTGTTGGGGGGAGCCCATCAGCATCACCTCAGCCTCTGCCCACAGCAGCCCAGACCAAATACACCCAATGAAGCTATGTAGAAATCAGAGCACAGCCCAGGTGAGGCAGGGCAGGTTTTTTGTGGGCTTTATGAATAAGGAAGCCAGAAAACCAGCCTAGACTACCAACCACCTGGCCACACACTAGAACCAGGTTATTTTCAGCCAGAAACTGGAAGACATTTCCCTTGTTAAATTGCTCTCTGGTCAAAACCCCGCGGCCCCTGCGGGTAGAACAGAAGTCGGGGAGTGCAGCCTTTGTCCTGTGGCTCCTTTGGAAGCTGGGCTCAGCGGGACAGCCTTCCCCGGCACTCACGAGGTTTTGGCAAGAGCTCGGTTTTCACACCCACTCAAGCAAAAGTGTATTTTCTAGCAAAGGAAAGTATGTCAGGGCATTGATTGCTTGGGGAACTGCACCGCAGAATGGATGGAGCTAAACTCGGTGATGCATTAGGCTGCTGGCTGCAAACCAAACACCTAGTAAAAATGCTTCAAAACCAATTTTTTTTTCTTTTTTCTGGTGCTTTTGGAGAACAGCCTGCCTGCTCCTAGGCCTTCCCTTCTGTTCTTGGCTTCCCCATCCAAATAAGAGGATGGTGTCACTCGGGCTCCCTCAGCATCAGCTCATGAGGGGATGCTTCCATTGAAAATTAGGCAAATAGGAGAGAAAAAATAACAGAACGACATGAATAGTTGGGAAAATGGTATTCACAACGAGTGGGAAGGAAGAAATGATCCCCAGAGGTACAGCCTGCCTTGCCCAGCATCCAGAGGAGAGAGGACATCGGCATCCCATCAGGGCAGAGCCTGAGCTGCAGGAACGGGCGGCTCTCCTCCTCCTCCTCTTCCTCCTCCTCCTCCTCTTGGCCACGGACCTTCCCAGCCAGCATGGGGTCACAGCGTGGTCGCTCACGGGCTGATGATCCCAAGCCCTCGTCCCCCTGAGCCCAGGAGCTCCGCGCAGGAGCCTGGCAGCCGAGAGCGCTGCAGAAGGCGGCAGACGGCTGCTGACACCTTCGTCCAGAAAGATTTCAGAGCCGGCTCTCGGCAGCCGCTCTGTGAATGTCCAAAGAGGATAACGTCAGCCCTGGCTCTGGGACGCAGCGGAAGATCAATAGGGAGGCACCGCATTTAATCACCTGCCTTAACAGCTTGGCATCTGACAGAGGCAGGGATGAAAAGAGCATCCCGAGCAGCGGCTGGGACAGCAAAGAGCCGGCTCCCCCTCTCAGGGAGGGCAGAGCCCTGCTAGGGACAGCAGCCCCCCTTCCACAGGGACAGCGAGGGCTGAGCAACACCCCGGCCTTCATTTCACACAGTGTTTAATTGGTCGTGCAGGGCTTTGCCGTGACTCCGGGGAGGATGAGCTTGGCTGCATTCTGAGCAGGAGCACCAGGCACAGCAAATGTCTGAAGCCTCCCCCAGATTTTTCACCCTTGTGTTTCCTGGAGCTCATGAAGTCCTGGGATTTCAGATGCCTTGATGATGATCCTGGTGAGGTTTTCCTTCTGACCTCCAAGGCCTCGCAGCAGGTTTGGCCAGATGGAGACAGGAGGAAGGATTGGCACTGCTTCTCCATCCATCCCGCTTTGGTTTGGAAATGCTGAAAAACAGGAAGAATTGGCTGGAGAGATTTGGCCACCACGGGCTTCATCTGCAACCAGAGGTACCCAACACACACACACACACCCAAGGAAGGCATGGGCAGGTCCCCCAAAGCCCCCACCCTCAGTTATCCTGCTCTGAAAACCCAACCCAACTGCAGCCAGCAGACTGACTGAGTTAAGGATAGGTTGAGATTGGAGAGCAGGGAAAATTTCTTCACTGAAAGGGTTGTTCAGGACTGGAATGGGCTGCCAGGGCTGTGGTGAAGTCACCATCCCTGGAGGGATCTAAAAGATGTGTAGATGTGGCATTTGGGGACATGGTTTAGTGCT
This sequence comes from Petroica traversi, assembly GCA_025920805.1. Classification (NCBI taxonomy): domain Eukaryota; kingdom Metazoa; phylum Chordata; class Aves; order Passeriformes; family Petroicidae; genus Petroica; species Petroica traversi. Next base: position 1,536,775 of record JAHLSL010000072.1, on the reverse strand, counting down.
GGCCTTGTCAGTGCTGCGGGGATGATTGTACTGAAAAATCTTGGAGGATTTTTCCAGCTTTAAAAATTCTGTGACTCTGTCAGAGATCCTGGAGGATTTGCCCAACTCCAAACTGTATCCCTGAACCTCCCAGCCACCCTCCAACCTCACAGTTAGAGGATGGCTGGATGGTGCACACACCTTGTCCATCACTGCCCACTTCCAGCTTCTGACCCTCCCCAGCTCCTCTCCCAAAATCCCAGCACAGCTCAGCACCCCTGGCTTGTTCACACACACAGAGGAAACCACTTTGCTGGAAGGGTAAAAGGAAGGTTCTTTCGGCATCACTGGACAACCTTCCCAAGAGGGAACACTGGTTGAGATGTTTTAAGACAGTTGTAACTTCTCTAGAGTATTTCTCCAAGCATACCTGGATAAATTATTCACAAAGAATAAGAGATTAACTCATCTGGAAAAAAATAAGGAGAACAGGCCATTGGGATCAGGCCAGCAGCTTTTTCCAGTATTGCTACTGCCATGTGCAATATTCCTGCTTCCTCTCTGAAAGAATATAGCAATTATTTATATTGGCTTAATGGAAAGGGGCTTTGTCACATGAAATAACACACGAGCAGGTCGTGAGGTAGAGAATAATGAACAGGGAATAATGCTGTACCCCTGGATAAACAGGGCAGTAGGAAGGGGGGAACCCACCCACCATGGCAATAATAAAGAAATCATCATCACAGAACCAACCCAGCTAATTTTTACTTCATTTCCATGTTAGCACTAAGAACACTTAAATTCTGCTGCCATTTTTAGAGAGGAAAACATATTTCAGTGATGTTTGTTGGAAATATCATTAGGATAACAGTCACCCCCGCAATGTTTTATTGCAAGCAGTTACTTCCATGCTGCCATTCGCAGAGATTACTCCCCAAATTACTTCTAAACATCCAAATTGCAAAGGGAAGGAGTTAGTCTAGCGCTGGGATTGATTGCTGTAGTTTCTCTTGCAAGACTAATAAGAATATATCTATCTCTTCTGCAGTGTTTTGTTTAAAGTGGTTGTGGAGCATTTGGTGAAGGGGGGGAAATGCTTCTCCGAGGCAGCAGAGCTGCCTGCAAAGCTGTGACCTATCACCCTCTCCAGTGGAGCCAAGCACATCAAAGCAAATCAGAAGGACAGCTCACTAATCTGCCCTTAAAAACCTATTTCCCGGGCATAACTATGCTTGGAAAGTGGAAAAAAGCTCCTAAAAAATAAAATTTCCTGAAGGCAGTTGAAGAGTGCATCGCACAGCAGTGTTAGAAAACAAACACCTGGGATTAAGGCTTCTTTAATCAACATTTACTGCAGGTTTAATAACGTGTATTAAAAGCAGGCAGGCAAATGGTGTTTGGGAAACGACAGGAAAATAAAGTAGATAACTGCACTAATTGCAGCTTATCTGACAGCTCTGTGTTCTCCTCCACAGCTGAGACTCCAGATCGAGTTTTTATACATCAGGCAGGATTGATTCTCTGGGATCAAGCAAGACTCAGGGTGGGGTGACAGCAGCTGATGGATGGGCTTGGTGCCTCACCAAATCCTGGCAGCTTGCTTTGTCCAGGTACTGCAAATTGAAAAAGGAGGCATTTTGCATCAGCAAAATCCTAAAATCCTTGCTTTTCCTAAAATCCTTGCAGCTCTTTACAGCAGGGGAGACTTGATTTGCCTGGTTTTACAACACATTTGAGCAGGGCTGCTTTATACCCTGAAGCAGCAGGAGGTTTTTTGTGTATTTGTGTGTTTAGGTGGGCTCCGTCCTTCTGGGAAGCTCCCACCCAAATAATCTGTACCTAGAAAAGAGGCCCCTGGAAATCTCTATTTTAGCTAAATGCCATGAAGAAGAAAAGATATCAAAATGGAAAATCTCTGTGAGGCTGAAGGATCCTGCCCCACGGAGGTCAGGAGGCCCAGTTCTCCCTTGTGAGGGCAAGTGGCAAAGTCCCTCCAGCTCATCCCAGGAGTGACCATTGCCCAGGGTCTGGGGACACACACCACGAGGTTTTAACCATCCAGTGCCACATCTTCACTCATCAAGAGCTGCCCTTGTTGAGAGTCCAGAGATCACATCTCTGCAGCTCAGTTTTTTTCCATGGCTCCATCAATTCAAACGTTATTGAGCCAGGAGAGGTCTGACCAAAGCCTGAGTCCCTGCACGCAGCAGCCATCATGAATTTTGGCTTTCTTGCCCCGTTTCCCACTGAGCAGCACATCTGAAATGAGCTTGCTAAAATCTTCCCTTCCATTTAGTGCTTATGCAAAGAAACAGCCAAATCTGGGGTGGCCTCAACTGGTTTTGCAACTTGAAGGGAAGGCCTTGGGGGGGGCTTTTCCTGAGGCAAATCCCAGGCAGATAGCATCTCCCCCAACCGCAGAAAGCAGCTCCCTGTTGTTCTGTGCAACCACAGCATCTGCAGCCCCTTGTGCACAGTCATCAATCACGGCAGACGTGGTGGCAGGGCCCTGGCAGGGACCAGGGTGTCAAAGTTCCCCAGCTCACGCATTTCCGCACAGGGCAGGGTTTAACGAGGGGAAAAGCATCCACTGGAATCACCAGCAGCAGCCAAAGCGCTGACCCAGCAATTCAAAGTGAAGCTTTTTTTTTTTCCCCCCTCTTCTTTCTTTCTTTCTTTGGGAAAGAAAAGAGTGCAGAAAGAATTGCTCTCAAGCTCATCACTGACAAGTCCTTCATGGGTGCTTCCATGGGTGCTGATGGAAAGGAGAGAGAAGTGCAGGACTGAAATCAATTTGCTCCTCTCAGCTTTGGGCTGTGTTTGACAGTGGATTTCTCCTCCTTGAGAGATTCACTCAGAGGTTAATTCTCTCCCTCTGCTCCTCACGCAGTGCAGTTGTTACAAACATTCTCTCCTGAGCTACCTAAACCCAGGAGAAACCTCAGAGTAAGGCAGCCTTTCCTCTGTGAGTGATTTCCCCCACAACTTGTGCCAACATTTCCAAAAGAAATCCCTCCAGCCAGTTCTGGAGCCAGCTTTGGAGAGAGCAGCATCCTCCTGCACTCCTGCTGTCCTTCCTCAGCCTGGAGCAGGGTTGCACCCACTCCTCTGGGAGCAGCAGCCAGCTGCCACAGCAGGCTGAGGACATTGGAGACACTGGGCACTGCCAAAGCTCTGGGCACATCAGCCCCAGCTTTTTGGCATCTCCACTCTCTGAACTGACCAAGAGAATTGCTGTGCTCCCCACTGAGATCTTCTTCCCCTAAAGCCACAGGGGGACCGTGCTGGGGCCTGCAGACCCCAGAGGGGCAGTGGGACGTGTCCCATGGCAGAGCTGGCCAAGGCCATGTGGGACCCTGGGCATGCCTGGGACTGAACAGAGGCCAAACACATCCCCCAGAGCTGGCACAGCTTTGGTGGTGGGTCCTCACTGAGCTGGAGCATTTCAGCTCTGCTAGCCCCACTGTGCTGCTTCCACCAAGCCACAGAGAGACCAGGCCCTGCTGGGCTGAGATTCAGCTCTTCCCCTGGGAAACTGCCCCTCATTTTTAGGATTGCTAATTTCCCAGTGTGTGCAAAGCAGTGTGCAATGGAATTAATCACAGTCCCATGTCCACTCGTGCCTGTAGTGCTGCAGGACTGGGATGATCCCAACAGAGCAGCCCATAGACCCCTGGAGCCTTCCTATCTTCCCAAGGATTCTCCATGCCCCTGGAGGATGAGGATTTTTCTGGTTTTCCAGCCAAGAAACCCCCTCCTCAGTGAACCTGCTGTCACAGCCACGCTGGGGCAAGCAAAGGCTGGGGCTGTGGGGATGCAGGGATGGGTAATCAGCAGGCTGGTACCCAAGTGCTTCAGGACCTATGGGCTGAGTGTGTGGCACACACGGATCAAAGCTTCCCAAGAATGCATCACGCTCTTCATAAAATCCTTGCAGGCTCCTGAGATGCATTGAGAGCCCTCCCTCTGCATGGTTTGTCCTAGGCAGTGAGTTCACCAGGCAAATCCTGAAGGGGGTTGCATCCTGCTCTGGTGCACAGGGGATTTGAAGCCTTTATGGCTTCCAAACCTCTCTGGCTGCTGGATCCAGCCCATGCTCATGGTTTGCATAAAAGCAAAGCTCAGACCTTGCAGGGCTTGCAAGGAATCTCCCTTTCCCAGGCACCACACTTCCCAAAAGCCAGCACCCAGCCCTGCCCCACATCCCCGCCTGGCCCCCAAAACCAGTTTCCTCTGCTCAGCCGCCTGGGCTCTCCAGCCTGGTTCCTGGTGAGAAGAGGAGAAACCCGTTCTCCCAGGCTGTGATTTTCAACCAGAATGATTTTCATTAGCTCTGTCCCCAAGGCACAGAGGGGGGACAGGCCACACAGGCGCTGAGCAGCCCGGAGCTTGTTGGAGTCAGAAGAAAAGGAGGCAGAGCTTTGCTTGCAAAGCTAATTTGAACCAACCGGCAGCTGGCGGAGCAGCCAGGAGAGCCTGTCCCACAGCAAGAGCCAGCATTTTCCAGGGATACCACAGAGCTGGGATGCAAGCAGGGAGGGGACAGCAAAGGGCTTGGGCAAAATGTTTGGGCACAATCATTTCAAGAGCGCTGCAGGCACACGGAGATGGGCTCTGGCACACGGGCTGGGGACGTGCCCTCACTCAGGTGCAGCTCAGCTCCAGGCAGGGACATGGACAGGGCTGGGGGACACCAGGAGAGCCCCAGGGGTGGCTTGTGGGAAGCTTGACCCCTCCTGCAGGCAGTGGAACGTGGCATCCAGCATGGGATACTGCAGTTGTACCCCATGTGCATCCTCCCTCCAGCCTCCGCTGCTCTCATTTTATGCCCAGTTATTGGAGTTTTATTATTTTGCATAATACAATGGCTGCAATAAAGATGCAATTACTCCAGAGGGAAGTTGCACTTGGGAAAAAATTGTATTCTGGACTGATGAGACATATCTTACCAGGAGTGGATGGACACGGAGCTTGGAGTGGGGCTGAAAAACCAGGTGAAGTGTGAGGGAGTCAGGCAGGGCTCTGTCAGACAGGGCAGATGTGAACAGCACCTGAAGAATCCTCCCTTAAGTTGGATTAAACAGGCAGGAGAAGATCCCCAGAGCCACACACACAGGGCTGGGAAATCAGAGCAGGTCCAGAGTATCAGAGTGGGTTTGGTATCAGCTCCAGCACAGGAGACAGATGGAGGGTTTGGATCTGCCAGGGCACAGCCAAGCAAAGCTGCTGGGCATCCAGGCAAGGGAGGGAGGCCTGGGGATGTATCTGGCTGCCAGCAGGATCCACACTGTAAAATGCATCTTTCCAGCATCCCTCCTGCCTTCTTCAGCTCTGTTTCCCTGGCTCTCCTCTTTGGGCAGGAGTCCATGCTCACCCCAGGCAGGTAAAACACCTGGCACAGAGGGCTCCATTACAGGGCAAGGGAAAGCAGAGCAGCCCATCAGCCACCCCCGCTTGCAACACCACCAGGACTCAGCCCAAATTACCTGGTTCATTCCAGCTTTTCCCCACAGGCAGTTTCAGCATGCCAAGGAAATCCCAGAGGCTGCTGCAACTGGCTCAAAACCACCGGCCCTGTCAGCTGGTTTGAATTTTCCTTGTGTTTGCAAAGGCAAAAAAAATTAGATTAAATGGCCTTTTAATCCTTATTCAGCATCGCTCTGAAGGCTTTTCCAGCTAAACTAAAATGTATCACCGATGCCTTGCTGTTTGCATTAATAGCCCAAGGGGACTTAAAGCTGGCTCAGACTGTGTGTGAAATGCCCCAGAGAGCTCAGCAAGGGCAGCCAGGCTCTGTGCACAGCCAGGAGCTCCCACAGCCCTTCCCTGGTTTGTCCCCATGCCACAGACACTGGGCCCAGCTGCTGAGCCTGTGCCACCCACCCAGCACCACTCCTGGCCCAGGGATGCTGCCCACACTGGTGATGGAGCTGGAGAGGGTTTTTGACAAGGACACAGATGAGGGGTTATGGCATCAGACTGGCATAGGGCAGGGTTAGCTGAGATATAAAAGATATTCTTTTATATCTCTGATGCCCTGGCACAGGTCACCCAGAGAAGCTGTGGCTGCCCCATCCCTGGAAGGCCAGGTGGGACAGAGCTCTGAGGACCCCGGGATAGTGGAAGGTGTCCCTGCCCATGGCAGGGGTGTGGAACAGGAGGAGCTTTAGGGTCCCTTCCAACCCAAACCATTCTGTGATAAGGCTCCAGGTGTCAGGACAGTTCCCAGCTCCTGCATGGTCCTCCCTTCCCTCAGGAGCATGGGATGGGCACATAGCAAAGGGTCTCAAAATGTGCCTGGAGCACGGGATTAGCTGGAGGCTGCAGTGGATGGATCAGCCCCATCTGCACCATGAGGAGGGGACATGAAATGCCCCAGCAGCCCAGTCCATCCTCCCTTCACACCCCATCATCTCAGTGCTGTCAGAAACAGGGCACCCTGGTGCCAATTTACTGCCAAGGAAGGTTTAATGTATTTGTGCAAAGCACAGCATGACCAGAGCTCCTCTTGGCTTCTCTCCCGACCCAGCATCATGGAAGGACCTGTGGCTGGCCCCTGCACCCAGGGTCATGCACATCCTCCTAAACTGCAGCAGGCCAACAGCACTCACCAAACTCAGATTATTCAGCATCTTTTTGCCAGCTGCTCTGTGTCTTTCCGCTTTTCCTCTCAGGGTTTGTCAGGTTTAATTAAAATTCCTGTCCTCGGCTGGTTCTCTCACTCAGGCTATTATCTGCAGCATGCTCTGCTGCCTGCCTCAAGCTCATGTCATTAGGAATCCACCTCTTGGTGAATGGAGCCATATTTAGGAGGCAATGCATGGCCAGTGGGTGAGTGTGGGTTGTTCCATTGACCCATCCCCTTGACAAGACAGCAGCCCCAATGACCTGATCTCAGTGTTCCCAATACTCATCTATTTCCAGTGCAACGATGATTTGGTTCAGTGCAGGAAATTACAGCCAGGAATGGGGAGGAGGAGGAGGTGAGCCTGCCCTGCCCAGCACTCACTGCTGTCACATTGCAGGTCACACTGCCCAGCACACCCGGGGACACAGGTGTGCCCTCCCTGAGCACACCACGAGTGAGGGTCTGGGCTTTACCCATCCTGAAGCCAACAAACACCTGCAGAGATTCTCTTTTCCTCCCTCCATGGGAAATCAGGTCTCACATGGAGGTGACATTTGGGCCTTCTCTGGTGTCACACATCAAACCTCAGTGGGTTCCTCAAGGAAGCAGGACTGGGGATGGCCTGTAGGGGATGGTGGATGAACCCTCTAAAGAGAGGGAAATAGAGAAAAAGAGCCAAGAACAACTTTCAGAGGAACAAGCCCTGGAAGAAAAAGCAAAGAGAGAGGCTGAGTCAGCTCCCATGGCCATGGGCAGCTGTTCCTCCTGGGTCTGTGAGGCAGCACAGAGCTGTCATGGGACTGGGGACAGGCACAAGGTCACCCAGCCTTGCAGGCCACCAGCCCCCAGCTCCTGGAGGTGTTCAGCAGCTCATGTGTGTTCTTGAGCACACCCAAAGGGAGCCTTTCCCACAGATCTCAGCTCAACCCCACACGATTTTTTCCCTGAGTGTTTTTACTTCAGCCACTGAAGGAGGAAAGGTGCTCTTCACTCAACTCTGCCCTTCTGACGAAGAGTTCAAAAAAAACCTCTCAAATCTGACTTCATCCCTGAGGGGATCTGGGTTGGATTGGCAAAGGCAGGGAGAAATGGACCCAGCAGCAAAGCAGCAAAGGTACAGTGCCAGAAGAACACCAAAGCAGAGCAGCCCTGCAGATGCAGTGCAAACCCAGGAGACACAGTCATGGTCTTCTAAGGGCTGGTCCCCAGTCCCCAGGACACCTCTCCTGCTGTGGGCAATGGACCAGCACAAACAGAAACCTCAGGCCAAGCACGAAGCATTTATTGGGCCCTAATTGAAACTCGAGCCCAGGATTCAGATATGCTCCAGATACGGAGCAGTGAAGGAACACAAGAGCCTTCCCCCTTTTCCTCCTGAACTTCACCATTGTCCTTTGGGGAATGCATGCTCCAGCAGACTCCTTTGGTCCCCATCCCACACCCTGAGGCACCCCCCGCCCCACAGCAGCCCCCTCCCCTTCCCCTCCACACTCTCTGCTCCCAGCAGTAGCTGTTTGCTCCTTTTGGCGACTGGCTGCCAGCTCCCATCCCGTACATTCCCTTCCATTTAGAGATATTGTCAGTTGAGAATCAGGGCTCAGATGTTTATTATTTCTAATGTAATCCCAAGCCAAAATACGAGGCAGGGTGTTTAGTCTTTCCCTGAGCTCTCAGTGCTGAAGAATGGCAGCTGAGTCAGCACCAGGCGCTCCCCATCGCGCCGCGCTCCCCACGGACAGATGGCAAACCCTGAACCCTTCCAGCAGCTCCCAGATATTTTTACTGCCTGTTGCTTTTTCGCCTCTGTTTATTTTTCAAGCTGAAATAAGCGGAGTGATGGGGAAAAGAAATCTCCTGCTGAGCATTGCATCAGAGACCAGATTCCCATAAGGATTAATTTCAGTGGAAACAGTAAGGCCTTCATTTTTTTGGCAGGGTGAACACAGCAAGGGCTGAGCCCTGCATCACCCAGCGCAGCAAAGCAAAGCTGGCTTTCTGTGCTGAGCACCTGCAAACCCTCCTTCAGCTTTTTTAGCATAGAAAAGGTAAATGTGCCAAGACACCATCAGAAAACCTTGTTGGTTCAGATTACAACTAAAGATGCTTCAAGCACAGAGCCAAGAAAGCTCCATCCAAACTGTTTGGGGCTTGTTTGGGTCAGTTTGGCACTGATCAAGCAGGGCATCCCGGGGAAGTGAGTGATTCCAGGCAGGTGGAAATTACCAGAGAGACTCAGCAGTGCCTGCCCACTCTGTGGAGCCCTTCCCTGTCCAGAGAAGGAGCAGATCCACAGCATCCCTCCAGGCCAGCACTGTGGGAACGTTACACGATTTGGGAACATTGGGGGGATTTCCCATTCAGTGCTTTTATTGTCTTCTGGGGTGGCATCACGTGATCCAAAGTCAAGTTCTTCAAAATTGGGATTGCATCACCAATTTGTGTCTCCCAGCAACTGAGCTCTGTGCTGCAAAGCAAACTGCCCAGAGCCCAGCAATTGTTTTTAACCCCAGGCAGGCCACGACCATAGAGTGAATTCACAGGAAAAACAAACACCTGACACTGTTTTTGTCATGCCATAAATGAAACTCAGTGAAGACAGAGCAAAAATGAAAAATCCCATCTGGGAGGATTTAGGGAATAAAGAAAGAGAACACATAGGCTGTGGTGAGGTTCTCTTAATATTTCCATCCTTAAATCTTAAAGAAATCAATAAAATCTTCCTGAACAGAAAGAAAACAGAACTGATCACAGCAAGGGATGTAAGTGTGTCTCTTCTGTGGCACATTAAAACAATCCTTCATCTGGATGGCTCATCTGGGAAGGGCAGCTCTTGTGACAGATGCAAAGAGGTCAGGGCATGGTCCGGGGGCTCTGAGGGCTGCAGGATGTCAGAGCACAGGGACGCAATTGGCACCACCAGGAGGAATCTGGGAATGAGCTGCTTTAGGCATAAGCTCCTCATGTCAGCATAAAATTCCTGTTGACACTCACCTGCTCCGCTCCTGCCAGAAGAGAACAAGGAGCTGCTTTCATCCTTCTGTGGGAGCAGAGATGAGGCTGGAGCCCAGCATCAATAAATTAATGGAAAGCCTTTGCTTTCGAGCAGATCTCAGCAGGCACATCACAGCTTTCTGCTCCTGCCTAAATGAATATTCAGCTGGCAGGGAAACTGCAGGTACAGGCTCTGCCAATGCCCTTCTGGGACACAGCAGCAGCTCTGCCCCAATTCTTTGGTGTCCCCTATGCAACAAGCTGGCCCAGAGCTGTCCTGCAGTGTGTGTGTGTAGGAACAGCCTCCTCTGCCACCAAGGGGACCAGCCCCAGGAATCCTGCAAGCTCCTGGCATTCCTTCATGCCATCCATGCCAGAGCAGCTGCCAGCTCAGACCCTGGGGCAAAATTCATTCTCCCAGCCCCACTCGGCTCACAGGAGAAGGCTCTACCCCTGCTCACTCCCCTGAAGCAGCCTGGCATTCCCAGTCCCTATTTAGTTGCCCGTTTAGCTTATTTAGCCTCTGGGAGAGCTGCACTCCTGCAGCTGCAAGAGAAAGCCGAGTGCTCTGTGCCTGAGGCAGGGATGTTTATGGGCACTCGAAATCCCATCCCTTTGCTGGCCCAGCCCAGCCCACCCTGGGCAGTGCTGGCAGGGGTTCAGGGCTGCCCTCAGCCTGTGACAGCCCCGTGTCCCCCAGCCTGCCCTCCCAGCACTCCAGGCATGGATGGGAAACCTTGCAGCCACCTCTGACAAGACCCTTGGGAAATGCTTTTCCCTGTCCATCCAGTGTCCCCCTCCCTGCTCACAGCGAGGAGTTTCCCCATTTGTGCCAGTCCATAGGAGCTCGACTGAAATGCAGCAGCCTGTTTGTCCAGTGAAGGTGAGGAGAGGAGCAGAGAAAGCTGCCTGTGAGCCAAAAGCTTAGAACCAAGAAATAAAATGCAGAACTAACAGGAGGATACAGCCCTGGCAGCTGGCAGGGACAACGGTGGGATCAAGGGGGGGGCAGAGGCTGGCTGGAGGCAGGAGGGCAGCCCAGAGGGGTGAGGGAGGAGAGGCAGGAGAGGTGGGAAGCAATGCCTGCAACAGCATCCCCATGGATGCAAACTGGCCCACAGCGAGTTTGTTGAGGCCAAAAAAGGATATTGCAACAAGTGGAGGGGGATGTGATGAAAGAGAAGGTGAGAGTTTTAGCTTTAGGAAAGGCTTAGCAAGGTTATGCAAACTGTTGAGATGCCCAGGATATGAAGACATGGGAGGAGGCAGGAGATGAAGACAGCACTCAAATTCTGGCAGCAAAGCAGCACCCTGGTGCTGCTGAGCTCAGGGAATCCCTGAGCTGAGAGGGAGAGGTTAAAAGCTCTGATTTGGCCGTGTTGTGCTTGAGAGGGTGGTGAGACATTCACGAGATGTCAGAGAACTCCTCTGAGATACGAATTTGGACAGGGAGAGGAGCCCAGAGAGGGGCTGCATGCCTGAGCCATCACCATAGAGATGGTATTTGAGTGTAGCTGCAATGAGATTACCCAGAGACACAGCACGGAGCTCAGGCACGGCTCTGAGAGCTGCCAGGGCAAACCAGGCTCCCACAGCAGCCCAGCACCGGCCACCAAGGGGCAACAGGTGGCCAGAAGTGGCACATGCTCCAGGCAAGGCTCAGAGCCAAACAGCCACAGCCCTGCCCCTGCTGCAGAGGATGGCTTGGACCCTCCACCTCAGCAGTTCATCTCTTTTCTGTGTGATGTGTGCTCTCCACACAGGAAATCCAGCTCCTCAAACCATCAGACCCCAAACTCAAGCTCTGCAAAGGGGGCAGAGCTGAGCTCCTGAGTCTCACCTCTGCAAAAGAGCGGGAGCCACACACTCACACCCCACTGGGCAACTCCCACAGGAGTGAAGAGGTCTCTGGGGTCAGGGTGAGGGGGCACCAGGGACCTCGCAGAAGTGCCACAATGAGCTGCTGTAAAGCTCCAAGCTGAGGTCAGTCCTGGAGAGTGTCACCAGGAGGTGGCAGGCTCAACTCGTCCATTGATGGTGGCTCTTCTGCAGGAGGGACTGGCATGGGGACAAAATCGCTCATAATGTGCTTCTCGTCCACCAAAAGGAAGCTGGAGAACTGAAGCGCTGGAGAAAGAGGTGGGGGGGAAAAGAGATTATTTGAGCTTCTCTGAAAAGCAACCACAACCTGGGAGAGATGTTTCTGCCACCAAGGCTGCTGCTTATTGGGGACAGAGTCGTGATCAACAGCGGGACCAGCGAGGGGACAATGGCCAGGCTGGTGTGGTAGGAGACTGTTTGTCGCCACTCCTGTTACAGATAACACACAGGAATCCATGGAGAGGGGTGACATATGTGCATTTCCAGCTGTCCCTCCCCACCCCCGGCATCCTGGTCCCTGGGAGAGCATTTGAAACATTGCAATCGCTATAATTAGAAGTAACACTCACTTTCCAAGAGGAAACTGTGCAAAAGGTTGATTTCCTCTTTAATGCCATTTCAGATCTGCAGCTCCAGTGGTGAGGGGATTTGCTGAGAAACAGTCTGGGTCACTAAGCAGAATTAAAGAGTTTCCTCCCACTTCCGTGGGGATTACTCGCTCCAGGTGCAAGATGCCACGTCCTGAGGGGCAGAGGAGACTGTGCTGCCCTGCCCAATCCCTCTGCAAAGAGCAGGGGCCAGAGGCATTTCCATCACCAGTATCTCATCAATATTGTGCATTGCCCCCAAGGCTAATTAACACTGCTGCACTCAGCCCTGACTTGGGAATGCCAAAGACTTTGGGAACTTCATTGCTGGAGCTTTCAACAGAGCTGCAAGGCACAAGCAGGCTCCTTGTGATTCCATACAAGGAAATATTCACAACATACAACAAAAATAGCCTCCATCACTACACGTTATAATCACATCAGGGAGTCTCCAATCTCTGCAGCAATAAATGATGCCCTCTCTCCTCACCCAGAGCCCTCTGCAAACACCCATTAACCCTCCCAAAACCCAAGGATGGGTTGCAGAGACTAAGGCACAGCCCTCAGCCAGCAAAAAGCGTGGCAGGGAATCAGCAGTGACGCCTGGACTGTAACAACCTCTTTATCTTCTCCGATAATCTCAGTAACACAAGGCAAGTTTAGTTTGCCTTGTCCTCTGCAACCATTCAGAGACCTTAAGGCCAAAAGAAGCTGCCACATTTTCTCTCCCTTAAGAGATATTTTTGTGCTGAGCTCAGGAACTTGTGATGGATAAAAGCACCTGCAGAAAGGTCATCGGCCATAGCTTGAAATTATTCAGAGATAAAGATGCTTCTCTTGGCAGAGTGCTCCGCTCTTTCAATCTCACACTGTTCAAAATGATTCCCTGGTTTCTAATTTGAACCCATCTGCATTTTGCATCCAGATGTTGATCCTTGCTAAGCCACATAGATCTGCCTACTGCTGTACAACTCAAGCCCCACAATCAAATCCTTTTGATAAGCTAAAGGGCACTTTGATCTCTCAGAAAGACACCAGACCAGTTTCTGGAAATGCTCCTTCAACCATGAGGATGGAGTCTTGGGAATTTCTGCAGTGAACTTTCTTGCTCAGATGCTCCAGCCCCTCATATAAATTCACCAAATAAACTCAGATTCTCTTTCCAACCACCACTGACACAAAGGGCATTTCAGTCAGCCCCAAGATGGTTTTCTTAAGACAGAATTAGGATCAGTTCTTTTATTAAAAAAAAATCTTAAAAATAATATTCCCGAACTTTTTCAGACAAGTAACCAGACAACATTTTTTCCACTCTTTAAATCCAGCCTCAGAAGTGAGATGTGCCATCTCTGAGTCGTTTGTCACCTTTGCCCTCCTCTGTACTGCCAGAATTAGATGTGTGTGTGTGTGAGCCCAAGCTGCTGATCCCTCCTGCCTCCCCAAAAAATAACTGCAGGGCTGTGAGTGGGTTCTCTGGAAGCCGTGGCTCCCATACAAGGCAACTGGTCCCTGGCCAATGGAGGGCAGCTGGAAAGGTCTGACCAAGTAAGAGATTGACTTGGCTGAGCATCATTTAATTCTCAATAGGGGGGACAAAATATACTCAGGTCACCTAAAAAAAAAAAGTGAAATATCATGTCTTGCTTGTTTCCAGAGAGTGATGTAGTTTCTGTGTCATGCTTGCTCCCAAACAAGTAGAGAAGAAATTGTATCTGGTGGTGAGTTGAATGCCTTCCTCCTCCCACGGACTTCAGAGGGAAGAGTCCCTTGGATGGATAAACTCCTCCACCAAATCTGCAGGTTCCCTCCCCATGCTGAAAGCCTGAACCTCCAATCTAGGCAGGGCCAGGCTGCTCTGCAGCAAGGGTGAGCATCAGCACCTGCCCAGAGGAGCTGTGGCTGCCCCACCCCTAGAAATGTTCAAGCCCAGGTTGGACAGGATTTGGAGCAACCTGGGACAGTGAAAGGTGTCTCTGCCCATGGCAGGGGGTGGGACAAGTTCAACACAAACCAATGTGTGTTTCTGTGATTCCATGATCAGCATCAGCCCATTCCCACTCCCAGGCTGCAGCCGGCAGCAGGCAGGGTCCTGGGGAAGCTCAGGTCACTCCACACGTGCCTGTGCAGGCCTGGCCTCGTTGTGTTTGGAAAGAGAAAGGTGATGGCACACGTCAGGCAGATTAGAAGGTGACAAATAGATGGACAGGCAGGCAGACTGACTGCCTTTAAATAGTATTCATACTTATGCCATGATATCTGTCTGTGAGGGTTTAAATTATGAGCCTTACTTAGGTCTTTGAAAGAATTTAAAATACTTAAATCCTTGTTAAAAACTAAACTAACAAAACTTGGCTGGATACTGCACTTTTAATCCACAATGAAAGCAGCACATTTGGTTTGAAGGGCTACAGAGATCTTGTGGAAATACGCTGCAAACACAGCCCAAACTAATGACCAGCCTGCAATAGAAAGGGTTTGGTGTCAGATACAGATCCTAGCTGAAGCGAGTCCATCAAAACTCCCCCATCCTTCTTAGTGAAGGATCAGATACTGGATATGCAGTTTGTTCTGTTTTGAGACACCTCACAAGCAGTAAATGAGATACTGAGGGCCCAGATGTCAGCAGGGATATGGGAGAAATCATTTAGCTGCCTCTCACCCCAGGGAGTGCAGGGACAGAGCAATAAGTCCCAGAGTTAAACACTTCCAGCAGGACCAGCTGCTGCAGCCCCCAGGCAAAGCAGCCACACACCCCATGAGCTCGGCGCCCCCACCCCCAGACATAAGGAGGATGTGTCAGCTGAGAAGGTTCCCAAACCTTTGGAAAAGCCCTTCTGTAGCTGATAAAGCCCCAGACAACACCTCCAGTTCCTGTCTGCCTTCATTTATCATCCTCTTTAAGACAGACAGTCGGGTTAACTTCCACCCTCCCGTGCTGAGCACATCCCGCTGTTTGCAGAACTGCACCGCTCGCAGGCAAGCCCCAAACTTCCCAGCTCCGAGCCAAAAACTGCGGCATGGCCAGAGCCCGAGCGGGCCCGAGAGCTCAGCAGCTGCGACACCGCTGTCACCCGGGCCACCGCTGCCACCGCTGCCCCCGCGCTGCCGCTGCCGGAGGGAGCTCCATCCCGGCTCCATCCCGGCTCCTCCAGGGCTGTTCTGCTCTGAGGGGGAACCTCAGGTGGCTTTGCCAAGGAGGGTGAAAAGGGATGGGACCCACCCCGGAGCAGGGGTGGCTCACAGGATCATCCTCCCCGTGGGGATTTCCCCACCGGAGGAACAATCCCGCTGCCAGATGCGGTGCCTGTTCCGCATCCAGCCTGCAGCTGGATCTCGTTGCCGGGGGAAAAGCTTCTGCCTCGTGACTATTCTGTTTATTCTGCTAAAGACCATAATCATTCTGCTGTTTGGGTTTGTTTGGGGCGGGTTTTTTTTTAGCAGGCTCCTATTTTTGTGAGCTCCCGCGCCGCGCTCCCTCTGCTGGCTCGCTTGGGCTGGGGAGAGGCTCTGGGCAAGGAATCACGGAATCTCAGAATCCCAGAATGGTTTGGATTGGAAAGGATCTTTAAAAAGCTCAACTCGTTCCAACCCCTTGCCAAGGGCAAGGACATTTTCCACTTGACCAGGTTGCTCCAAGCCCCATCCAACCCAGCCTTTGAAACTTCCAGAGGTGGGGAAGGGGAAAAACAAATCCCTGCTCTAAATGCCTGTGAAAAGTCACGTCACAAACCCTTGACCTAACTCGTTAAATGTGAGTGTTGAGACCTGAGAGTGGCATTCTTGTGTCAGCTTTACTCCTCATGGCCTGGGTAAGCAGAGTCTTGTCAACAGAGAGAAATGGGTGCTTTGATAAAATTCAACTCATCTTTGTTAAGGATGGAGAAACTCTCACGCTTGGAAATCACGTCAGCAAAGAGACAGGCTTGTACTGCTGAGGGTTTGGAGCTGTGCTGTTCAAAGCCCCTCATCATGAGTAATTACATCCTGCACAAATCGTGAGCAAAAACATGAAAGCAGATCTTGAAAATCTTCAGTATAAACAACCTCCTGAAGGGCAGGAGCATCTCCCGAGGAGAAACAAGGAGATGCTTCTGCAAGGAGTCCTCCCAAGCTCCTCATGCTTCAGAGAGCATTTCTGACACACAGAACAGCTCTTGGGAGCCTCGGAACCGTCCTCCCCTTTCCTGAAAGCTGCTGGATGGGATGAAGCCCAGGGTCCTGCAGCATTCACAGCACTACTTTCATCATCAGAGAAGCAGAGAAATCTTTTGATGGACATTAACCTGAGAGCAGGGAGTTTTTCACCAACCTTATTCAGTAGGCAGGCCAAGAAACAGTTAGGGCTCTCAAAATCAGTCAAATAAAAGGCAACACAACCCCCTGTATAGATACTTTCTTGCTAAAACTATTAATAAACATCGCACATTGCGTCAATCTTTGAAGGTCAAAGCAATCTTTTTCCCTAGTGGAAGCTCTTAATGGAGGTTTTTGAGCTGCATTTTATGCCTAAATGTGCTTCTTTAATGAGT
The DNA here is from genome assembly GCA_025920805.1 of Petroica traversi. Lineage (NCBI taxonomy): Eukaryota > Metazoa > Chordata > Aves > Passeriformes > Petroicidae > Petroica > Petroica traversi. Next base: position 1,520,177 of record JAHLSL010000072.1, on the reverse strand, counting down.
GCAATTTTACATCTGCTCAGGTAAAGCGCCTTGTTGTACATTTGCTTTTCTTCCATGGTTTTATTGCACCTATTTGGCTGATGGTGCCCAGCCAAAAGAAATGAAAGATGCTGGGAAATAAAAATGGAGTTCCTGAAAGTGTTTGTCTTCATAATAAATTTAAAATAAAAAACAACTAAACAAAAACAGGCTTATGAAGCAGCATGGTTCAGTACCCATTTACTGAGATTTCACTGTACACCTTTTCCTCATATAAAAAGGCATTTAAACATTAAAAAAAAAGGAATGATTCTGCTAGACAAGCTGTGACATGAAAATGGAAATTATGTCTGAACAGCCTCTGACACCAAGGCCCTGAGGCTCCCTGCACTGCCCTGAAACCCAGGAGGGGAGTAGGGGAGTGAGGAGGGGAGAGGGATAACCCTGACAGAAAATACCCCTCTGGGGCTGGGGCAGCTGCACCCTGCTCCTCCCTGGGGAGGTGCTAGTCCTGTGTTCCTCAATCCGTGATTTCTCCCAAGCCTTCCTGGGAAGGAAAAACCCCAAAAGATCATTTAAAACATCTATATCTACCTAAATATATTTGAGGTCTTCAGCATCCACGAGCAACCCCAAAAGATCATTTAAAACATCTATATCTACCTAAATATATTTGAGGTCTTCAGCATCCATTGTTTGAACACAATCATCTGCTCCTGGAGTTGTTCTCAGCCTGAATCAACAGCTGGGCCTGTGAGGATCCCTCTGCTGGCTCCAGCAATGTGTTACTTGCAGAGGTTTTCCAGAGAGCTTTGCTGGGTTTTGATTCTTTGGAGTCTTATCATGTTTTATTTAAGAGATGTACTTATTATAAAGGATTTGTGAGCTAGAAGGGGCTTTTTTGCTGTCAAGAGCAGCATCACAAAAATTGGTTTTCTGCAGCTCTCATGCCTTATTCCCTTTGTGTTATTGGTAATTATGTAATGTTAAAAGAACCTTACACAGGAGATGTAGGAAGAAATAACCTCTGTTTGTAGGAAGAAATAATCTCTGTTCCCCAAACCTACAGTTCTGAGTTACAGAAACAACAGTGAGTGACAGGTGGCAAAAGACAGATGGGGAGAAGGCTAAAAGAGATCTCTAATTCTATCAGTTTAATGAGTTCTTTCCTTATCAGCTTCAGCCCTTGTCCAGATCTGCTAAGTGGTTTTTCTTACAGATAGAATCACTGTGAATTAGTGGGTGGCAGCTCCCTTTGTTACACAACTGAGCAGATTTTGGACAGTTCAGCCTCTGAAGAGCTGAGGTTACCAAAGGGAGCACTCAGAGGGCAGCTGAGCTCTGCTGCCCATCCAGCCTGGGGCAGGGCCAGCCTGGGAGGCCGCGGCTCTGCCACCCAGCCAGGGAACACCCAGAGCCTCCAGCCTGAGACTTCCCTGGGCTGCAGAGCAATCCAGACTGTCCTGGGAAGTATTTTGCACTGTGTTTTGGGGAAAATCCATCTTTCCTTCACTTCCCTCTGGGAGAGCCTGCACTGAAGCAAACCTTGCTCTCTGCTCTTCCACCCAAGGAAAGCATCTGTGGGGATACCCTTGGCCCCAGGGCTCTTTGATAACCTCTAGAGTGCTGCTGAACAAGGACTTCACTTGTTTTTACCATCATGAAAAGCTGTGTTGTTTCACCTTGGACCACAGGAATACCAGGGACTGACCTCCACTGGGAAAACTGGATAAACACTAAACCTCAGTGTGCAACCATTTACAGAATTTGATTCTCACAAAGGCCACTTCCAGCAGCAAAGAGAAACCTTGAAGCTAAAAGAGCCAAACAGCAGGTGGGCTTTGTTTATTAGTCAAGGATACTTCTTTCTTCAGCACATTCGGAAATCAGCTGTGTTTTACAAATTTAAAATGTGATTACATTTATTCCTTCTTGTCTTGTCCAGAATATTTTCTCACTGATTAAAAGCTGTTCCTTGCTTTGCTACAGAAGTCAGGGATTGATGACATTTTTTTCCTGGAAGACAGAGACCCTCAGCACATTTCACATTCATGAGGACAGGTAGGACAGGTGCCACTGAAGCAGGGACCCTTTGAGCCACACAGCTGAGATCTGGTGTTTTGCCTTATATTAATCCCTCTGATGCTTAGGTGACAGCAGGAAAATTTATTTCAGTTTTGTAGTAGGAGCTGACAGAATCGATGCATTACTGCGTTCGGAGATTTAATACACACAATCAGGCACTGCTAGATCTGCATTGGCTCTGATTAAATTAAATACTGTGGAGTCAGTCTCCTGAATTTCTGTTCACAAGTAACAAACAGCGTGGAGGTGGGAACCTGCATTTTGTTACAGGCTCACCAATATAACACTGTAATGAACCATTTATGAGCAAGCCTTATGAATACCTATTTTAATCTGGGTTTGGATTTCAGGGCTCTGATAGAAATTTAAGATTTTTCAGCTTCATGCAGCCACTGACCTGAACTCAGCTGCTTAAGTGCTGTATAGATCAGCTGAAAAGAATCTGAGCTACATCAGCTACACAGGAAAAGAAGCACAGACTTAGACTGTGCAGAAATACACGGGCACATTCATTGAAAATACACCAGAGAGATACAGATATAGATAAATAGATACAGATATAGACACATGAAAATTCTGTAGCCGCACCCCTACGTATTATTTGTACGCAGTTATTTTTAAGCATATTCAAATTGTGGCATGTGAGTGTCTAGAACAGAAGCTGTTGTCATTTGCACAGCACACGCGATGGCAGCAGTCACGCAAGGCCAAAGGCTGAGAAAGCTCCTCCTCAGGAGCAAAGAGCTGTGCTGCTGCCTTTCAACCTGCTCACCACATCAAGGGGGAAAGGAAAATATCCTCAATAAACACGGATTATCTTGTTTGCTGTAATCACTTCAAAATGGCCAAGGCAGCCTCCGGTTCCCCAGGAGCCGAGTGCTTTGCCCTGTTTCCATAATGACACCCCCTCATGCACTGCCTGCTTCCCACATTAAGTGTCCCGAGCTGAAGAGGACTCTCAGGAGGTGGGGCCCTCACCAGACAGCTCGGGAAGGCTTCAGAAGTTTCAGTTCCTGAGCAGGTTTTGCAAGAGCAGCACCCTGGAGCCAGAGGGGATGGGGCTGTTTGGGGGTTTGGCTCAGGAAGCACACACGGAGTTCCCCGAGTTGTTCACCCCAAGGATGCTCCCAGGCCCAGGAGAAGCTCGGGGGTGGCAGCTGGCACAAACACCAGCTCTCCATGTGAATCCAACACGCCTGGCATCCCCCCTGCAGCCCTCAATGTCATCCTCAAAACCACTTCCTCCTCCTCGTCAGCACATCCTGTGTGATTTCCTGCGTTGTTTTGTAAGGGCAGCACAAATGAAAGGATTCCTCATTTATAGAAAGCCTTTCTCTGTCTTTAGCAGCTTTTCTTTCAAATCTGTTTACAAAAACCCTCTTTAAAGCATTTTTCTACCAGGTTTTCTTGTTTATGTTCTTCTTTTTTTTTTTTTCTTTTCTTTTCCCCTGGAATTCAGAGTAATTTTTTTCTCTGCAGTCAAAATCCTTTTTCTCGCTTTTTACTGCTTTGCTTTATGTTTTTTAAAGAAATGCAATTACTGTTAGCATAGAAACCCCAAGAATCACAATTTCTGTTGCAAAACACATTTACAGCACAGCAAAGTTTTAAGTTCATGCACAGGAACAAATTTTTCACTGAAATCATTTACTGCTCTTAATAACCACAAACATTGTTGGCTTTATTTCAAACAGAAAATAATTTCCTTTCCATCTTCATCCAAAATCCACCGTGAAGGGCTAATGTATTCAGAGTCATTTGCAGGCACCGTGCACCACTCCCACTGTGGTTGGGATGCCACTCCCTCCCACAGGAACATAAACTGCTGACTCAAAGACCCAGCTTTAACACTGCTTTGATGGATCCTAAGTTGAGATAAATTGGAATCTTCTGGCAGCTTCTGAAAACAAGAAATTGGCAGAAATTTAACCTCCTATTTACTCAACTGGATTATTTTCGTCTCAGTGAAACCACCGCCCGCCTTCCATTGTGTGTCAAAAACCCTCCAAACACCCTCAACTTTCTTGTTTTCTATTAATACATGAATTAAATCAATTTACCTTCCTGCTAGATGTGTTCATCAGGGTACGGCTCAAAGGAGAACCCAGCTGAGGCAGAGGCAGGCTGTTTACACTCCACAATATTCCTCTGCTCAGAACATGTTATTCTCCACGGTTTGTTGGCTTCTCTGCTCACAGTCAATCCCATTTACTCAGTCCCTCTTGTTATTAAGAACACTGCCCATGTAATAAACCCGAGGGTCTGTGCAGCACAGACAAATTCAAGGCTTGTTCACACCACGGGGATCAAACATATCAGTTCCTCCTGACCAGCAGCACTTCCTGTGATAATAATAGTTTCTGCTTACCACAGACTGCCACATATTTATTACAAATTCCAGTTTCTGAGAACAAAACGAGTGTGCCTCGGGCTGCCCTTCGTGTGAAACTCAACAGGTTTGGTTCACATGACGTGGTGGAAATAACCTCAGCTCCCAGAGTTCATCCACGGGCTTGTACTCATCCTCCCTGTGTCTTTCACCTCACCACATATCAGCCATAGTACCTGTGTTTAATCCACCCTGAGTACAATTTTCGCCTGGGCCACCTTGTTTTAACCTGCAGCCAGCTATGTTTTACACCAAGGCTTGGAACCAGGAGCTGCAGGGTTTATTCTGGAATATTGCTGAGATTCCAAGGAACCTGTGTGGGGAGCAACAAGCTAAATTCAACAGAGTTTCTGTTTTACACAGACTGTTTTCAGAAGCTGTTGACCTCACCCTGTCTGTGAGACCCCTGTGTTTGTGTCACAGTGCTTGAGGGCTGTGGTTTCCCAGAGCTGGGACCCTGGGCAGTGCTCCCCAGCTGCTGTGCCTGCTGCAGGTGTGGGTCAGCAGCAGCAAGGGATGAGCAGAAGAACTGCCCGAGTCCCAGTTTTAATGTGGGTGCTGAGTTTGCAGTCCTTAGTCAGCTAATTGCTATTTGTGGCCTGAGTAAAATGAAGATTGTGCTACTTGGGATCTTCCCAGGGCTTTTACAATATCACTTGGTTAATGTTTGTGGAAGGTTAGAATGTGTATGATATTATTTGAGCAGCATATATGTATAAACATATATATAATCTTTCTTTTTTTCTTTTTTTTTTTTTTTGCAATCCACCAAAGCACTACTGGGATTTTGTGTTCTCCTGAGCAGTTGATATCCAGTGGCTCACACCTTCTCCGTTGTTTTCAGGCAGAAGCAAAGCACACACAAGGCAGCATCTCTGTGCTTTTTATACTTGGCAGGACCATGGCAGCCCCTCGTGGCTTTGAGTCACGCCCTCGGCTCACTCTGCAGCTGGGACGGCCACTGGCGACCTCAGCACTTGGACTGGGATTGAACCACAGTTCCAGGAATGCTGCCTGGCCCAGCTTCCCTGAACTGGGGAGCTGTGCTGACTTGCTCTGCCCAGCACCTGCCCACCCATTCCTTCCTGAGACTTTGGGCTGGTTCCAATTCCTGCCATGGAATTGAGGAGGGATATGGATCTCTCAGGGTGCACTTGACAAGCTGACCTGGTCTGAGCTACTCACACAGAACATCAGCCATGACAGACTTTAACTGTGATCCCTGCACCCTTCCTGTTTTACTGTGCAGCGAAATCATTCCCTGTTAATTGTGCTTCTGCTGCAGATTTGCTGCTTCCACCCAGAGAGAGAGCTTTTCTCAGAACTTGAAAACATTGTTCTTTAACCAACCAAATTGGACTTTGAATCTCATGAGTGGCAGGGACTAAGTACACTGTGCCTGTAATGCCCCATCTGTCTTCTCTGAAACTGCACAGAGCACAGCCAGAGGACCTTTGGGCTCATGAAACCTGAACTAAAAATAGTAATTACTGGGAAACAAAGGGGACAACCTGACCCCGCAGCTGGCAGCCTCGGTACAACAGCAGCAATATGTAATTGCCTGCATATTTCTAAACTACACTTGAGAGCAGCTTCCAGGAGCTTCCAAGCAGAGATCCACGCACAGCTCTGTCAGATGGCTCCTCCTTCCAGAAGAGAGGGCTGTTCAGCTCCCATCCGAAATACAGACCAGGCTGTCTGGCATATTGCAGCTCAACCATCAGCAAAGTTTCCCAAATAGACCAGACCTGACTCTTTTCCCTGACAGCAGAGGATTTGAAGAGAACAGTGAAGCTCTAAATAACCCTGGTGAAGTCAGACTGGGTCACTGTAAGAGGGAAGCCCTGTGTGGTGGCCGAAATTTCAGTGTAGATGAGGGTCCTGTATGATTTGGCAGTGAATGGATATCCTGCAGTTCTGGCAGAGAAAATGGGCATTGTATAAGAAATGACAAATATTTGAGTTTGTGAGGGTTAGAGGACAGATCAGCATCAAAGCCACAAGCAAGCTGTCCATCTTCTGAGCCTGACAGCAATACTTTAATTCACTGGCTGTACTACAGAAGCTATTGACACCCTAAATTAGTACTGATGTCAGTCAATCCTTTCTATCCACTCCCTTGGCCAGATGACCTTTATATTTTATCATGCAACTCATACCAGGTAACTCAAAAAACCTCTGCCCTCATACACAAATGTAATTCTCCCATCTTCTTCCTCTCTTTGTCCCCTTTAGGCTGCTTTGCAACTCACAGCTGCAATAAAGATGACTTCAAGACAGAGAAACACTCGGAGAACTATTCCTAAACCAAGAGCATCCCTCTGTCTAACACAACCCAAGAGAGGGCAAGGGAGGATGTGGTGCTTGCAGAGCCCACTGCTGAGGAAATGAAAACCATGGTGGTCTCCCACACCTTTGTGATGGGGAACAGTTACTTCCCAAGTCAAACCCAGCACAGGTAAAGAGCAAAAGAAAGAGGCTGGGGTTGGTCAGACTGCTCAGAGCTGCAGTAGCCCAAAATCTCCTTGAAAGCTGAGATAATGCTCTCAGGATCTGAGACTCAGTTAACCATCAGAGGATCTCTCAGCAGGGATCAGGCTGCAGCAGTGAGAGGCAGGGCTAATGAATGCAGTGTATCCATCAGACTGCTTCAACCGTAGCCCAAAATGTCAATTTTCACATGCTGTCTGCATGATTAGAATGAGGAAGAGTAGAAATAAGAAAGACATTTCATTTTTCACAGTGTGTTCAAGTTTATCCACTGCTTTTCATGGGGGGACACCCACTAATCTGACCCACTAAACCGAGGGAAAACATTCCAGTGATTACCACAGACCTTTGCATGGGGCAAAATCCTCTTGCCTGGCATTAGAGAAGAAACTAAATTTGAAATGGAAGTTTGGACCACAACTCTACGGTCCCTTATGCCAGGTTGGAGCACGAGTGGATCATTCAGCAGGACAAATTCAATCCAGATCATGCCTGGGCACACAATGACGTTTCTGTTGGATAAGCCAGAGCTCACAACACGGCGTTTGTGCTGGCTGGGCGCCGGCAGCAGGAAGAAAGACAATATCTAATCTGGCATAAAGCCTACCAATACAGACCTCATGTCATAACTTCTTGAACAATTTTGAATGGGATCAGTGCTTTGGGTTTGTGTGGTCTAGGATGTTGTACCCAGGAGCCCTAAAGCCAGGTTTCCTGTTTCATCAAACTGTGACCATTTTTGCTGTGCTTGTGTTTCTCCATAAATTTTTCTCTTATTATGGAGACCCTTATCCCATTTGAGTCCTTTTTGAATCCATGACAGTGCTGTTCTCTCTATAAAGTATTCAGGATCTCCATCACAACAGCCTTTCATAGTTGCTCCTGCAGATCTGTGTGTGCGTGTAATTGCGTGTAAATTTTGTAAAACAAGCATCCCAGCTGTTTGCCCACCTGGGCCAATGGATGCCCTTGAGCTGCCCCTGGTTTGTGCAGTTCCTCTCATGCATGGCACTGTCAGTGCTGGCCTCTCAGTCCGTCTTTATAATGGTCATTAGTGGCATCTGATTTCTGAAGGGATCTTCTTCTTCACATCTCCCTGCTGCAGAACTCGGGCTGGAAAGGCTGTGCTTGCTCTCAGTCCCGGAAGGTGCTGTTTTCTAAGAAAACTGACGGAGTGCCAGGCTGTCATTCCCTGAGGAACTTGGAAGAATCTGCTCTCTGAGCTGTTTTACCTGCTGACACTTCGCATCCAGTCAGTTTTACCAGAGTAATCCCCCTAATTTACAGCTACAGCCTGGAGTTTGTGTAGTCTTTGGGAGAAAACTTATACTGGAAAAGTTGCTTATTTTAGAACCCACGGCCTCAAGGAAGATATTTTCCCCTAATCCTAAACTAAATGATATCATACTTGGCTAGTGCTGTAACCATGGTACTGAAGTTATTTATGACTCTGAAATTAATGCTATAGTTAGCAACACTGGAACAGGGTTTCTTCTATGCTACTGTCCAAGTGCTTCCCTCCCCCAGCCCGAGGCTGCACTGGAGAGCAAGACAGAGTGTCTCCAGAGGGTCTTTAATTTGCAGTAAACAATGTCAGCCTTTGCTGATTTCCAAAACTTGGCAACACACGAGTGGATATGTACAAAGATGCGTCTTCTAAGCAAAACAAAGCACTTGGCTATGTTTTTATTGATCTTGTTTTGTGAGGAGATTTATTTGGTGTTTGTTTGTTTTAGTTCTTAAAGTAAATGCTAATTGCTGTGAAAGGACCTGGAGCTCCAGTGCGCAGAGGCAGCACTGGCAGGAGGAGGGAGAGCTCAGCTGGACACTGCTCATCAGCTCCAGCATCAGGGAATCACCACGGGGCCAAAGAGGAGAGGTCAGCTCTCATGCCTGGGACACTCTGGAAGTCACCTCCTGGAAATGGATGGCCTATGTATAGAAAATAGCTGGGGACCAAACCAACATTATTCCAGCCTGATCCCTGTGCAAATAAATCCCAGAGAAAGTTGGGAAGAATCCAGCAAAGTAGAACAGAGGAAACACAGAGAACTGCACAATGCTGAATCCCTGCTGATCAAAGATCAGGCAGCTCCCTGCTTCCACAGTGCAGATCCCTGTCAGGAATACTCAAGGCCATATCCTGAGGGTCAGATGGCAGCCTGGGGACCCAGGCACCTCTCTGCTCTTGGAGGGAGCCCGTGCCAGCAGCAGTAGCTCCTGCATGCCTTGCACAGTGCATCACCTCTCAGTCAGGGAATGACAAGAACCATAAAACAAAACTGCAATAAAAGCACTGAAATAAAAATAGAGAGGGCAAAATGCAAAAGGAAAGAAAAAAGAAGAAAAAGACAACAGAGAAGAAAGGGAAGACAGAGCCAAGAAGTATGAAGGGTGATGGGATCCTGCTCTGGGATGCAAGGACAGCCTGTCCTCTGATCCACAGCTTTGAGTGAATAAAGCTCAGGTCACAGTGTAGAGAGGTGTCCATCCCCAGTGTCCATCCCCAGTGCGTGCTCTGGGACAGCAGCTGAGGTACAGGTACAGCACAGCACTGTTGGACACCGTGCCCCCCATGCTTCCATTTGATGTAAGGGTCTGACTTCATGTCAGCTCTGCTACCTGGATTAACCTTTTTATGTTGCTCTGGACAGCAGTTAACAGAGCAGTCTAATTCTGCTTATGCCAAGAATAAGGAGGATCCAAGTCATTACCCCCAGTTTAGGACTTTCCAGATACTCTGGCCTTGGGCCCAATCTGATTTACAAGTTGCTGGAAGAAAGTCTCAGGGCCTTCACTGAGAAGTAGATAAAGCATTCTGGGAGAATTTATTGGGTGAGAATGCAGAATTTATTTGGGGTTTCAGTTTTATTTTGGTTTACAGTGTAAACTTCCAATTCCCAGAGCCACAATTCTCCCATTGCCTTCATGGGATTTATAGTGGAGTCACTTGACCGGGTTTTGCTATGTCTAACATGTTTCTTTATTTTTTCCTTCTTAAATTTTTTCTCCTTTTAACCACAGGCAAAGCAAATAAATCATCTGACCTCATGCCAGCAAACTGCCATAGGCACTTTGAGACTGGAGGAGTTTCTCCTGCCCCAAAAGAGCATTAAAAAAAAGCTGGCAGATAACTTGGACAGGGTTCAGGTATGTTTGTGCACATACCAGCAGTTAAACTTATTTCTTTTACTATCTTATCTGTCCATTTCTGGTTTTAAAGGGGAGGAAGTTTGGCAGGCAAGTTACTCTTGGAATGCACTCAGTAAACCATGGGCAAGAGAAGTGAAGAGCATAAACAGAAATAACCATAGGTACAGCAGCTGGGAGCCTGACTGCTGGCTGCTATTCCTGGCCTTACCCATGACTCAGTTGGTGACCTTAGAAAGTCACTTCACCCCTCCATTCTCCAGCTTTCTCACAGGCAAAATCACCCACCCCACCGGTCACCCCAGGCAGAGGGACCCTGTGACTTTCAGATGGGTGTTTCTGCAGGAAAAGCCCCATCCTGCCCCCTCTGCCAGCCCCAGACCCCTCCACCCCGCAGGATCAGGACGTGGTGCCTCCCTCCCCGTGGGGAGCTGCCAACTTTAACCGAGTGCATTTTGTGGAGGAAAAGCACTATAACAAAACGTTGCTAATTTTAGCGTGACAGCACACAACACATTCCTGCTCTGGACAGGGCTCTGCTATCAGCCAACTTAATTATCCAGTACCTTTGCCCAGTTCCCTCCTTATTAACTGTGGCCAAAGCGCTCGGCAAGGCCAATTTGCTGCTTGCTCTCCATTTCTCCTGATGCAAGACCAATTCCTTGACAGCTGGGCCGTGAGACTGCTACGCTGGGCAGTTTCTGCTCCCCCGCCTGTGCTTCCCCCCCAGCAGCTGTAAACATCTCTCTCCACTTTGTTCCTGCCCGCCTGGAGCAGATTCCTGGGATGCTCATGCCAGCCACAGCCCCGGACTGGGATGAGCAGTCCCGTGGTTGGGGCTGGATGGAGCTGGGCTGCTGCTCCCCTGGAATGGACCCTGGAAAAGCAGACTCTGATTTTGCAGGAAAGGCTTTTCGGTGGTGCTTGGGAACCTCCTGCACCAGTTAATTGGAAGGATGTCCCTCCATAAATCTCAGCTCCGAGGGTCTACCCCTGGGGTACAGCCAGAGGGATCACAGGCACGAGCAGGAAAGCTGAAATAAAACTTAGACACTCTTAGTCCCTGTGTGTGCATCGGAACCAGCAGCCGCACAAAGGCATCCTGGATCTGTCTAATTTCTGTATAAAAACAGGAAGCTGCCCCTCCCTTCGCCAAAGCAGAGAGAACTGCATGGCTTGCATCTGTCTCACTGAGAAAAGGGGTGGGGGAAAGAGCAAACAGCTCCCTTCCTCTTATCCCGGAGCGTGTCAGAAAGAGGATGCATCAGTCAATTTGTTCCTGGGGTATTTTTAAGTCTGTCCCCAGGACATGTCTTAGAAAACAGTGAGAGGGTTTCAGGGCTCAGCCCGGACTGGCTCAGAACTCTCCTAACACCCATTTCCAGCTGGAGAAGCAGAGGGGGAGATTGGCACAAGCAGCAGGGCAGGGGTGTCTCCCCAAAACAGCCTGGGAATTTCAAGTGAGGCCCCTGGTTCAAGCTCAGTTTGGGTTTAGGGCAGCTGAACCCCAGTGCCTCCTTATCTGAGGGCTGGTAGTGACCTGGAGGAAAAGAATCCTCACACACAAGCCTGCCTGCCCTCCCCTCCTCCTCCACTTTCACAGCAGGGAAAGGCGAGACTGATTCAAGACTGAGCAAAAATAAACCCTTTCCCTTCAGAAATGGTGCTTCCCACACTGAACCGGGCATTGGGAGGCAGGGGGAAAGCTCTTACTTCTGACTCAATTAATTCTACAGTGAAAATATCTTAAGAGTGCAGGATGTCAAACAATACCTGACCTCACATCCACTACAGAAAGAAGAGGGGAAAGTGAGAAAATATCTATATTCCTACTGTCTTCATTCCATCGGATTGAGGGAAATTTAATGTCATAACTTGGGAACTCACATATTTTCTCAGGGCACAGCACCTTGCTCTCCTTTACTCCATCATCTCACCGGGTCTTAGTGATGTAAGATGCCAATATAAATCCTGCAGCATGGTTGTGTTTGCTCTGGATTTTCAGCTGTGTGAATTAGGCTGTAATCAAACCTTTACCCATTTCAGTGACAATGAAATCAATGAGAAATGGAGGTTGTATGGTGTTAAACCAAAAACCACATACAAACATCACTGTTCTGCATGTCAAAGTTGTTCTCGGCTTAGCATGTAAGTGAGAAACCTCAAAATCATGACCAGCTTTTCCTGACAATGACTCCCGGACCTTGCTGTGCTAAAAAGGAAATATCAGGGTGATATTTGTTCACACACCCATAACCATCGTTTGCTTTCTCTGCTGTCTTGCAGTCAGCAGGTCCTGTGCTCTTGTGTTTAGATGTGTCCACAGAAGAATCCACCTGCAAACAAAGAACTGCGACAGAAGCTGTGGTTTTGTTATTACTGCTCAAGACTGAGACTGCGTGAGAAAAACACTTTCCAGTTCAGACGGAGGAAATGGAAAGACCAAGATCCATGACAATGCTCAACAGAGCAGATTTTTAATGAACCCTGTGTACCGAGTGATTCAGAGATGAGGGAGCAGTGGAGAGATGCTCTTCATGCCAGCAGAATAAAAAAGGGAGAATGTAGTTCTCCGGGTAGATTATACAGATACAGAGAATATCTTTATCCTCCCCTTTGGGGCAGTCTTTTCTTTTCATGACAGACACTTGACTTCTCAAACCTCCCTCTCAATTATGCTCTTCCCATCTCTAGGCATCAGCACCACCTTTCCCCTGCAAAGAGTGGAGACTTCCCACAGGTTCTCCAAACATCTGCAGGAGCTGTTCCACCTGCCTGGGAACTTTCATAGAGGGACAAGCCCAAACCATGCTTGTTTTTACAGCTGGAAGATCTCCAAAATGTCTCTCGAATCCTGTCTGTTCCAATCTGCTGTGACAGTTCAAACATATCTGTGACTTTAAAATGAGGTCCAGCTTTTTCCACTGTCCCTCTTGTTGTCAAGGAAAGGGCACATCTGCCCAGGTCTCCCCTGCCTGACTGGACTTCAGCCAAAAGTAATCAGAGGAGTCCAACTACCTCAGTTTTGTCTTTATTGTCACCACTTCTCCCTGACATACCTCACAATGAGTGTTCAGCCACCTCTCAAACACTGATGAGAGTTTGAGAGAAAGCCTGTAGGTCGCTGAGAGACTCAAGCAGGGGCAATACGAATTTTAGTGCCATCCAAGGCACTATCAGTTTGTGCCACCTGGCAGCAGAGCTGATAATTTGCAGTGACTCCTTCAAGGGCAGCATCTTTACACCACCACAGGCAGCCTTTCGCACCTTTAGTCCCATCCTGGAACACCAGCACTGGCCCTTTCGGCCAAGACTCCTGCTAAGCTCCTTCTCCCTGCCCACCCCCACCCAGCTTGGCACCAGAAAGCAAACAAACAGCTCTGGGAGCTGCAGAATCTGCAGAGTCTGGATTTCAGCAGGCTGGCGTCTCTTGGGGGACCGACCTGGGTGCCTGCGAGGGCACAAACCCTGACTGAAGCTTTTCCCACGGTTTGGGCACCAATCAAATGTCAGCTCCAGTGGATTCTCCAGTGTCTAATAAGGCCTGACAGCGTGTGTTGGTTTTTCTCACAGCTGCAGCCCTGGCAGGGTCATTCTTTGCCCAGCTGTTTGTAATGGCAGGAGCTCAGCTCTAACCACTCCCAGTTTTTGACAGAACTGGCCAAAGGGTTAAAAAGTTTTGGGGGAGAATAATTCGGAAGAACATGAGTGGGCTGATATACAATGTGATTGCATAAGCTCTGTTACATTAAGAAATCAAAATAATCGACCCTTTTCCCTCTGAATGTGCTAGAATTTAAAGACTAAATGTTGAGCCTGGTAGTGCAAAATCCTCTTTTAAACTTTGCTCCGTGACCTCCAGACACACTCCAGAACTTCAAGTTGCTGCTTTATCTTCAAGCTTGAGTACAGGAGAGGCAATCTTTGCACTTCAGGTCTCTGTGGAAAAAACATTTCCCCAACCAGAATGACTCTTGAGTCAGGCTGTGAGCAGCCCTGGGGAGCCACAGAGAAATGCAGGTTTGTAGCACACCTGATAGCTAAGGCAGAGACTGGGACGGGAAATGTGACCCTGACATTCCACAGGAAGCTTTGAGGCCTTAAAAGAGTCAAAAGGCTATAAAAGGTGCACTTCTCACAAGGAAATGAATTAGTTGTGATGAGACTGTACAGCTCAAATCAGGTGATCTGCAAAGACAGCTCCACCAGTGAGATACACAGGGTGGATTTATGCCCTGGAGCAGGGGTGGTCTCCAGGCAGCTCAGCTTCCTGCAGCCTCACGTGCCAGCTCTGAGCACACACAAGAGCATCACCTCAACGTGTCCCCAGCTGCCCTCAGCAGAGGAGCTGCACATTCAGGGACAGGGTGAACATGACCTTTACAATCTAAGCTCTTACAACCACTTCCTGCAGGGTGGCAGCACGGAGTTGCTTCTCCTCTGCCTCTCACTTGGGCTGTAGAAGCTCAAGGACTGTTGCCTCCTCAGAGCCCAGTGCCAGGAGCATCTCTTTTGGTCACTCCAGCCAGAATATGCTCTGCTGCTTGGAAAGCTTTCAAAAGCCCAGGTAGCTGGGGGTGGGGGGAGAGACTTTCCTAAAGCAAAACATCTCTGAAGCCTTCATCCATCCAGCTTTGTCAGCTGCCAGCCTCTCAAGGAACTCACAGCTGGAGGAGATCGATCCATTTTGCTGCTGCAGCCAGGCTGATATTGCAGAGTACTCTGGAGATGGGATTGAGCAACTGTTGACAGGATTTCTCCAGCAAATTGTGCTTTGCAGACCCGTTGGGAACCTCGCAGTATCTCAGTCCTGACACAGGCTGACTCCTTTCAGGTACTCATCAAAAGAGGCTTCCTGCTCCTGAGCATCCTGCCTGGAGTTACTGGAGTTCTTCTCCTTGAAGAGGAAACAGCCCTGCAGGTGCTGGCGCTGTGCTGGACTCTCAGCTCCCTGCAGGCCATGGCAGAGCTCACCCCTGCTCACCCAGTACCTTCTTAGAATCACAGAATCACAATGAAACAGAATTGTTTGGGTTGGAAAAGCTCTCTAAGATCATCGAGTTCAATCATTATCCCACAGCTGCCAAGGCCACCATTAAACCATGACACCAAGTGCCACATCCACATGGCTTTTAAATCCCTTTGAGCACGGTGACTCCACCAGTGCCCTGGGCAGCTTGTTCCAATACTGGACACCCCTTTCGGGGAAGAAATTTTCCCTTATATCCGACCTAAACCTCCCATGGTGCAACTTGAGGTTATTTCCTCTTCTCCTGTTGCCTCCTGGGAGAAGAGATCAATCCCCGTCTGGCTCCAACCTCCTTTCAGGGAGATGAAGAGAGAGAGAAGATGCTCCCTGAGCCTCTTTTTCTCCAGGCTGAGCCCCGTCAATTCATTCATCAGCTCCTTGTGTTCCAGACCCTTCCCCAGCTCCATTCCCTTCTCTGAACACACTCCAGCCCCTCAATGTCATTCTTGTGAACGAAACAGCGGTTTTGAGGTGTGACCTCAGCAATTCCCAGCACAGGGGAGGGCAGTCGCTGTCCTGGTCCTGCTGGCCAGGTCTGAGCCCAGTCAGCAACACCAGCAGGAAATTAGGGAAAACACGGATGGAGTGCCCAGCTCTTGCTGCCAGGACTTCCTTCCGATGTGTCCGTCGGGCAGCCGAGGATCGCGGCAGCAGCTCCCGGGATGGGGAGCGGCTGCCCCGCGCTCCTGGGCCGGAGCTGCCCCGCACTGCCG